>CM035168.1:62828432-63385551 GCA_020205615.1 Panax quinquefolius
GTTTGAATAACCTAAGCCTTTTCGAGAGATCGCTATATCAAACTGACATTCCGTCAAAAGATTTGACGATAAGATGTTGTGAAAAGTTAAGTTAGCAAATAAAAGTTTTTCTCAAAAAATGTGCAGAAATCGGACGAAATAAAAACGATGAAAAGTACTGTCATGTACGTTTTATTTGTTTAACTATGTTAGGGGGAAAAGTTAAGGAAAATGCTTATCATCAAAAAGTGTTTTTCAATTTTTGAAGTTCCGAAGAATGCGTAAAAGTAAATTTGTAAAAGAAGGATGAAATATCCAAAAATATTTGGATTCCAAGAATTATAGTTTTTTGAACTGTCGGACGAATCCTGAAAGACGAAATCGCGATGCTTCCAAGAGAAGTTTAGTGAATAGTAAGGTTGTTAGTTAAGTTGGTGGGAATAGTAAATTTGAGGGTAAAATGACTATTTTGGTTTTTTATAAAAGAAGAGCCTTAGCTCATTTGTTGGTGATTTGAAAATCACCAACACTTGAGAGAGAGAGAGAGAAAAGTCGGATGAGGAGGGAAATGAAGAAGAAAAGCTAGCCCGAGTGCAAACTTTGTCCAACGAAAGAAGATTAAAGAAGAAAGGTAATCCTAAAACCTAGTTTAATCTAAATTTTTCTTAAAGTTTTATATGGAACCATATAGCTTAATGATAATAGATGTAAGAGATGTTAAGAATGATTTTCATA
Organism: Panax quinquefolius; assembly: GCA_020205615.1. NCBI lineage: Eukaryota > Viridiplantae > Streptophyta > Magnoliopsida > Apiales > Araliaceae > Panax > Panax quinquefolius. The sequence continues at coordinate 62,829,147 of CM035168.1, forward strand.
TAGTTTAAATCATGAGAAAATGAAGAAATAAGAATTAGAAATTTAGTTTATAAATTTCTTAAAAGCTTTCATAGGAACTATGATTTGCTAAATGAATTTGAATGATCCGAATTAATCATATAAATGATTCGGTGAAATAAGTAAGGAATAGTGTTTTATAACACCAAATTCTAAGAAAAAGTGAAATCATAAGTAAAGTATAGATTAAAAATAAAGAACGCGAAGAACACGAAGAATGTTTTTGATGGATAAATGTAAAACCATCGTAGTTAAAACATGTTATTGATGAACAAATTTAAAACCATCGCGTATAAGTTAGATACTTATTGCTTAGTTAGGAACGATGGAAACGTTTATGAAGAACAGATTAAACTTAGCTATAACGAAGTTATGACGAAATTTCGTAAAAGATGAGTGAAAAGTAGAAAGTATGTAAATAAACTCGAATGAGTAGGGTTTCATAAGAATGTAGGAAAACATAGAAAACTTGAGTCGTAGACTCAAGAATGAACGAATTCCGAGTTCGAATGACCGAATTATGGATGAACGAACGAAGAACGTTAATAACGTTAAACGAACGAAGGATGAAATTTAAGCCAATCGAATGACATGTTAATAGATTCAGAATGAAATTCTGTATAAGGGAAGTTGAACTACATAATGAGAGTAAGAAAATAGCTTTGGAATGAGCTCGTTCTTAGTTATAACAAAGAAGTTATGAGATTTCAAAATAGGTGTCTCAAACATGTTCAAAACTTAGAAAAATTTTCTAAGTTTTAGAACTCACACCGCAGTGCCAGTTATGCTTTGGGAAGCGGCATAGCAGCGCCAGCCCAGGGTCTCAGAAAATGCTAATATGCGCTGCAGTGCCACCAATACAAAGGAAATCGGTGCCACAGTGCCGGTACATGAAAAAAATCCAGAGAAGAGCTTTTAACTACTCGACTTTTGGGGGAAGTGAAAGGAAAGATAATGACCATATTGTTCACACAATGTAACACTTAAACAAGTGATTTAAAACTTTAGTAAAGGTTTAATAGAATGATTAAACGGGATTAAAAGATAAAGAATGTAAAAGCGAGTTATGTAACCAATATTCGGGGACCGTAATCGCGATAAAAAGAACCTGTGGGACTGCTATAATTGTGATTCCTTAGACGTTGAGTGACGATGGTGATTTATAACACTTCGATGTTATGATGTTGTAATGGGAGTTAAGTGCAAAGCATAAAAATGCTGTAAATGCAACGTAATTACGGTGAACGATCGGTCTTAGAATACAAGGAACTGTATGGCTTAGACATTATAAGAGGACAATGAACGTGAGGTTCATATAATGGATAACGTATAAGAGGGATTAAAACCTTAAGTAAAAGTTTAAGGAAAGTCCGAGTGTGAGTCGGATAGAGAATGTCGGAATAAAACGTAAGTGTTAAACAATTTAGCCGACGTGAGGGGGGAGTGTACATGAATATTAAACAGGCAGAACCTACACACCGTGTATAATTAGACCGTAAGGTAATGAAGACTAATGAATAAACCTGTGAACGGTGAAGAAACTGAATTAAAGACAATGATGTATAAGGTTAAGAAGCTGAGTAAATGATTATAAGTTGGATAACGTTCCGAGATGAATGAACCGAATGTTATAATTTATGAATAAGGTAATGTAAAATGCTCAATGCTAGGAACGCATAGTATTAACATTGAATGATCATTCTAGGTATATAAATGATTTTATGACTTAGACGATAAGGAATAAGTCCTGAGGTATGACATTTAGTTGCCAAAAAGCCATAAGGAATGGGAAATCAACTTAACCAACATTATAGCTTTAATGGTTCGGATAAGTTAAGTTTAGGTTGTGGTACAATCGTAATCTTTAATGTTTGACATATGGGAGCTAGGCTAAAAATTCCTTCAAAGAGCGAAGGTATATACGAACTAGCAACCGATTTAACTCGCTGTGAAAAATAGTGTAAATGAGACGGGAAACTAGTTTGTTGGTTGTTTTTGGAAAACCACTCAGAGTAACATATGGAATACTAGTAGAAACTCGATGTGTGCTAAGTCCTAAAAAAGTTATAAGAAGAAGATAAGAATGTAAATCATCAAAGATTTATGTGAAGTAACAAAGTTGGAAAATAGGATTTTATGGCTTGGAAATCCTATATAAGGTATATGCAGATTTTTGATGAGGGATTTAATCATTGTTGATGAAATCTTATGAGTATGACATTTTTTGAATGATTAAATGTATTATTTGGTAAAGTGTAAACAATTGAAATAAAATATTTATAAGTTTAAGAAGTGATTAAAATATTGTTATGATATTAATAATATTAGATTATGAGTGGTTGATAATATTTGGATAAATTTAAAGTCTCTAATAATTATCCTTGTTTTCGTTTGATTAATGGTTATTGTCATCATCCTCATGCTTATATGGTGATGAAAGTTATCTTTGGCTTACGTGCAAAGATGGACTGTTGGTTATTGAATTGTATATCTTTGGCTTACGTGCAGAGATGGACTTGGTATGATTATGACCAGGGATTATTCGGTATAATCATGACCGTAATGTGACGAATGATGTGGTAAAAGTCTCCAGTGGCCTGTAGTGCATTGATGCACAGTTTTTGGTATATTATGACCAGGGATTGTTCGGTATAGTCATGACCTTTGATAATTTAATGAATATCCTTGGCCCGTAAAGCAGGGATGACTTGATGATGTGGTTTATTTATTAAGCTGAGTCTCAGCGATCAAGTTGATGAAAAACTTTTTAAATCATAATAGTAGGTTTTATGATGTACTTGATTTTTCTATTAGATTGCTTGTTCCGCTGCAATTAAACTTGATGTCTATTGTATTTTATCAGTTTAACATTGTTAAAGACTAATGATAGTTTATTCTACATTATCTTAGTCATAATATTTCTTACTGGGCTAGTTGAGCTCACCCTTTATTTCACTATTCTCTTCAGGAAATGAGAATATAGCTGGAACGAGTTGGGGAACGGAGTGATGGTCCAGATGATAGCATTAGTAGTCCTCACTATTCTGTTATATAGTGTGTCAATAAATGTAATGAGGACTCCATTGAGTGTGGATATTGTCTAGATGACAATATTCTTATTAAAACTCTCAATTTATGTTTTGTCGTATTTTACACGACTGTTGTATAATTAGTTTGTATTGGTATTCAGTACCTTGTATCTGGCGACCCAAGATGGGTGATGTATACCTATTTTGGGGGCGTCACAGTTGGTATCAAAGCTTAGGGATATGATCCATGGCTGAGATGTGAGACAAGAACTAGGAGGGGAGAGACGGGGAATTCCTTCGCTAGTATGACCTACCTAAGTTTATTTGGTATTTAATTGGTCGGTCAGAGTATAGGGATAATATGTGATATGTCAATTAACCCTTGTTTTGTGATAGCGTTTGAAAATGGCATCTGAAAAGGTTGAGATAAGAAATAGAGCAAAATAATATGACCATATTGCAGTACGAGGCTATGTTTGCGGAGTTATCCGGGTTTGCATCCCATTTGGTCGATAATGAGGAGCGAATGACGCGAATGTTTCTAAGAGGTTTAAAACCTGATATACGTCAATACCTTATTTCTCATAAACTTTGTTTATATTCAGATGTTGTGAATAGGGCTCAGTTATTGGAGCGCGATAATGAGTTAGCACAACCAAAAGGTAACAACCAACAACACGATAATAATCGTACTGGTGGCAACGACCATCAGAATAATGATGACTATTGTGGGGGAAATTATCATGCCAAGAATGGCAACCACTTCAGTGGTAATCATGGCCAAGATAATAGAAGTAGAAATTTCAAAAAGAGAAGGTCATTTAGCTCGATTTTGTCGTATAGTGAAGTCAAGTCCAGCTGAGACGATGGCACCAAAGGCGGATACGGACAAAACAAAGTCGGTGGTTTCAAGAAGAACATTTTTCGTGACTTCTCAAAAAGCGTGTAACCCGAATGAAGTTAGCACGGGTTAGTTATTTATAAATTTTTGCGAAGTCTATACCTTATTAGATACCGGTTCTACCCACTCTTTTATCTCTCTTGCTTGCGTTCAACGTTTTAATTTGACTCCTGAGAAGTTAGACTTTGACTTATTGGTTGAAACTTCATTAGGAGAAACCTTCGTTACCTCCACTGTTTATAAATCTTGTTTGATTCAAATCGACACTTTCACGTTACCTGTCGATGTTATCTCTTTGAAAATACTTGTCTTTGATGTGATTTTGGGGATTGATTGGTTAACTACTCATCATGCTAAAATCGATTGTTTTCGTAAGGTTGTTAGCTTCATATTCCTAACCAACCTATTATACGAATTCAAGCAACCAAACCACTAAAGTTAATCACTGTTATATCAAGCCATAAGTAAAAAGCCCTGAGCCTTTCGCTGGTGACTTCAAAGTATTGGAATACACCGAAGCCAGAATATCCGTAGGGGACGTCGTGAATAACGATGGCAAGTTGATAGGTACCAATGTGACGTACTATCCAAGTCTTGGACGAGAGTCACAGTTTTGAATGACATTTCTATTATTAATAAATTTCTTGACGTATTTCTGAAGACTTCTTAGCCTACCCCTAGAGCGTGAAATCGAATTTTGTATTGACCCCAGTACAAAACCCATTTCGTATAACTTACAAATGATGAAGATAGAGTTAAAGACTCTAGAGCCCCACGTGAAGATAATGAATATACGAGTAGAATCGACTTTAATTGATAAAGTTAAAGCCGCTCAAGCTACACATCCGAATCTGATGAAATGTAAAGAAGAAGGTTCAAGAGAGCGTTATTCTAGAAGCAAGAATCGATTAAGAGAGGAAATCTCAACCCTCGATTTTATTGGCGCATTTGAAATCCTCGATTGAGTAGGAACTGTGGCCTATAGACTCGTTTTACTGCCAAGTATGTCACGTGTTCATAACGTTTTTCACGTATTGATGTTACGTAAATATGTGGATGACCGGAACCACGTTATTAAATTAGAAGTAGACGAGATAGCAAAAGATTTAACGTATGAGTAGATACGTGTTAAAATCTTGGATAAGAAGGATCATATTCAACACTCAAAGGTTATACCTCAAGAGTTAGAATCTGAAATAAAGTTAAGTATCCTTACCTCTTCGACATACCAGGTAGCACATAAATTTCGAGGGCGAAATTTCATGAGGGGAGTTTGTGAGACCCCAAATTTTATGAATAAAGATTTAATTTTCTCGAAATATTTTTTTAAAATTATGGTGTGGATTTGAGATAATGTTATAGTTGTGGGTAGTATTTATAAATTTTGCAAAGTATGCAAGTTGTTATATAATATTCGATTGGTCGGGGAATATTCATTTTAACAGGGAATATTCGTATGCGACTCACACAATCATTAGTGGACCCCATAACGGAATTATTGTCGATTCGAAAACGACAAAAATATTTTTATGAAAATAACGACGGAAGTTTTACTGTTAAAACTGTTGAACTACTCTTAGGTAGTAAAGAAATGCGATGTCTGGCGTGGTTGCATAGTAGCACACCGGTATTGATTATTGATGCTTACGTGAGAAGTCACTCGGTTTTATTCAATTATTGCTTCAATGAATTGTTGCATAGTATCTCGCATTATTTGATTCAATTATTGTCGATATTTTATATATTATTAAATCAATAATTGAGATAACAAAGTTATTAATGTTATTATTTGCAATATTAATGATGTCTAGAAGTTCTGCCAAGGAGAGGTTTGGTCACCTAATTGCACGCCAATAGGGAGAAATCCTTATTAGAAAGCCCCCTCTTTCCTGGGAACTACCTGGTCGATTAATAGTGTGAATTATAATAATGATGATGAAGTTTTGTTTTATTAGTATTATTAATGTAATAAAAAAAAGAAAAGCTTTTTATATAAAAATGTAATACTTTTATAAAGTTATTTGTTTTATTAGATAATAATTAGAATATAATATATTTTATTATGCATATTATTTTGCATAGTGAAATCTTTTTATATAAAATGTAATACTTTTATAAAGTTATTTATTTTATTAAACAATAATTAGAATATAATATATTTTATTATGCATAGTGTTTTGCATAGTAAAATCTTTTATATAAAAATGTAATACTTTTATAAGGTTATTTGTTTTATTAGACAATAATTAGAATATAATATATTTTATTATGCATAGTGTTTGCATAGTGCCTGCATAGTGTTTGCATAGTAAAATCTTTTTATATAAAACATAATACTTTTATAAAGTTATTCGTTTTATTAGATTATAAATAGAATATATTATATTTTATTTTAAAGATTTTGTTTTATTAGTAAACCAATCTGGACCGTCCATTTAAAAGTAAATCAATCTGGACCGTTCATGAATTAGTTACTATTCAGTCCATTCTCCTATAAATAGAAGCTCATTCCTGTATTATTTTTTACGAATTCACTGAAACTCTAGAGAGAGAAATTATAGAGAGAAATTATAGAGAGAAGCTATAGAAAGAAACTCTATAGAGAGAAAGAAGAAGAGAAGTCTGCTACCTCACTATTTCAGTATCCAGTTTTCTTCTAAGTTAAGGGATATTATTTGTTGTACTCGTAAGGGGTATTATTTCTTTCGTAGTCATGAAGAGAACATCCATTATTCCATTTTATTATTACATTGAATAACTTGTTATCTGATACCGCATACATGGTGAAATTCTTCTATTATTCCATTCTTTATTATTATGTTCAATAACTTTGTTTATCGGATACCGCATACATGGTGAAATTCTTCTATTATTCCGTTCATTATTATTACGCATTTAATATCACATCTCTGCGGCGCTTTACGTGGGACCTAGTTCCATTATTTATTATTTTGTTGGAATAACTTTTGTCTATGCGGTCTATCGCATGCATGGTGATTTCATTGTTATTCCATTCTTTATTATTCAGCCGAATATCTTTACGTGCTTTTTGTACGGACTGGTTCCATTATTTATTATTCTATCGGAATATCCTGTCTGTGCGTTTACGCCGAACCTGGTTCCATTATTTATTATTCGGTTGGGAATAACACATGCATGCGATCTATATCGCACGCATGGTGAATCCTTCATTATTCCATTCTTTATTATTCTGTTGGAATAACCTGTCTATGTGGATTACCACATGCATGGTGAATGATCCTTTATATTCATTCCTTATTAAATTGTGGAAATGATCTATATACGTGGATTACCGCATGGCGGGTGAAAATACATTTGCAATTTCATATATTCTATTATACTCAGTTGGTTAAAGTTTTGACTTCTATACTCCATGAAATTTGTGGAATATCCTTGATATTGCGCTCCATCCAGTATCTTTTCATGGAAATATTCTTCTGAGCATTCTTGAATTTTACTCTACAAAGAAGTATCATGTTGACAATTTGGACGTTATTAGTTCCTGGGTAAATTTATTCTTGAACTTATTTTATTGAATTATTATGTCATTGTCATGATGAGTTATGTTGGTTATTATGTGAAAACATTAAAGTTTCTTAGAAATCGCAAAGGGTTGAAAATTAGATTTTGGTGAAAATAGAACATAAAATTCAATTGACCATATCTCCTTTTCTATTTTGAATTTTTGGGTGTGGTCAAGTTCTAGAGTTAGATCTATCAGTTTTCTAACTTATCCAAGTGGAATCACTTAAAAAGGATTTATAGATTTTCGTGTGGAATGATTTTAGTAAAGGATGAAAAATCTGGAAATGCTTAAAAAGATAATGTCCAAAATTTTAAAAGGGCATTTTTGGCCACTTAATTTGTGAGAAAAAATCCAGCCTTTTGGGACATGAAAGTATATGGTATAAGGTACTTCCTGTCCAAAAATGAGCTCATTCCGACTTAAAATGAGCAATTTATGACCATTTCAATATTTAGGTTTTTCCGACGAAAAATGCTATAACCAAAGTTCTATAACTCCGATGAACATGAAATTTAAACTGGAAGATCACGTTAACATGTGTAAGATCCTGCCAAGATTTGGGAATTTCTGGATTTAAACTTGATGTAGCTAATTTCTTAAGGAATTAATTAGAAATTAATTTTTGAAAAATAGTAAATGAATTTTAAAAATTCCGAGAAAAATCTATATTCATTATGGGACTATATTCTGCTAAATCCCAGAAAACAAATATTTTTGGGACTGATTTGGTATTTTTCATGAAAATAGTTTAGTTACAAACATATAAGTTAAATATGTTATGTGAAGTAACAAAGTTGGAAAATAAGATTTTATGGCTTGGAAATCCTATATAAGGTATATGCAGATTTTTGATGAGGGATTTAATCATTGGTGATGAAATCTTATGAGTATGGAATTTTTTGAATGATTAAATGCATTATTTGGTAAAGTGTAAACAATTGAAATAAATTGTTTATAAGTTTAAGAAGTGATTAAAATATTGTTATGATATTAATAATATTAGATTATGAGTGGTTGATAATATTTGAATAAATTTAAAGTCTTTAATAATTATCCTTGTTTTCGTTTGATTAATGCTTATATCATTGTCATCATCCTCATGCTTATATGGTGATGAAAATTATCTCTGGCTTACGTGCAAAGATGGACTGTTGATTATTGAATTGTATATCTTTGGCTTACGTGCAAAGATGGACTGCTGGTTATTGAATTGTATATCTTTGGCTTACGTGCAGAGATGGACTTGGTGTGATTATGTCCAGGGATTATTCGGTATAATCATGACCGTAATGTGACGAATGATGTGGTAAAAGTCCTAAGTGGCCTGTAGTGCATTGATGGATAGTTTTTGGTATGATTATGACCAGGGATTATTCGGTATAGTCATGACCTTTGATAATTTAATGAATATCCTTGGCCCGTAAAGCAGGGATGACTTGATGATGTGGTTTATTTATTGTCGAGTCTCGCAAATTAAGTTGATGAAAAACTTTTTAAATCATAGAAGATAGTAGGTTTTATGCTCTACTTGATTACCTTCTTAATTAGAATATACTTCGATACATGCGGGGAAGCACTACGGGAGGTATACCACATGCATCAATCGTGGCTCATTTGTGTGCTAGAGCAGGCGTTAGGTGGTTCGATGAACAGTTACAGTACCCAAGCCAGGATATTACTCATGCCACAATAGCAAGATTCAAAGATTGGGCAGGGGGGTACTCCGCACCCAAGGGGAAAGGGTTTCATCCTTCGTCCAGCATCATCTACGCCATCCTCGCATCCCTCAAAGACGAATGAAGCAGGAATGTCAACTCAAGCCACTGTTGCTACTGATGATCAACAACTTCGAAGGTTGGAGCGGAAGGTCGATGCTATGTACGATAATTTTACAGCGTTTGCTACGGGTTTGACAAGGTCGCTAACGGAGGCATTTGCGCAGCAGGGTACTATGCTCGAGTGGCCACAATTTGGGACAGTCGTGCTATTTCCACCACCGGATTCACCACCCGAAGAGGGTGGTGCAACTGATCAGTAGGGGAGTTCTTCTAACCCTATACCTTCATTCATTGGGACACTGAATATATTAAGTTTGGGGGTATTAGGTAGTAGGGTAGTTGCATGTAGTTTTTGCTTGTTTAGTTTAAATTTTGCATGTTTACATGTTATGTGGTAATTAATAATTACAACAATTTTTTTTTTTATTTTAGTAGTATTTTATGTGTTAGTTATATGTTTAGTTGCATGTCCCGAATTTCTAGCTTTGTGGAGTTTAAGTCTAGCCAATGATGAAATTGAATTTTATAGGATTTTTTAATTTAGTGGATAACATGAGCTTAGCTATAATGTTTTACATGATGTAATCCATGGATGTTGTTTAGATGCTTTTGGTTCGCACATACGTGTTCACAAATGCTTGTTGGTATAAGAGTAATCTGTTTTTATTGCTTAATAGGAAATGTGGTTTTAAAAAAAATAGAATTGTGTAGAAAGTAGACTTAAACTATGAAAACATTGATAATCAAACTTTGGGGACACATTGGTATGCTTATTGTATATATAAAAAAAAGAAGGGGAAAATCTATTTTGAAACCTTCTTGAGCTGAATTATTGAATCTTTGGAAGGGGCGAGATGGAGCGTAAAACGCACTCGCTGTATAAAAAAAATAGCAATAAACACTGCGGAAAAGAGCGAAAATCGCCCTCGTGAGTAAAAAAAAAATAGTTTAAACCCATTGTTGAACCTTAGTTTGTATTGATGTGTTAGAGTAGTTTTTGTTACATTAGTATACATGGATCTTGATTTAAACTGCAATTTTTTGTTTTGAGCAATTTAACATGTGTATTCTTTGCCTTTGTCAAGTTTTTGGTGAACACAACACACACACACACACACCCCATCTTTATAGCAAATATGGGTTATATGAGTGTATGATATTATGTTTGTGGCTAGTTTGAAATTTTATTCTTGAATCTAGATAATTCACTGAGGCACATTGAATTAGAATTTCAATTTAGCTGGAAAAACTTGGGATGCATTTACATCGTAATTTAGTTTCATAGCATGTAGTTGCATTTCATTGTTTAATGTCGTATGCATTGCTTGAGGGCAAGCAATAGTTCATGTTTGGGGGTATTTGATAAGTAGGTTTAATACCTACTTAGTGGATATCAATTCATGAGAATTATGCTCATCTCAAGTAGATTTTACTTTGTTTTTATGCATTTTATGTTTGTTTAACATTTCTTGTAGTTGAACTCCTAAGGCAAGGAAAGACGTGGATGAGCATGGTGACACGAGCTAACAAGGACTATGTATGATGGACATGGGTAGATGAGAAACTAAAGTAGTGGATGAACGTTCTGTAGAAAAGGCAAGATGAAAGAAAGACAACGAACAAGAAGCAGCAGTAGCAGAACATTAGAGGACATGACACAGAAGCAGCACGACCGCACTGCTAAGCAAGCCAACTCTCGCACGCCCGCACTATTTGTCTGCAGAAGCTAAAATTGCACCCACGTTCGGCCACGCCTAAAACAAGAAGGAAATTGGCGCCATACGCACGCTTAAAGCCTCGTGACATACATCATCAGGCTCCACTTCGCTTTTACACTGGGATCACGCGCGGTCATGCGAGTCCTCTACAGTTTGTTTGTTGACTTATTTTTAATTTGAATTTTGAGCACTTAATCTTATCTGAACAATACTAGTTGGAACCAGACGTGTATTATTGGGTCTTTTATCAGTTTTTCATCAAGGAATTAGGGTTCTTAGTTTTGAATGAGTTCTAGAGAGGTTTTGATCAAAATTGGAAATATCTTATATCCTCTCTTGAATTTAGTTATTAAAGAATTAATCATTTCATTTTCCTGGAGATTATTGGTGATTTGGAACAGCTCATTGGAACAGATTCTGCAATTGGGTTTAATCAATTCTCTTTCATCTCTCATTTGTATTATTTAATTCCATGTGTTACTTCAATCCCATAATGGTTTTTGGTTCAAAAATGAACTAAACTCCATTATGGGATTCTAACAAATTTTTAATGTAGTCTATACTTATTTGCTTGAGTGTTTGATTGTATGCTTATCATCGGATTATCTATTATAATTGCGCGAATGAATGTTTGATCACCATTTATCTTATATACTTATAAGGAATTGAAAAATGAAATATTAGTATGGATATGATCATAATAGCATACGTTTATGAGGCTGAGATGTTTAGCTTTGTATTTTGTGAACCAGATAGAAATATATTATTTCACTATATGTAGTAATGTAAGAGCATGCGCTTAATTCATTATTACTGCAATTTCACATAGACATATAGTGATGTTGGTAATATTGTTGATTACATAATTTCTATCAGATGTGGAGGTTACGTAAATAGGTCATAATTCATTGAAAAATGGTTATGTCTACCTTTGTGCTCTTGGCTAATTTTCCATGATGAATATATAAGTTCTACATGATGGTAATAGTTAGATGAAATATGAAATGAAGTTAGAATCACATTCTTTCCAAATTTGATTTATTATTGTATTATTATATTTTTATTCATCAATGGAGTTAAGTTTAACTTAAAATTGTGAGTATTCGTTAAAGCATATGAAAATAGTGACATGATTGATGTATGATAATTTAGATTTAAAACATCTCTTCGTGGATCGATACTTTTCTTACTCTGTACTACTTGTTGACCCATGTATGCTTGCATGAGTTATTTTTAGTTGTACAGCTAGCTTGCAAATTTTGTAATTGTAAATCTAGGACCTTAAAACGGTTATTCAGATTTAAGGTCCCCATGATAATGAAAATCCTATGTTTGGTGCTCGGGCATACTTTAATGGCTTTCATTCCCATAAGGAGACCGAGACTTATATATATATATATATATATATTATTTTCTCAAAGATGCTTCGCATCTCGAGATAAAATCAAAATAAGTCGAATACGAAATAAAATGAAAGTATCAAAGGCCTCAATTCCTATTTGAGCATAAGGTTTTGAAAACTTGGATTTAAAAACATCACTTTATATACCTTGTATTAAAATTAAACTTTTATACAAGTCAAACCCTTTGTATATAGGCGCAAAAGAGGCCTAACACTACTTTTAAATAAAGCACTTAGGCCCAATTAACTGGAATACACACACACACATATACAGATAAATTAGAGAATAAAAGCATCAGAACTGTGTTTTCACGAGAGGGTCGTGGGTGCCTAACACCTCCCCGGGCTTAATCAGGCCCCCAAACTCTATGAATCTCGGTTTCCTAGACCATTTAAACAGAGTTCAATATTAGGCCATATTGTAAAACCTTTCAAAATTCAGTATAGTTGATACAACCATTTAAACCATATCAATTGGCGGCTCTGTCTAATTCGGACCAATATAAATCAAATCTTTTCAAATCGTTAACATTATATGTCGATATTTGATGAGTGGGTTTCATACCTACGAATCGGGTTCTTATTTGAACTTAAATGGTGTTAATCCTATTTATTTTTGTACAGTTTTACTTGTTTTTATGTTTAGGTTGCATTAGTGTCATTGGTGGTGTAATTGTTGCGTTGTGGCGAGAAAGCGCCATAAAAAGGGCAAAAATCAGCAACTGCAGAAGTCAAGACCCCCGCCGGGGAAGGGGTGTACGTGGAAAGCAACATTGAAGACCCCCCGCCGAGGAGGGCATATACAAGCATAAAACCCTGCCGGGGCAAGGGTACGGGGAGAGAGAAAGAGACTTCTGATTTGATTTGAAATCTACAGCTTCATGGATTAGAGAAATTTGGTATGGATTGGGACTGTTTTGGGGCGTCTTTAATCAACTATTACGTGACTTAAGACATCATAACAGTGACTTCAATCAACAATCAATCAAAAGAAATTTGGAGCCCTAATTGAGAGAAAAACATTGGAGGAACAGAGTAAGGAAGCGAGATTCACGAAGACTGCAGAATTAAAGGAAAAGAAGGGTGGTTTTGTACTATTGTATTTCTTTAATTCAGTTCTTGTAATTGGAATGATGAATTCTTTACTTTATTTAGTTTTTAATTCATTCATGATGAACTAAATTCCTCATTAGGCTTGCAATGGATCTTTAGTGTTGAACAATGATTATCATGCTTTAATTTCTATTTAATAAAACTATCAATTCAGTTCATCTATTGTGATTTGTACTTAATCTATGAATTATTTGATCACCAATTTTATGTTGGTTTGTATGGACTCGAGAGATGATGTATGAATCTAGACCTAATTATAATAGCATGTGTTCTTGAATTCTGAGATTTGATGGAACTCTTGATGAATGTTTAGGATAGAGATATACCTAACATCGCATGTAATCGGATAAAGAACTTGGAATTTAAACCTTATTTGATTATAATTCACTTAAAGATATAGTGAATTTAAACCTTATTTGATTGTAACTTGGAATTAGGGTGTTTGCTTAATTCTATCAAATTGTGGATTTGAGTTAATACGGCGTTAGTGCATCAAGAGATGGCTAATTCTACTTTAGTGTTCTTGATTAATGAACTGAAATAGTAAATTGAACTGGAAAAAGGTGTGATAATCGGAGTGCAACTGAAAGTGAAATTGTAAGCCTAATTCTTCAATATCTGCTTAAAATTTATGGTTACTTAATGTGTTGATTGGTTTGATTTTTATTTTGTTAGTTTTTATTAATTATAATCATTAATTCAAATATTTTAATAAAATTGAAATAATATAAAACTGGTAATTGTTAGATTAAATTTCATACTTGTCTTTGTGGGAACGATACTCTATTCATCATTATATTACTTATTGACCACGTACACTTGCGTGTTGAGCATATCTAGAATTTACACCAACAATTTTTTGGCGTCATTGTCGGGGACAAGTTTTGATTTTATTACTTTCAATATCAGTTTAATTAGTTTAGTTTTAGTTAAACAAATTTTCGTTTATTTTTGTTTTTTCTTGTTTCAGGTTCTCTGAATTAGTGTATGCAAACTCGGTCTAAGAAGCCAGACTTGCTTCCTTTTGAGGACGACATTGAACGATAATTTCAGAGACTTAGTAAGTGGATTAGGGAAAATAGGGAGAATTTTGATAAACAGGAAGAAACAATGGCTGCAAAGGATCAGAAAGCGCTGAGGGAATATGCTACGCCCAGGGTGACCGAGATTCAGTCGAGCATTGCCAGGCCTGTGATTGCTGTAAATAACTTTGAGATCAAGCCTGGGACCATACAAATGATACATAATTTAGTCCAGTTTGGAGGATTAGCCAACGACGATCCGAATGAACACTTAGTCAGCTTTCAGGAAATTTATGATACATTCAGATACAATGGGGTGTCAGATGATGCAATTAGACTTCGCTTATTTTCGTTCACATTGCAGGAAAAGGTGAAAAGTTGGTTACACTCACTACCGCCAGGGTCGATTACAACTTGGGACGACCTTGCTCAGAAAATTTTAGCCAAATTTTTCCCACCGGCGAAGACTACGAAGATGAGAAACGAGATTACTATGTTTGAGCAGCAGCGTGGGGAGTCATTGAACGAATCTTGGGAAAGGTACGAGGAATAACTTAGGAAGTGTCCACATCATGGACTACCCAAATTGCTGCTAATGAACACGTTTTACAATGGGTTGAGTGGTAATCTCTGGACTAGTATTGATGCAGCTTCAGGTGGAGCTTTCATGGCTAAGAGTTATGAGGAAACATACGATCTGATAGAGACGATGGCGGCTAACAATTACCAGTGTTCCACCGCAAGAATGACACAACCTAAGGTAGCTGGGGTTTTAGAGGTTGATGGGGTAACAACGTTAGCGGCACAGATTTCAGCTTTATCAAAGAAGATGAATGATCTTACAAGTGCACAGACTCAGCAGGTTGCTTATGTTTTTGAATTGTGTGCAGGGGAACTTCCTACAGGACAGTGTGCAATTAATCCAGCAGTAGTACAGTTTGTGGGCAACTATAATAGAATTCCACAGAATCAGTATCAGAATGCCTACAATTCGGGGAATAGGAATCATTTGGATTTTTTGTGGAGTAATAACCAAAATCAGCAGGCTCCACGACTATCTTATCCCCTTGGGTTCCAAAATCAGCATCAACAGACAGCTCCACAACATGAGAAAAATTTGAAATTGGAAGTACATAGCTGGGAATGAGGCAGCGATGAAAACGCAAGCAACGACGATCAAGAATTTAGAAAATCAGATGGGACAGCTGGCGTTAGCACTGAACAACAGACCTCAAGAAACGTTACCGAGTGATACAGAAAAGAATCCAAGGGGAAATCACAAGCAATGTAATGCTATCACACTGAGGAGTGGTAAAACCTTGGTTGCCGACTGTGATGGGAAAACAAGTAAAGAAGAGGTTTTTGAAAATGAAAAGAATAATTCGACAAGGAAAACTGAGGAAAAAGTTATGGAAAAGCCAAATGAAGATAAACAGAAGATAATTATATCACCGGTACCTTTTCCCCAAAGGTTGGAAAGTCAAAAGCTAAATGATCCATTTTCAAGGTTTATGGACATATTCAAGTAAGTGCACATCAACATTCCATTCGTCGAAGCACTTGAGTAGATGCCATGTTATGTCAAGTTCATGAAAGAGATACTTTCAAAGAAAAGCATGCTCAAGGAATTTGAAACAGTAATGTTAACAGAAGAATGTAGTGCAATTCTACAGAAAAAGCTCCCTCCTAAATTGAAAGATCTAGGGAGATTCACAATTCCGTGTGCGATTGGTAAGCAAGATGTGGGAAGAGCCCTATGTGATCTAGGAGCAAGTATAAACCTCATGCCACTATCCATATACAAAAAGTTGGGTTTAAAGGAAGCAAAGATGACAAATATCAGTCTACAGCTCACAGATAGATCAATAACATACCCACTAGGGATAATAGGTGACGTGTTGGTTAAGGATGACTCATTGATATTTCCAGCTGATTTATGGTGCTAGATTTTGAAGAAGATAAAAATATCCCAATCATCTTGGGAAGACCATTCCTTGCAACTGGATGAACGCTGATTGATGTACCTAACGGAGAATAGATTATGAAAGTGTTCGATTAGGTAGTTGCAGTTAAAGTTTTCAAGGAAATTCCAATTCCTACTAACAAGGAGGAAGAGGGTGATTCAATCGATGTATCTACGCATATCACGCACAAGAATTGTAGAGAGGTTGGTGGACTAAAAGCGCTGATTGAGGATATGAAGGCAACTTCAATCTCCAAAATGCAGTTGAATGGGCATGCCATAAAGCATTGTTGGTGTTGCAAGATAAACAAATAGCATGCCGAAGATATTCCATTTGATCCAGGCTAACATAGGGAGTAGTCAGGCTGAAAGACTAAAAAACAAGCTTTCAATGGGAGGCAACACGATTCTTGTGTCATTTACAGTATTTTTATTTTTTTGTTATTCAATTCATGCTTAGTTGATAAATTAGTACTACTTAGTTAATGTCGGTATAAGTCGTAAGTAGTTAGTTAGCAAATTTTAGTAATTTTACATCATACTTGCTCAACCTCTATGATTTTATCTCATATTTGTGATTTCAATGGATTTCAGGTACTTAGGATGCACTTGGACAAGCACGCGAGTCAAAGAAACTGAGAAAAATCGAAGTTTGGTAGAAAATAACCCCCACCCCGGCGGCCCCTTTCCCAGTCTGGTACCCCCACCCCAACAAGGAGGTCCTTTGGATATGCCCACCCCAGCAGGCCTTTATAGTGCAAATCCCCCCGTCTCGGCGGGGGTACGGGAAGTTGGAAATTTTTTTTAGCCTGCAGAACACTATTTCATCCCACTTCTCCACTTTTATTCTCCTTAACCGAACATAATCACTTCGTAACCCCTCGAAATCACACTAAACCCTGATTCTCCATAGAATATATCCCTCTATCTCTATTCCATATAAACCCTAACCTTATTCCAATTCAATTCCACACCATTATAAACCAATTTTCGAATTTCCCTTTACTAAAACCTTGGGTTTGCCACCATTCGGTTCTGTAGAAGAAAAGCAAAGGGAAAGTTCGAATTTGGACATTCAATCTTAGCAATATCATCATTCAGTTGGACAATCAGTGTGGGTAATTTCATTTTTCATCAGTTTTTCTCAGTTATTGGATTGTAGTCATCACACTACTGCAACAACATCAATTGGGGCAACACCCACTGCAGCAACATCGTCAACAGTAGAAAACTCAGTGGGTAAGTCATTTGTATCAAATTCTTCACAAAGTTGGGTTTCATTTGTTCAGTTTGGGCACTGTGAAGTGGTGTTGCACACCAAGTGTTTGTAAAATTTCTCAAAACAAGTTTGGGGGGATATTCTGACTGCAATTGAGAAGAATGGCACCGAAAACACCATTTAAACGCCAAAGGGGCGAGAGTTCAGGTTCTTCACCACTAGTTCGACCCTTTGATGGGAGGAAGTATATTAGTGCAAATGTAGTAGATAAGTATGACTATTTAGTGCCCAAAGCACTAATACCTGAGCGGGGCTTGGCGCTGGATTCCTTCGATGAGCAAATGCATAGACAGATACATGAGCAGGGCTGGGAGATGTTCACAAATGATCATGACCCGGCGATAGTGAATGTGGTGAAGGAATTTTATGCAAATACTGAGGATAGGGCGCAATACATGGCATTTGTGAGGGGTAAGCAGGTTCTTTTCAGTGCAGAAGAAATCAATGAGTACTACAGTCTGCGAGCCCCCGCAGTATGCCAGTATACTCAGCTATGTGACAGTAATCCTAACTATGAACACATTTTGATAGAGATATCTAAACCGGGCACAGTTTGGGTAAAAGGAAGAAAGGGTGGCACAATTTTCCTAAACAAGGACCTCAGTTTGTATGGAAAGATATGGTATGAGTTTATGTGTGTGAAGTTGTTTCCTTCGACGCATACTAGCGAGGTGACAATGGAAAAAGTGCTACTACTGTATGCGATCGTGAAAGACATTGACATCAATATTGGCTCAATCATCGATTTCTCCATTCGGCACTGTCTGCGCGGGCCATTCTCAGGCAGACTACCACACCCTTCTCTCATCTGTGGGTTGTTCAGGCAGTCTAGTGTGCAATGGTTAGTTGATGAGCATGTGCAGTAGCCGCTCCAGCTATTAGACTCTAGGATGATTGCTAGATACTTTTTCTGAGCTAGAGGAGAGTCACATCCACGAGGTGTCGGGTTCGTATTTCCAGACGCTCCTGTGGAGGAGGAGGCTGAGGACACCCCCAAAGATGATGACATTCGAGCTGATGAGATGACCTGTGAAGAGGAGAATGCGGGGAGTAGCAGGTCAGGGAAGTATATGTTTAGTACTCAGTTCTGTAGTCTCCAGCGACATATTGATGATCGAGACAAAGAAGCTAATAGAAAGATGAAGTGACTGGTGGCCAGGCAGGACCACATGTTCAATGCCATGAACGGGTTTTTTGCCTCCTTGAATGCGACACTACAAAGTCTAAATCCTGCCACAGCCGATCAGTTCCAGTTCCATACGCCTGATCCTATGCCACAGTACCCTCCATCGGATTCAGATGTGGAGGAGCGCCGAGTTTTTGTTCCACGGCCACCATCACCACCATCACCTCCTGCTTAGCCTATTACAGGGAAGTCCTCTTACACTTTACTGTTATATTTTTACAATGAGGGCATTGTAACTGCTAAGTTTGGGGGGAGTTAGTTTTAGTTTCTATTTTGATAAATATGTCTGGTTCGTATATGTTAGTTTAGTTAGTTTTCATGTTTAGTTTATATCATGTAAGTTTGCATTCATGTAGTTGCACAGTAGTTTGCATAGTAGTGTAGTATGTGAATAGCTTAACGTAGTTAGTTTATGTTTTTGTTCTTTCATATTATATAAAAAACTAAAAAATTGAAAAATCTCAAAAATATTAGTTTAGTTGACTGTGTTTATTTCATTTAGTTCATACATTTACATGATTCCAGCTGTTAGATAGTAAGAGTCTGTTTTGGCCAATGATAAGATTGGAATTGGGTAGACAAGTATAGTATTGACTGTTAAGAATTTAATGTGATTTCTTGTCATGAGTTAGATCTTTATCTGTTTGAAACTGATATAATCAGGTTAGCACCTTAGAAAAAGCTATGTTAACTGATTGAGTTTAAATGGACACGTAATGGAATTCTTAAGGATAATGCTAGTTTAAATGAAAGAAGGACATGAATAGGTGGCGAAGACTAAGATTAGACAAGAACCTAAGTTTGGGGGAATTTTTGGGATATATAAGATATAAAAAAAGTATGAATAAACACTATGGTTAGTCTAGTTCTGTGACCTTTGTTACTTGAGTAACTACGTCTAAGGGTATTATCTATACACCTAGTGCCCAAAAGCCTTAATGGTTTGGGAGTCGTTGGTTGAAAGCTCGCTAAGGGGTAGCATTGAAAAGCCTAAGAGGACTAGACATTGCACAACCATGAGAAAAATAAAAAGTGAAAAATGGGAAATAAGAGCAAAAAGCCCCCGTGAATGAAAAATAAAGCATAAGTATCCCATTTTGACCTTTAAATTTGGTAACTGTTTGACTTTAGTCGAATCTAGCTTATTTTTTGATTTCTTGAGTTTACACTGTATGATGCCTTTAAAGAAGCCTATTATGTGTTTTATTTATCTTTATATCAGTTATCATTATTTTTGAGCGCACACGTACTATATCAGTAATAACAGTCTAAGATTTGATGATTGATTGAGAAGTTATGGATATTGCCTTGATATGATACACTATCGTGTTTACATGAGTTCTCTCAAACAAGATGAATAGACTGTGTTCTGTGTTACTGCTGGATTCGTAGGCATATAGTTAGCTACATTACATTGCATTACATATTTTGTTGTGCTCGAGGACTAGCACAGTTTAAGTTTGGGGGAATTTGATGAGTGGGTTTTGTACCTACGAATCGGGTTCTTATTTGGACTTAAATGGTGTTGATCCTATTTAGTTCTTTACAATTTTACTTTTTTGTGTTGTTTAATGTTTAGGTTGCATTACGTGTCATTGGTGGTGTAATGGTGGCGTTGTGGCGAGAAAGCGGCATAAAAGGGGTTGACCCCTCCCTTGAATGCCCAGGCTAATGTTGCTGGCTTGCCTATTCCCCCTAAGTCCTGGAGTTCGGTAGTTGCAAATTCAGTTAATGAGAAGAACTTGGGGTTGAGCTTCTTTCCCCCTGCTTATTGAAAGGAGTGTTACTGATTAACCCCCCGTGGAAATCCTTGACTTGGCCTTAATAAATGGTCTTCAGCCTTGTTGGTCAATTTATCCACTCGAAGCTCCCGCTCAAGTTGGTTGAATCTGTTTGCTAAAAAAATTATGGGGCACCTTGGATTGACAAAAGTCTATCTTCATGATAAGGGGTACTTCTTATTCAAATTTGATTCGGTGATAGAAAGAGACAATGTCTTAGCCTCGGGTCCATGGTACATAGCTTCCAAGCTTCTTTGCTTACAGCCGTGGCAAGAAGGGGCTAATTTCAGTATAACTGATAGTAGCAAAGTTCGATATGGGTCAAGTTCAGTAATATCCCCTCTCTTACTGGACAAAGGAAGGTCTAAGTTACCTGACAAGTGCAGTTGGTCGTCGTTATTTGCCGACAACATGACTTCTAAGTTGGAACCTATGAGCTTTGCTCGAATATGTATTGAGATTGAAGCTTTGTCTTCATTTCCGCCTCCATCAATCTCTGTTGTATTTGACGGGATTGCTCGGGTTGAAGAAACCGTAGCCGTGAAAGTGGAGTATTGGGCAGCCCCCCTCCCATTTCTAATGTAAATGTTTTGGACATTCCTTCTCAAATGCCCGAAAACTAATTTTCAGTGGGTTCCCAAACACTCCCCGACTCTCTGTGAGGCCCCTTGTTCCACTATTCCTAGCACAACCAAGGCCTCTCCTCCTCCAGAACCCGAAGGTTCATGGACTGCCGTTTCCAAAGGACTTAAAAGCTCTTCCTCCTCCCTTCCAGCCTCTCCTTTCTCTTCCACCAACGCCTTTTCCCCTATTGCTCCTCCCCTTATTCCTGGTGATGAGTCTGAATCTCCTATTCCCCCTAATCCTTTACTTGATAAGCTTAAGCAAGTTGATGAGAAGGAATGCAGGGACCTGAAGCATAAGACTAGGCCTGGAAAGGAGCCTCTTCAGAGTTCTAAGAAGAGGAACAAAGGTCCAAGGGGTCTTCCCCTTCTAGACTAATACTTTCCCCCTTTTTATGACATTCTTTTGTTCATATAATGTCAGGGGTTTAAATAAAAAACCAAAGCAGGCTTTTGTTCGCAACTTTTTGTTAGACAACCATATCTCCTTTGTGGGCCTCATTGAGACCAGAATAAAAGCTACAAATGCTTCCGAGAATATCGCTGCTATCTCTCGAATCGGGTTTGGAATTTTAACTATGACTACCACCCGAACGACCGGATTTGGGTGGGCTGGGATCCTTCTATTTGGAGAGTGGATGTCCTTTTTCAATCTACCCAAGTTTCCCACTTCAAGCTCTTTCCTCTTTATGGCAGTTATCCAATCTTGGCTTCTATAGTCTATGGCCTGAACTCTATAGTGGATCGTCGTCAGTTGTGGGCTGACCTTAATTCCTTGTCCTCCTCGGACACTTGGTGTATTCTTGGAGACTTCAACACTATCAAGAGTGTCTCTGAATCGGAAGGTTGTGATTCTTCTTGGGATACGGGTATGACTGACTTTAACGACTGCTTAGACACTATTGGTGTTGCTGATATTCGTGCTATTGGGCCTCTGCACACATGGTGGAACTGTCAGGTTGCTAATCCTATTCATAGGAAGCTGGATAGAGCAATGGGTAATAGTTCTTGGTTCAACGTAATGTCTGATTCCCTAGTCACTTATGGTCCTCGTGGTCTTTCCGATCATTGTCCAGTCTTACTTAATACTGGTATGCTTCTTCGGAAAGCCAAGAAGCCATTCCAATTCTTTAACTTCATGCTGGAGTTGGAAGGGTTTGACGCTGCTGTCTCGAATTGTTGGAGCATCAGAATTCGTGGAAATCCCTTTTTCATCTTTAATGAGAAACTTCGAAGATTCAAGTGCGCCCTCAAAACCTTGAACTCTTCTAACCAGTAACTTATCGAGGAATGTTAGCACCCTTGAGCTCACCGGGTCACCATTCAAAAATCTCTTCATGCAGATCCCTTAAACTCTTGTCTGCTTGCCTAGAAGACAAATGCTTTACCCTTATGGAAAGCATTGGCTCTTGAAGAATCTCTCTGCTCCAAAAATCCCGAGCCACTTGGCTTGCCCGAGGCGATAAAAATTCCAAATTTTTGCCAATGTTATCAAGAGTAATTGGAACCACAAAAAATTCTCTCTATTTTAATAGCTCTCGGTGTTCTTATTGAGGATCACCGGGTATTCAAAGAAGTGGCGGTGGACTATTTTCGTGATCTCCCGGGATCCTCTCCTCCTACTTACCACAGTCGTGATCTTCGGAAAACTTACGTTACAAAGCGGATTACTCTGCTCAGCCGCTAGCTTAACTACTCCAATTCTTGATTCTGAAATTCTTGCAGTCCTTCAATCCATGAAAAAGAATAAAAGTCCGGGTCCTGACGGTTTTAATGTTAATTTCTTTCTCCATTGCTGGGACATTATAGGCCATGATTTCACTGCTGCTGTCCACTCTTTCTTCATCTCTGGGCACCTTCCGTGTGGAGTTAATGCAACAGCTATTGCCTTGATTCCGAAGACGGATAATCCATCCAATATGTCGGATTTTAGACCTATTTCTTGCTGCAACACAATCTACAAATGTATAGCAAAGATCCTTGCCAATAGGCTCAAATCTGTTCTCCCTTCCCTTATTGACCATGCTCAGGCTGCCTTCATCTCGGGGAGAAGCATTAGTGACAATATCCTCCTTGCACAGGAGCTTTTCAGGAACTACCACAGACTTTCTGGTCCTGCCCGGTGTGCTCTTAAAATTGATATTCGGAAAGCCTTCGACACTGTTGACTGGAGGTTTCTCTTGGATTTGTTGGGCCTTCTTAAATTCCCCCCTATTTTCATTGGCTGGATTAAAGAGTGCATCACTACGACTATGTTTTCTATCAAAGTCAATGGAGGTCTGTTTGGCTACTTTAAAGGAGCGAGGGGTCTTAGGCAAGGGATCCCCGTCTCCTTACTTATTCGTTCTAGCTATGGAAGCCTTCTCCATGATTCTTCACAAGGAAACTCATTGCCTAATTTCAAGTTTCATTGGAAAAGCAGAATCGTGCAACATATATCCCACGATATGCTTTGGCCGATGATATTCTCATATTCTCGCCATGGCGATATGGCCTCTGTTTCCATTATTCACTTCGTGCATTCAATCCTTCTCTATGTTTTCGGCCTAATTCCTAATGCTCGTAAAAATGTCCTGTGTTTCCTTGCCAATGTCCCAAATGATGTTAAGGTAAGTATTAACTTGTTGTTGGGTATTCCTTTTGAGTATTACCAATTAGATTTCTCGGGGTCCCTCTTATCTCCTCTAAGCTCTCCCATTCAGATTACCAACCTTGATTCATAGAATTACTTGCCAGAGTTTCCTCTTGGACCTCCCGATTCCTCTCTTATTACGGTAGAGTTCAATTTGATTAAATCGGTGCTTTTTGCAATCCAATCTTTCCGGGCCACCCATTTTATTCTTCCTAATTCAGGTTAAGAGCCATTCAATCTATCATGTAGTAGATTCCTTTGGAAGGGCCTTCTCCTTTGCGATGGTACAAAAGTCTCTTGGAAGGATTTGTCCCTTCTCCTTTGTGAAGGTGGTCTTGCAATTAAGAACCTTACCGATTGGAACTCACTCTCATTATTCTCCAACTTTTAAAGGTCATCTCCCATCTTCCCCCTCCTTGTGGGCTAACTGGGTCAAATCAACAGCTTCTATCAAAGACCAATTTACGGTATATCTCGAATCCTTGGACTGCTTCATGGATCTGCGTAAAATCCTTAAGCTTCGCTCCATAGCTCTCCCTTTCCTTACCTATAGAGTTGGGAATGGAAATTCCTTCATCTCTGGTTTGACCCGTGGTTGAATGGGCAACCCTTAAATCCTCTCTTCTTCGCTCTCCAACTCCGTAATCCTCATTAATGCGCATTTTCGACATCATCTACATGGGTGCATGGTCTTTGCCTTCCAATAATCATCATGATGTGCAACAATTACGCACCTTGTTTTCATCTCTTCCTAATCCTTCCGATGCCAAGGACTTGATTCTTTGGGACAACCAAGCAGTGAAACATCTCAAAGCTTCCACTATCTCGGGAATCTATTCGCCACAGACTCAAGAAGTCCCATGGGCTAAATTGCTTTGGTTCCCCTCCATATCCCCGATTCTCCTTTACCTGCAGCTTGCTTGCTCTTCGGCGGAGATTACCCACAAATGATAGGTTCTCTCGCTACCATAGCTTCCGTCCCTATGCTTTGCCCTTTCTTTTCGAGCAAATCATGCTTTGAGACATTCTCTCATTTGTTCTTTGATTGTCCCTATTCTACATCGCCTTCTCTCTTGATTGCTTGCCTTGAATCCGGACCAATGTTCCAAGGAGTCGGGATAGTCCGGTGGACTATATCATTCATCTTAAAGGAAATAATATTCGGTCTGATATTTTAAAGCTGGTCTTTTCCACCACAGTTTACAAACTTTGGGCAGTTAGGAACTCAATTGTCCATAAAAATGTCAAAATGCCTGTGAATGTTTTGGCTAGGGAGATTATTAATATCACTAAGTCAAGGCTTTTTTCTTTCCCCAAATTCCTCAAGGCTGCGCAGACTAGGCCTGTCCTAAGTATTTGGTTGTGAGGCCTGCTATGGTCTGTTTCATGGTTCTTGGTTTGGTCTTCTCTGCAGAGCTGTTCGGCTACTGCTTAATTCTGGAATTAGCTTAGCTTCCATGGGGGTTTCGCTCTGGGTCTCCTTGGCGCCGGCCTCTGTTTTTGGTTTGGTTTGCTATTGCTTCTTTCCATGTTGGGTAGCATCTTTAGTCCATAGTTGGGTTCGGCTTTGGGCGATAAAGGTCCAGGGTGGGCTTTCGTGGTTCTTCCTCTTGTCTTGAAGTCAGGGGGATTTGGTTCCGGCTTGAGTTTTGGCCATTTGGGGTTCGGTCAAGATGGTTTAGTCCTCTCTTACTGGCTCTCGTAGTCCTCCTATGCTTCAAAGATCCTCTTGTTCTTTGTCTGCGCTTTTATTCGATCTTCACCCCAGCCAAACTCTCAAGCGGTCTGAACTCAGATTGTTCTTAAACATGCCAAATTGCCTATGAGTGTTCTAAGTTCCATGGCGATTCGGCCTCTTCGTTGGTATGGTTCAAATATTTTGCTTCATCTGTTTTAGGTTGGTAGCCTCTTGATCAAGATCTGGGTTCGGCCTTGTGGCGATAAAGGATCGGGTGGCATCCACTTAGCATCTCGGCTCGTCTTGAGTTCTTCCCTGTCTTCTGGAAGTCGGGGATGTTGGTGTTAACCCGGGGTTTGGCTTGGCTTCGGCTTGGGGTTTCGACTTGGTTTGGGGTTCGGTATACATGGGTTTGGTCTCGTAGTTCTTCATATGCTTGACTTCCGTTAAACCACCAGCGCGATTTGATTCGATCCCCCTCCGGTCGCTTGGTTTCTCGTGATTGGTTGTCTATGTTGTTTAAGGTTTCATGCTTGTATTTTCTATTGTCCTGCTTAGTATCGCCTTGTTCTTTCTTTTGGCTTGGTTGTTAGTCTTTTGTTGTCCATTTTGGGGGTTGTCCCATGTGGTTCTATCAAAAGCTTCTGGGGTATGCCCTTTTCGATTGTTTTTTCTCTTCTTTTTCTATATACAAACAAACTTAGCGAAAAAAAAAATTAGCAACTGCAGAAGTTAAGACCCCCACTGGGGCGGGCCCTATAGAGAACAAAACCCCCCGCCAAGGTGGGGGTGTTCGTGGCAAGCAAGATTGAAGACCCCCCGTCGGGGCGGGCATATACAAGCATAAAACCCCCGTCGGGGCGGGGGTACGGGGATAAGGAAAGAGACATCTGATTTGATTTGAATTCTGCAGCTACATGGATTGGAGAACTTTGGTATGGATTGGGAATGTTTTGGGGTGTCTTTTATCAACTATTACGTGACTTAAGACATCATAGCAGTGACTTCAATCAACAATCAATCAAAAGAAATTTGGAGCACTAATTGAGAGAAGAACATTGGAGGAATAGAGAAAGGAAGCGAGATTCACGAAGATTAAAAAGTTGAAGGCAAAGAAGGGTGGTTTTGTACTATTCTATTTCTTTAATTTAGTTCTTGTGATTTGGATGATGAATTCTTTACTTTATTCAGTTTTTAATTCATTTATGATGAACTAAATTCCTAATTAAGCTTGCAATGGATCTTTAGTGTTGAACAATGATTGTCATGCTTTAATTTCAGTTTAATAAAACTACCCATTTAGTTTATCTATTGTAAATTATACTTAATCTATGAATTGCTTGATCACCAATTTTATGTGGATTTGTACGGACTCGAGAGATGATGTATGAATCTAAACCTAATTACAATAGCATGTGTTCTTGAATTCTATGATTTGATGGAACTCTCGATGAATGTTTAAGATAGAGATATACCTAACATTGCGTGTAATCAAATAAAGAACTTGGAATTTAAACCTTTTTTTATTGTAATTCACTTAGAGATATAGTGAATTAGTTAATTAGGGTGTTTGGCTTAATTCTATCAAACTGTGGATTTAAGTTAATACGGTGTTAGTGCATCGAGAGATGGCTAATTCTACTTTAGTGTTCTTGATTAATGAACGGGAAAAAGGTGTGATAATCGGAGTGAAATTGTAAGCCTAATTCTTCAATATCTGCTTGAAATTTGCGGTTACTTAAGTGTGTTGATTAGTTTGATTTTTATTTTATTAGTTTTTATTAATTATAATCATTAATTCGAATAGTTTAATAAAATTGAAATAATATAAAACTGGTAATTGTTAGATTAAATTTCATACTTGTCTTTGTGGGAACGATACTCTATTCATCATTATATTACTTGTTGATCATGTACACTTGCGTGTTGAGCGTATCTAGAATTTACACCAACAAGTTTTTGTCTTTTCCTAAAAATCTCACCCTTCAGATCAAACAAATTCACATAGAAAATATAAAGGGTAAGAAACACACAGGAAGAGGGATAAAATCTTTTTTGGCGTCGACAATATAGATCAACAGTCTTCCCAATAGTAAGTTGTATCTAGTGGTAATGTTTAACACTTGGAAGGATATGTAGAATGTATGTGGGCCAATCTCAACTGGAAACTCTATTTCTCCAATAGTATCTCGTCGAGATCCATCAAAGCCTCTTATGACGACTTGACTGCTTTGGATTCTATTTGGGTGAACCTTCATCTTTTCTAAGGTATCACAAGGGCAGATGTTTAAGGATGATCTTCCATTAATTAATACCCCCAATCACATATCCAAATGATATCACTGCTATATGTAGTGACTTACAGTGGCATGTTCCTTATGCTGGTATGTCATCATCAATGAAGGATATCACATTACTGTTAAGAATGTGATCTATTAGGTGCTGAAATTTTTCAGTGTCCACCATTATTGGTAGATGTTTTTCTTCTAGTACTTGCACCAAAGTTTTAAGATGATCCTCGGAGGATAAGATTAAGTCCGTGATGGAGATTTGAGTGGGCGCTACTTTTAAACGTTACACCACTCTAGCTTCATTATGCCTCATTTTGCTGAGGAATTCTGCAACGTTCTTATCAGATAATTTGCCCAGGGTTTTTATAATGGGCTTTATCACGCGCTGAGGTAAGTATAGCTAATTATCCTTTGATAGGACAGTGGTACAATATGATGTTATCGTGGATAGGGGACCCAAAATGGTAAGCACATTTTTTTCTTGGGTAAAAAAATTTCCCCATTTTGATTTGCAGGTGGGAGAGTTTTCAAGTGTACCCCCTAAGGGTGTAAAAGTTCTTCTATGTTTAACTTCACCTGCTTTCTGAAACGGAGGATTTGGAGGCTTTACATATGTTTGGAATGAAGAGTAATTATTTTGCTTTTGAATGGGCGGGTTCTGAGTGCCTCGATGATTCTGACCCTAAAATATCAAGGATACATCTTCTCCCTTCTTCTTATGGGTTCTCCTAGGATTAGTCCCATAGTTTTCAGTCTGGATATGCTCAGTATTTGCCTCTAAAGTAGTGAGCTCTTTGATCTTTCCTGACTTCAACCCCATTTCAGCCATTTCTCCATGTTTAATCATTTCTAAGAATGGTTTTCCTATTCCAGCTAGGATCCACTCATAATATGGAGCTTCTTGTATATCGATGAATGTCATCACCATTTCAGTCTCTGTCATGGGAGGAATGACTTACGCAACCATACATCTCCATCTTTGTGCATATTCCCGAAAAGACTCAGTATTATGTTTTTTGACTTTGGTCACTTGATATCTATCAGGTGTCATTTGAGACTGGAAACTGTATTAATTTAGGAAGGCAAGGGCCAACTCTTCCCAGCTATAGATTTTGGGGTTGTCAAGTCTGGCGTACCATCCTCTGGCTTCTCCAGTCAGACTTTTCTGGAACAGCTGCATTCTCAGCTTTTCTTCCTCTACATAAGATCTAAGTTCTCCAAAATACACTTTCAAATGAGTATATGGATCTTCTAACCCGTTATATTTTTCAAAATCCGGGACTTAGAATTTATCTGGATAACGAGCCCCTAGAAAGATGGAAAGATCTGAGTAATTAACACTCCCATATGTTCCAGTCCCTTTGATTAACCGGATAGTTTCTTCCATTTGTTTGACTTTCTTTCTAATATCCCCAGTTTCTTGGTCATCTTTGAGATTGATGATTTCAAGGGTTTTGTTAGGTTTTTTATGGGACTGAGGTTAAGGTATCTCTTTCCACCTTTTTGTTAGTACCCTGACATCCTCCTTGTGCAGAGGACTTTGGTTGAGTAGGTGTCTGTTAACCCTGAGTATTTTTACTTTGTTCTTTCAGTAGGATAGCCAGCTCTACTATCTGATTTTTAAGTCCCTCAAACATTTCTCGAGATACATGAGTAGATTCAGATGGGGCACTAATAGCCATGTCTGAAGATAGGATTTGTGCCTTTTTAGACTTTGATCTTGTAGTAGGACCAATCTTGCCTACAGAAAAGGTATGTAGTTTAGTCCTGATATACACTAACAGTATGCATACTATGCAATGTGTCAGTTTTTAAGGGTTTTTTAATGTTTTCATGTAAAATAAAGGTTAGTTATTTTGATGACATGATAGCATGACATGGTTTGATATTTCACATGGAATTTACATTTGACAAGAATTGACATTTAATATTTGACATGGAATTGAAATTTGACATGAATTGAAAGGAAAGGCATGAAGAGACTTTCCATTGCGTTTGGTTTATCAGAGGCTGGCCTATCTTAGGTTACTCTCACAAGCTTTTCGGCATGAAGGTTCCCATATCATCATAATCTACTAGATGGGATGTTAATCCAATCTTTCAATTGGAGTGGATCTGAGTGGCGCCTTTCCTAAGCCTTGCGGGATTATGCTCCTCTTGAGACCTGTAATCAGCCACCGATGGGTTTGCCTCTTAGTGGAGGAATCACACAACATACATTCACATATATCGCGCCTCACCTTATGTAATATGATGACATTGTGTGAAGCACTAATATAAAGCGCTATAAAAAAAGTATTTATTCACATCTATTCAATGTAAAGACAACATTCACACACATGTAGATAAAAGGGAATTAAAAAGACTGAAATGCGACATACGCACTTTACTGTCCTCAGCAGAGTCGCCACCTGTCGACGCCATGCTTTTCCCTTTTCTATTATTTTTTTACTAATCTTTAGGTGATTTATGTTGACTTTATCTTGAAAAGTTGTATTTTTATAAAAGACTGACATAAATGTTGACGATTTAAAAAGTTTGATTTTAATGACTGGACCGAATTAGACAGAGCCTCCAGTTGATATGAGTTTAATTGGATGTATAAAATCATCCGAGTTTTGAAATTTTTCGCAATATGGCCCACTATGTGACTCTATTTAATCTTTCTGGCACTCGAGATTCATAGAGTTCGGGGGCTTGCTTAAGCGAGGGGAAGGTGTTAGAACCTCCCCCGACTTCCGTAAAACACGGTTACCACTACTTTTTCATTCCTTATGCATTGTGTGTGTGTATTTTGAAATCTTTTGATTTGTTGTGCAAAGATGTTTTGTGCTTTATTTTGAAAGTAGTGCTATGCCTCTTTGGACCTATGTACAAATGGTTTGATTTACATAAAAGTTCAGTTTTAACAGATATGAAAGCATATAAAAGTGAGGTTTTGAAATTTGATTTTCAAACCCTTTTTTGTTCAAATAGGAATTGAGGCCTTTGATATTTTTTTTTATCTTGTATTAAGCCTATCTTTTGATCCAAGAAGCGGTTTCGTTTGATTTTATTGAGATGTGAAGCATCTTTGGTGGCTGGTTTAGAACTCGGGGTTTTAATAGCATGATTTTCTACTATTCTCTTCCTTATCTTCTCGCATTCTTCATCTTTTTCTTGTGATTCCTTTACTCTATACAATAATGTTGGATGAGCTTCCATCACTAACAAATTTCCCTCCGACTCTCCTGGTTCCTTCACCTCTATTTCCAATTTCTCCATTTCTCTTATTAACTCCTCCTTAGTTGTTAACTTGAACAATTTCTCCCTTCATTTTCTACTTAATGCGTCGGCTACTACGTTAGCCTTTCCCAAGTGATAAAGAATCTCGCAGTCATAGTCCTTGATTAATTCCAACCATCTCCTTTATCATATGTTCAACTCCTTCTGTGTGAAGATATATTGCAGACTCTTGTGGTCCGTGTATATCTCACATTTTTCTCCGTACAAATAGTGTCTCCAAATTTTTAACGCAAAAACTACAGCCTCTAACTCCAAGTCATGAGTAGGGTTTTGTTTTTCGTAATCCTTCAATTGTCACGACGCATACACAATGAACTTGCCATGTTGCATTAGCACACAACCAAGTCCCTTGCGCGATGCATCACTATACACCACGAATCCTCCTGTATCATCTGGTAATGATAACACATGCACGTTGCTTAACCTCCTCTTCAATTCTTGGAAACTTTCTTCGCATTTTTCCGTCCAAACAAACCTCACCGTCTTTGTCAACGGGGTCGATATCTTGGATAAATCTTTAATAGTACCCAACTAACCCTAAGAAACTTCTTACTTCTATTGGCGTCTTTGGTTGTTCCCAGTTGCTTACTGCCTCCACTTTTGCAGGGTCTATTGAAATTCCATTTTGGTCTATCACGTGTCCTAGAAATTGAACCTTCCACATCCAAAATTCACACTTCGAAAATTTTGCATACATCTTTTCCCTTCTTAATGCTTCTAATACCATCCTCAGATGTTCTACGTGTTCTTCCTTGGTCTTCAAATAAATCAAAATGTCGTCGATAAATATTACTATGAACTTATCTAAGTATGGCTTGAAGACTCGGTTCATCAAGTCCATCAACGCTGCCGGAGCATGTCACGCCCCGAAATCCGGTCTATCTTCACACCCAGATTCCGTGCGTCACGAGTACATCATTCTTCCAAACATACATCATTATATACTGAAATATAACAACATACATTATCAACTCCCAGATTCTAAAACCTTATAACCCCTTCATTACAAATAATGAAAATTACATTATTCTTTCCATCTAACAAGAGTGACTTTCATCCGCCACCAAGGATACATAACTGTTCATTAAACTAGTCTGTAGTTTAATTTTATCATTCTACATTACAAGTCTTCGCTTGATCTTCTTGCTCATTCACATACTAAATGGCACTTCATCTGGATACCTTCAGCTTGATCTTTATGGGATCCTTAAGTTCTTCTAACATCGTACGCTGAAAATGTTTTTCATTTAAAGCATGTGTGAGCATTCAATTGCCCAGCAAGTCATAACAGTTGAACAAACAACTTCAAGAATTTAAACATTCCTTTAGAACTTTGATAACCTAATAAAGGTTATGAAGCAGCTTGAATAATAGGAATAGTCTCGATTCCTATCATTTTAAAACATTATTCACATTCACTTTGAAATACTTTCATTCTTCTACATTTTTCATACACATCATGTCTGGCTAGAATCATTAGCACATACTTAACAATCACGAATCATATATAGACAAAGCATTCTCTTATTGAACAGTTCATCTCATAGAAACACCAAAGTGTTCACATTGTGGCACAAGGCCTCATACGTTCTACCACCTTGTACAAATATCGCACATTCGCACATAGACAGAACTTCTCAAGTTCAACATCTGAGAAGTTTAAGAAACTAGCATTCATTGAAAAATATGAATAAATTTAGGAAACTTGCCTTACGCACAGCTACAGCTTACGCTGAACTGCTCATTCCAATTCCTATATAACACATAGGAAGAAAACATAAACACCAATTAGTCATATACTTGACTTACGCATTGGTTTACTTAACTTTACTTCTTAGGATTCGCGTTCTTTCAACCTATGTTTACGCAACCAACTTTCATTACCGGTTTATGACTTCATGACATACGGAGATGTCTTACTCAAAACGTTCATCATCTTTGATGATTTGCATTCCTATCTTCTTCTTATAACTTCTCTAGGACTCAGCACACATCGCTTCTCTGCTAGTAGTCCATATGGTACTCTGAGTGGTTTCCCACAAACAACCAACAAACAAGTTCCCGTCTCATCTACACTGCCATCATAGTGAGTTAGATCGGTTGCCAGTTTCGTATATACCTTCGCTCTCTAAAGGAATTGTTTATGTAATAACCCAATATTTTCAATAAGAAATTTTACGATTAAATTTTTTTTATATATAAAGGTGGGAATATGTGCAAAGTAAAGTATATGTATATATGTGATAAATAAAATTATTTATTACATGAATAATTGTAAATAAATTCTTTTTAAGAATTATTGATCATTATAGATTATATTCTTATAATAAATTTATTTTGTAATGAAAGTATTTATTATATATTTTCCATAAAATTATGATTATGGTATATATGATATGATCATTAGGATTATTATAATATGTATTTTATTATATTAGTTAAGTTAATCATTTTAACATAATTAATAATGGTATGTATGAAGGTTATATCAGATATGAATTCAAAACCCTAAGTCCGGATTTTGAATAAGGAATGAGAATAATAATATAATATGATTTATATTTCAATGTTATAAACAAGCTTGATATATATATAATGTTAATTTATGGAACAGTTATAGTAAAACAGTACAAAACCCTAGCATTACTGATAAACTATAGTACAGAAGTCAACTATGACTGTAAGATTTGTTAAGTTATGTGTTATGTAATTAATGATCATTGTTATGTTTAATGTTAATTAAGTAAACCCTAATTAATATTTAGAAACCCTAAATACTAAATCAAAGCCCTAATTGCTAAGTTATAAACCTAATTATTAATTTAGCAAGCTTATGGTAATTAGTACATTATAAAGCCGAATTTATAAGTCTTAAGTGATTAGGAAACCTAATTTAATTAGGGAACCCTAATTCACAATTGCAGAGACTAAGATTTCCATTTTTGCCCTTAATACACAATCCTAGATAATGAGCTTAGGAAATCTTAGGGTTAAACCCTAAGGGTTAGAATGAATTGCCAACTTTGCCACTAAAAGTAAGTACCAAATAACCAAATTGTCCTTCTTGTATTATTTAATAGATAACTTGTATAGGTTGCCATAACTTTAGTTGGTAAACCAACTCAACCTAGCCATGTGGTCTAGTGATGAACTTTAATCATTTAAATCTGATAAACATGATCAGCCCTAAACATTTCACCATATTATAAATAGAATTGGAGAGAGAAATCATTTTACAAGCTCATTTGTCCTCATATCCTCAACCAAAGTTTTTTCTCTCTAAACCTACAAAAACCTTTGTAAATCAATCTCACAAACGAGCCCCACTAACATTCATAGCAGATCAGAAGCTCAGATTCTTGATTTGATCATAGAAGGGTATAACTCTAAAACAAAATTTCAATCTTGTATGCTATGTTAGATGTTATGTTTAAATGTTTAAATATGTTGTTTATAGTGTCTATAAGTGATCTGGGTTGGAACATGTTAGATCCATAACATCTAG
The DNA here is from genome assembly GCA_020205615.1 of Panax quinquefolius. Taxonomy (NCBI): domain Eukaryota; kingdom Viridiplantae; phylum Streptophyta; class Magnoliopsida; order Apiales; family Araliaceae; genus Panax; species Panax quinquefolius. The sequence continues at coordinate 62,863,898 of CM035168.1, forward strand.
AGGCTCAGATTTGATGTTTTATAAAATTTGGAAATTTTTGTTTTTGTTGTCTGACAACAAATGTCAGACCTTCTAGATCTCATCATGTTTATGTTCTTGGTGTTTTACATGTTCGAACTTGTAGTATGACATGTGGTCTGTATTCTGGAACTTGAATCTAGCTCAGATCGTGCACAAAATGAAAGTTATGGGTGGTCAAACCCCATTGACCGACCATGACTTTCGGTTTTTTGGGTAACCTAGAAGCGTCTGACAATGACTTTGTGTCCTCGGATCTTGCTTGTTGTTGTTTCTTTGTTATTTTTGATTGCATCTAAGCTGTTGTGACGCCCCCAAAAATAGGTATACATCACCTATTCTGAGTTGCCAAATACATGGTACAGAATACAAAAACAACTTAATTATACAACATGAGCTGTGAGTTTTAATACAAATATTGTCTTTTAGACAGTATTAAAACTCAAAATAAGTCCTCAATACATTTATTAACACACTATTTCATAAAATGGTGAGGACTACTAATGCTATCGCCTGGATCGTCACTCCGTTCCCCGACTAGTTCCTGCTACGTTCTCATTTCCTGAAGAGAACAATGAAAGTAAAAGGGTGAGCTCAACTAGCCCAGTAAGAAATATTATGACTAAGATAATACAGAATAAATTATCGTTAGCCTTCAACGGTGTTAAACTGATACAATATAACAAACATCAAGTTTAACTGCAGCGGAACAAGCAATCCATTAAAAGTGTCAAGTAGAGAATAAAATCTACTATCTTTTATGATTTAAAAAGGTTTGTCAACACTTTTATCGCTAAGACTCAGCTTAATAAATAAACGATATCATCCCTGAACTACGGCCAAGGATATTCATTAGTATCACAACCACAAATTATCCATGCACTACGGGCCAAGGATATTCGTGTATTCATCAATGGTCATGATCATGCCAACAACTGTCCATCAACGCACTACGGGCCAATGAGGACTTTTACCACATCATTTGTAACATTACGGTCATGATTATATCGAATAATCCCTGGTCATAATCATACCAAGTCCATCTATGCACTACAGGCCACAGATGACTTTCAACATAATATAAACATGAGGATGATGACAATGATATAAGAATTCAATAAAATAAGTTCAAGAATTAATTTATCCAGGAACTAATAACGTCCAAATTGTCAACATGATACTTCTTTGTAGAGTAAAATTCAAGAATGCTCAGAAGAATATTTCCATGAAAAGATACTGGATGAAGCGCAAATATCAAGGATATTCCACTAATTTCATGGAGTATAGAAGTCAAAACTTTAACCAACTGAGTATAATAAAGAATGGAATAACAAAAGAAATCACCAGGCATGCGATAGATCGCATGATAGGTTATTCAATGAATAATAAATAACGAAACCAGTCATGCGTAAGCATTGCATGACGTGATATTCCAATGAGAATAATAAACAAGAGAACCAGATCAAAGCGAAATTTGCACCGAGCGGGATGTTCCAATGAATAATAAATAATGGAACAGTCATGCGTAAACGCATTGCATGTGGATGTTCCAATGAATAATAAAAATGGAATAACGTAAGAATTTCACCATGTATGCGGTACTTGCGATGTAGACAAAGTTATTCCAACATAATGATAAAGAATTGAATAATAGAAGAATTTCACCAAGTATGCGGTACTTCGCATAGACAGGTTATTCCAACATAATAACAAAAAATGGAATAACAGAAGTTCTCTTCATGAAGATGAAAGAAAGAAATAATACCCATTACCGTAAAAGAAGAGTATTCCGACTAGTAGGGCGAGGATATTCTTGAAGAAAACTTGCACTGCGCTCAAAGCTTCTTAAAACTCTAAAGAAATACGCTCAAGATTATAGAAGAATTCTCTGAACTTCTAGTGTGGTTTTTTATTTTAACTAAGCATCCTATTTATAGGAAAATAGAAAGGATACTATGTTGCACTATGCAATAAAATATAATATATTCTATTTATAATCAAATAAAACAAAACTTTATAAAAAGTATTCTGTTTTATATAAAAAGATTTTACTATGCAAATACTATATCGAGCACTATGCAAACACTATGCATAATAAAATATAATATATTCTAATTATTGTCTAATAAAACAAATAACTTTATAAAAGTATTACATTTTTATATAAAAAGATTTTACTATGCAAAACACTATGCATAATAGAATATAATATATTCTAATTATTATCTAATAAAACAAAAATAACTTTATAAAAGTATTCTGTTTTATATAAAAAGGTTTTCTATTTTATTACATTAATAATACTAATAAAACAAAATTTATATATATAACATATATATATATATATATTAACTTTCGTGACTTCATAAAAAGACACCTCAATATATCTAATAACATTTATCATTATTATTATTATTCACAATATTAATCGACCAGGTCGTTCCCAGGAAAGAGGGGACTTTCCAATAAGGATTTCTCCCTATTGGCGCGTAATTAGGTGACCAAACCTCTCCTTGGCAGAACTTCTAGACATCGTTAATATTGCAAATAATAACTCTATCATCTCAATTATTGATTTAATAATATATAAAATATCGACAATTACTATGCAACAATTACTGAAGCAATAATTGAACAAAACTGAGTGACTTCTCACGTAAGCATCAATAATCAATACCGCGTGTGCTACTATGCAACCACGCCAGCGTATTCTTTACATACTTTTACTACTGAAAGTAGTTCAACAGTTTTAACTGTAAAACTTCCGTCGTTATTTTCATAAAAATATTTTTGTCGTTTTCTCAATCCGATAATAATTCCGTTGTGGGGTCCACCAATGATTGTGCCGTCGTATGAATATTCCCTGTTCAAACGAATATTCCCTGACCAATCGAATATTATATTACAACTTGTGTACTTTGCAAAATTTATAAATATTACCCACAACTATAACATTATATCAAATTCATTCCATAATATTTTAAAATGATATTTATAGAAATATCATCTTTATTAAAAAGTTGAGGTCTTACTACCTCCCCTTCTTATGAAATTTCGCCCTCAAAATTAGGGTATGTACCTGGTATGTCGAAAAGGTAATGATATCTTGATTTCATTTCAGATTCTAACTCCCAGGTCATTTCCTCAACATCGTGGTTTCTCCACAAAACTTTGACTTGAGGTATAACCTTGGAGCGTAGAATATGTTCCTTCTTATCCAATATTTGAATAGGAACCTCTTCATACGTCAAATCTTCCGCTATTTCGTCCGGTTCTAACTCAATAATGTGGTTCGGGTCTTCCACATATTTGCGTAACATGGATATATGAAAAACGTTATGAACACGAGACATACTTGGCGGTAAAGCGAGTCTATAGGCTACAGTCCCTACTCGATCAAGGATTAAAAATGGGCCAATGAATCGAGGATTAAGCTTTCCTCTCTTTCAAAATCTCGTAACTCCTTTCCATGGAGCAACACGTAACAACACATGATCTCTAATATCGAATTCCACGTCCTTTCGATGAAGATCAGCATAACTCTTTTGTCGATCTTGTGAGGTTTTTATACGTTGTCGTATTGTTTGAATCTTTTCCGTGGTCATACGTACCAACTCCGGTCCCAACAACGTTGCTTCACCCACCTCATCCCAACATACTGGAGAACGACACTTTCTTCCATACAATGCTTCGAATGGAGCCATGCCAATACTTTCATGGTAGCTATTGTTGTAGAAAAACTCTACCAATGGTAAGAACTTGTCCCAACTTCCCTTGAAGTCAAGGACACAGAGTCTTAATAAATCTTCAAGAGTTTGAATAGTCCTCTCTGATTGTCCGTCCGTCTGAGGATGATATGCCAAACTAAATAGTAAATCTATGCCCGTAGCTTTTTATAAACTAACCCAAAATCGTGAAGTAAATCTTGGGTCTCGATCAGAAACTATGGATACTGTCATACCATGCAGTCTTACAATCTTGTTTATGTACATACGAGCAAGATGTTCAAGTGTATAAGTTTCTCGTATTGGTAAGAAATGAGTAGACTTGGTTAATCTATCAACAATGACCCAAATTGCATCTATGCCTTGAGAAACCTTGGGAAGACCAGTAACGAAATCCATGGTAATGTGCTCCCACTTCCATTCTAGAATTTCAAGTGGTTGTAATGGACCTTTTGGTACTTGATGCTCTGCCTTGACTCGTTGACAAGTTAAACACCTAGAGATAAATAACGCTATCTCTCTCTTCATATTGCCCCACCAAAATGTATGTCTAAGATCATGATACATTTTGGTACTCCCAGGATGGATTGCAAACGGTGTGTTGTGCGCCTCCATCATGATTTTATACTTTAACTCAGGATCGTTAGGAACACAAAGTCTGGAGTTAACTCGAAGTATTCCTTCTTCATCGATTCTTGCTTCCGGCATAGCACCTTCTTGCACTTTCTTTCTTATACGCATTAGCTCTAGATCTGTAACTTGAGCAGCTTTAACTTTATCAATTAAAGTCGGTTCTACTCGTATATTCGCCAACATCACATGGGTCCCTGGAGTCTTTAACTCTATCTCCATCCTTTGCAAGTCACACAAAATGGGCCTTTGCATTGTCAATATCGCTTTTCGTGCCGCATATGATCTTATCTTCTACTCAATGCGTCGGCTACCACGTTGCTTTTCGAGATTGTATTGGATAGTATGATCATAATCTTTCAACAGTTCAAGCCAACGTCGTTGTCGTATGTTGAGTTCCTTTTGAGTGAAGAAATATTTGAGGCTTTTATGATCCGTAAAGATCTCCACTTTCTCCCCATACAAGTAATGCCTCCAAATTTTAAGTGCGAAGACAACAGCTGCCAACTCTAGATCATGCGTAGGATAATTCCTCTCATATTCTTTGAGTTGTCGAGAGGCATAGGCTATGACTTTCCCATGTTGCATGAGAACACATCCTAATCCTTTGCCTTAAGCATCACTGTAGATGACAAATCCCTCCGAGCCAGATGGTATTGTCAGAACAGGTGCTGAAATGAGTCTTCTCATGAGTTCTTGAAAACTCTTCTCACATTCCTCGTTCCAACCGAATTTTATATCTTTCCGAGTTAGCTGAGTTAAGGGAGTCGCGATTCAAGAAAACCCTTCTACGAATCTTCGATAATAACCAGCTAAGTCGAGAAAGCTACGTACTTCAGTCACTGATTTAGGTTGCTCCCAGCTTTGAATAGCTTCAATCTTTCTTTGGGTCAATGATATTCCATGACTTGATACTACGTGCCCAAGGAATGCTACTTCCTCAAGCCAGAACTCGCATTTCTTCAACTTGGCATAAAGCTTATATTCACGAAGCTTTTGAACTATCAGCCTCAAGTGTTGCTCATGATCTTCACGGCTTTTGGAATAAATAAGGATGTCATCAATAAAGACGACCACAAAGTGATCCAAATATTCCTTGAATACTCGGTTCATCATATCCATGAAGGCAGCAGGAGCATTAGTCAATCCAAAGGACATGACTAGGAATTCATAACGCCCATACCGAGTTCTAAAAGCCGTCTTTGGAATGTCATCGGTTCTAATCTTCAATTGGTGATATTCGGAACAAAGATCAATCTTTGAAAAAAATTTGGCGCCTTACAACTGGTCAAACAGGTCATCAATGCGAGGCAATGGATATCTATTTTTGATAGTGACATGGTTCAACTCCTGATAATCAATACAAAGTCGCATACTCCCATCTTTCTTCTTCACGAATAGAACAGGAGCACCCCAAGGAGACGTCTTGGGGGCGAATGAAATGGATGTCTAACAATTCCTGCAGTTGGGTCTTTAACTCTTGAAGTTCAATAGGAGCCATTCGATATGGGGCTTTGGAAATAGGTTTTGTACCGGGTTCAAGGTCGATACAAAATTCAATTTCACGCTCTAGGGGTAGGCCAGGAAGTTCTTAAGGGAATACATCCAGAAATTCATTAACAATAGAAATATCATTCGAAATTGACGTATTTTTGTTTAGATCCGTGACATGAGCTAAGAAAGCTTGACATCCATTTTTCAATAAATGAATAGCTTTATGGCTTGAGATGACAGTGATTGATTTTAATGGTTTGGTTACTTGAATTCGGATAATAGGTTGGTTAGGAATATGAAAGCTAACAACCTTACGAAAACAATTAATTTTTGCATGATGAGTAGTTAACCAATCAATCCCTAGAATTACGTCAAATGCAAGTATTTTCAATGAAATAAGATCAACAGATAATGTGAGGGTACCGATTTGAACCAAACAAGACTTATAAACAGTGGATGTAATAAAGGTTTCTCCCAATGGAGTTTCAACAGATAAGTCAAAGTTCAATTTCTCCGGAGTTAAATTTAAACGTTGAGCGTAAGTAGGAGAAATAAAAGAATGGGTAGAACCGGTATCAAATAAGGTTCATACTTCACTAGAGTTTATGATAAGCTTACCCGTGATGACCTCTTTCAGGTTCCTTGCTTTCTGGGAGGTCACGACAAACGCTCTCCCTTGAACTACCGGTTTTGTCTTGTCTGGGACGACCTTTGATGCCTCCATCCCAGCTGGACTTGTCTTTGGTGCACGACAAAATCGGGCCAGGTGACCTTCTCTTCCACAATTGTAACATGCTTTGGATGGCATCGCGCAGTTTGGACTGATGTGTCCCTCTCCTCCACATTTGAAGCATATGATAGGTGGTCGTTCTCCTTCCTTAACAACGGTCTTTGATCTTGGCGCCTTTCCATCATTGTTGAATCTTCTCTTCTTGAAATGTCCATTCTTATTGTTTTGGCCATGATTACCACCAAGAAGTGGTTACCATTTACGGCATGTTGATTCCTCGCACGCTTATTTTCAACCGCTGGATGATATATCACTGGTATTATCATTTTGCCAGCTGCTCTCTTTTGGTTGGGTTGACTCATTATCGCGCTCCAATAACTGAGCCCTATTAACAATATCTGAATACAAACACAGTTTATGAAAGATAAGATATTGACGTATCTCAGGTTTCAAACCTCTTAGAAACATTCGCGTAATTCTCTCCTCATTATCAACCAAATGAGATGCAAACCGGGACAACTCGGTAAACTTGGCTTCGTACTGCGACACAGTCATGTTGTTTTGCTCCAACTTGATGAACTCTACCTCTTTCATGTGACGAATACTTTCGGGAAAGTACATGTCGTTGAACAATTCTTTTAACTTCTCCAAAGGTATCTTCACTGCGGCAGGTTGAGTACGCTTTACAGATTCCCACCAGTAATCTGCCTCTGCCCGCAACATAAGGGTGGCAAAAGGAACCTTTTGCTCCTCGGAGCATCCCAAGACATCAAATATCTTGTTGATCTGCTTTATCCACGTCTCCGCCTTAAGTGGTTTTGGCTCTCCAAAAAACTTCGGTGGTCCCAGTTCCTTGAACTGCTTAGCGGTGACCGTCCGAGAGTTACCAGTGTTTCCACCTGCATTTTAGACAGGAGCCACTCTTGCCTGATGTTGCATGAATTGCATAAAGCCTCTGAACATTCCATCGTTCATCATCTGGTCCGTGTTCTTGTTTGTTTGAGGATTGTCTCTTTCCTAATGCACATTTTCCTGATTATTGATCTATGGAGACTCAACGGTCTCCTCTGCTCCATTGATAATCTCAACATTCTCAGATGCCATTTTTAAATACTGCCACAAAACAAAGGTTAATTGACATGCAATATATTATCCCTATACTCTGACCGACCAATTAAATGCCAAATAAACTTAGGTAGGTCATACTAGCGAAGGAATTCTCTGTCTCTCCCCTCCTAGTTCTTGTCTCACATCTCAGCCAGGGATCATATCCCTAAGCTTTGATACCAACTGTAACACCCCCAAAAATAGGTATACATCACCTATTCTGAGTCGCCAAATACATGGTACAGAATACAAAAACAACTTAATTATATAACATGAGCTGTGAGTTTTAATACATATATTGTCTTCTAGACAGTATTAAAACTCAAAATAAGTCCTCAATACATTTATCAACACACTATTTCATAGAATAGTGAAGACTACTAATGTTATCATCTGGACCGTCACTCCATTGCCCGACTAGTCCCTGTTACGTTCTCATTTCCTGAAGAGAACAATGAAAGTAAAAGGGTGAGCTCAACTAGCCCAGTAAGAAATATTTTGACTAAGATAATACAGAATAAATTATCGTTAGCCTTTAATGGTGTTAAACTGATACAATATAACAAACATCAAGTTTAACTGCAGCGGAACAAGCAATCCATTAAAAGAGTCAAGTAGAGAATAAAATCTACTATCTTTTATGATTTAAAAAGGTTTGTCATCACTTTTATCATTTGAGACTCGACAATAAAAATAAATCATCATCATCCCTACACTACTGACCAAGGATATTCATTAGTATCACAACCACAAATTATCCATGCACTACGGGCCAAGGATATTCGTGTATTCATCAATGGTCATGATCATGCCAACAACTGTCCATCAACGCACTACGGACCAATGAGGACTTTTACAACATCATTTGTAACATTACGGTCATGATTATACTGAATAATCCCTGGTCATAATCATACCAAGTCCATCTATGCACTACAGGCCACAAATGACTTTCAACATAATATAAACATGAGGATGATGACAATGATATAAGAATTCAATAAAACAAGCTCAAGAATTAATTTATCCAAGAACTAATAACGTCCAAATTGTCAACATGATACTTTTTTGTAGAGTAAAATTCAAGAATGTTCAGAAGAATATTTCCATGAAAAGATACTGGATGAAGCGCAAATATTAAGAATATTCCACTAATTTCATGGAGTATAGAAGTGAAAACTTTAACCAACTGAGTATAATAAAGAATGGAATAACAAAAGAAATCACCAGTCATGCAATAGACCGCACAGACACCTATTCCAACAGAATAATTAATAACGGAACTAGGTCATGCGTAAATGCACAGACAGGATATTCCAACAGAATAATAAATAACGGAACCAGGTCACACGAAATTCGCACCAACAGGATGTTCCAACAGAATTATAAATAACGGAACAAAGTCATGCGTAAACGCACAGACAGGATGTTCCAACAGAATAATAAAGAATGGAATAACAGAAGAATTTCACCATGTATGCGGTACTTCGCATAGACAGGTTATTCCAATATAATGATAAAGAATTGAATAATAGAAGAATTTCACCAAGTATGCGGTACTTCGCATAGACATGTTATTCCAACATAATAACAAAGAAGGAATAACAGAAGTTCTCTTCATGAAGACGCAGAAAGAAATAATACCCCTTACCGTAAAAGAAGAGTATTCCGACTGGTAGGGTGAGGATATTCTTGAAGAAAATTTGCACTACGCTCAAAGCTTCTTAAAACTCTAAAGAAATACGCTCAAGATTATAGAAGAATTCTCTGAACTTCTGGTGTGGTTTTCAATTCTAACTAAGCATCCTATTTATAGGAAAATAGAAAGGATACTATGTTGTACTATACAATAAAATATAATATATTCTATTTATAATCAAATAAAACAAAACTTTATAAAAAGTATTTTGTTTTATATAAAAAGATTTTACTATGCAAACACTATACAGTCACTATACAAACACTATGCATAATAAAATATAATATATTCTAATTATTGTCTAATAAAACGAATAACTTTATAAAAGTATTACATTTTATATAAAAAGATTTTACTATACAAAATACTATGCATAATAGAATATAATATATTCTAATTATTATCTAATAAAACAATTACTTTATAAAAGTATTCTGTTTTATATAAATAGCTTTTCTGTTTTATTTCATTAATAATACTAATAAAACAAAATTTATATATATAACATATATATATATATATATATATATAAAACTTACGTGACTTCATAAAAAGACACCTCAATATATCTAACAACATTTATCATTATTATTATAAGTCACAATATTAATCAACCAGGTCGTTCCCAGGAAAGAGGGGGCTTTCCAATAAGGATTTCTCCCTATTGGTGTGCAATTAGGTGACCAAACCTCTCATTGGCAGAACTTCTAGACATCGTTAATATTGCAAATAATAATATTAATAACTCTGTCGTCTCAATTATTGATTTAATAATATATAAAATATCGACAATAATTGAATCAAATAACGTGAGATACTATGTAACAATTCTTTGAAGCAATAATTGAACAAAAGCGGTGACTTCTCACATAAGCATCAATAACCAATACAGGTGTGCTACTATGCAACCACCCAGACATTCTTTGTACTTTTACTACCGAATAGTTCAACAATTTTAACTGTAAAACTTCCGCCGTTATTTTCATAAAAATATTTTAGTCATTTTCTCAATCCGACAATAATTCCGTTGTGGGGTCCACCAATGATTTGTCGTTGTACGAATATTCCCTGTTAAAACGAATATTCCCCGACTAATCGAATATTATATAACAACTCGCGTAATTTGCAAAATTTATAAATATTACCCACAACTATAACATTATATCAAATTCATTCCATAATATTTAAAAATGATATTTATAGAAAAATCATCTTTATTAAAAAGTTGGGGTCTTACAGCTGTAGTCGGTTATGTGATCTACAATATCATGCCTTTATATTACCTAAATGAATAACAGACAGAATGTGGTGATCGGTCAAAGTAGCATGGTTGAGCATGATAACGGTTTTCTGGGTAACCCAGAAAACCTATGAGCTACTGCTACGACATGCTTTGGCCATTCCAGTGAGATTTGCTTGTTGTAATGTTGTTATACCGTTTTTGTGTAATGGATTTGTTCTCTTACATGTTGTCTACAACCTAGAACCTTTATATGACAAAATGGATACAAGAACAGTAAGTAGTGGAAGCTCAAAATAGGACTCACGAACTGTTCTTCATTTCTGGGTAACCCAGAAAATGAAGAACAGCTCTGACAGCTTGTTCAAGGCTTCAGATCTTGCTCAAGTGTTATGTTTTGGTCTAGAACTTGTTTGATAATTGTAGTATTACTTTAGTACTACAATATCCATGTCATAGCTTGACCAAAAACAACATATGCAGTGAATTAAAGATAGTCAAAGGGAGCCTCTTGAACACTGATTGTAAGTGTTCTTGAGCCTCAAGAACACCTAAGGCGACACTTACTGTCGCTAAAGGCTATGGCGACAGACTTATTAAATATAATTATATTAAAATCTAAAAATCATTTAAAAATAGAAAATAAATTATAAAAATTATAAAATCAGTTTTAAAAATTATTTTAAGTTATAAAAATTAACTTTTAATAATTTAACATATTTTCCATAAATATTAGTAATTCTTTGAATATTATGATATTTAATTTATTTAATAAATGCATTAAATAAATTAACTAAAAATGATTTTATTATATTAAAAATCATTTTAAATGATAATAAGGTATTTAAAAATATTTGAAGTTATGAAATGTAACTTTTAATATTTTAAACCAAATTTCATTAATTATTTAATACTAATGATATTAAATTTATTTAATAATAATATTAAATAAATTAGTTTAAAAACGATTTTAATTTATAAAATCATTTTAAATAAAAATAAAAATTTAAAGATATTCTAAGTTATAAAATATAACTTTTAATATTTTAAGGTAGATTTCATTAATTATTTAATATTAATGATATTAGATTTATTTAATAATAATATTAAATAAATAGTTTAAAAATGGTTTTATTGATTTAAAAATCATTTAAAAGGATATAAATGAATTAAAAATATTTGAAGTTATAATTAATGAATTTTAATATTTTGATAAATAATACCTTAATATTTAAATATTAATGGTAATTGTTTTAAAATGATTTTTAATGTTAAAAAAATTATTTAAGGGTAATATTAATACTTTAAAAATATTTTGAGTTATTATAAAATTACTTTAATGGTTTCATTAATATTTGGATATTATTTAAATATTAATGATAATAGAATTGTTTAATATTAAAATCATTTAATAATGATTCGAGTTTGAAAAATTATGAAAAATTATAATAATTAATTATAAAATTATTATAAGTTAGTTATAAATAATATGATTGATGTTTAAATTATCTAGGATAATCTTTAAGATACAGATTAGAGTTTTATTAACAAATAAACTCGATAATTACCCGATAAAGGCGTTAGATTAATTTTAGAAAATGTTATCGAAATTGATCCAAACCTATATAGTTTGACTGTATAAGTGTTTGTTTGTGTCTTAATGACTGATATAACTATTTGATAATGTGATTAGGTTATGTATTGACTATAAATAATAGTATGATGTGTTATGATATGTTATTCTAATCAATAGAACAGCTTTATAAATGATAGGTCGTTAAATTAAAGATAGAACTAAGTTGTGTAAGCAACAAACCATGCATGTATCTTTACCCTTGCATTTATTTTATGCAATGGACACGTATAGGCAAGTATCTGAATTATCTTTTATATTGTGCAAGTATCCTAACCTTTGCATTTCCTTTATGCAATGGACATGAGTAAGAAAGTTTCAGAATTATATTATCATTATGCCAGATTATTAAACTCTATTTTTATTGATTATGTATCCAATCATTTATATTCATACAAGTTCCCAAACTTTATTCATTCATTGTTTATCAGTACCATATTACTATAAGATTCAGATATATATATTCTCTTCGTTAAATTCTAAGTATGGTTATACAAGTGTCCTCACTTGGATAATTATTGTATATGTTGATACATACTTATTGATTTCCAGTATGTATACCTTAATTAAAAATCGTCTAAGCTATTTGACTCGGCTAGACACAGATTTAAGAATATCGTTGAACATGATAGAACACTATTGTTATCCAACCAAATTATTTTGATTCGGATTCAGGCTAAGTATGAACATCCCATATCTGGGAAACTTTTGTGCGCCCAAGGCAGATAAGATGAACGAGAATATCGTTCTGGTATGTAGTATTGATCAATACAGGGCATAACGGGCTGATCACCCCCCGTGCCTGTAAGTTATGACGATTTACAGATGAAGTTCTGTTAAACCTTTTAGAAAATTGAAAACAATGTTCATAGTCTGTCGATTGCTCTCTATTTATAGTGAGTACGTAGTTTCAAAAATCTAAAATAGAATTGTTATGTTGATTAGAATTGTTTCAGTTACTTCACAACTATTGCTTCGTTGTAGAAGTGTCACTCAAAGAAAACATTTAATCCTTTTAGCTAATGTTTATTGTTTGCTATTACTTGTTGGGCACTCAAATGCTCATTCTTGATTAATTTAAATGTTTTCAGTTAAGTATAACCAACCAGAGGGCTCTGCCAGGAACAAAGGAAAAAGAAAGCTGTCAGTATAAGTTGTGTTATCTTATATAATAGCTAGACTTAAATAAGATGATGATGTTTATTATCTATCATGTAATGAAATATTTTAAGGTCGCGTACCTGGGATTTAGACAACTCTGATAAGTAAATTAAGTTTTATATTTATGACAAAATTATTATTATTTCGCTCAAAGAAATGGTATCGTGAAGCACTGAATTCGGGTTTCAAATACCTGAATTTGGGGGCGTCATAGTTTAGCCCAGCTCCCATATGTCAACCATCAAAGGTTACGATTATACCACAACATAAACTTATCTTAACTTCTCCGAACCATTAAAATATAATGTTCGTTAAGTCAATTTCTTATTCCTTATGGCTTCCTGGCAACTAAACGCCATACCTCAGGATTCATTCTTTATCGTCCAAGTCATATAGTCTTTTGTATAATTAGAGCGATCATTCAAGTTAATCATTAACTCGGCTTCGTTACGTTAAATGTCATTATCTTTAATTCAGTTCTTTACCATTCATGGTTTAATCATTGGTCTTCATTATCTTACGATCAAACCATACGGGGTGTAGGTTCTATTCGCTTAGTATTTGTGTACACTCAACCATCACGTCGGTTTAAGTGTTTAACGCTTACATTTCATTCTAATATTCTCCATCCGACCTACATTCTACTTTCATTAATATTCTTACCGTTCGCTACGTCTTTCTTAACACCCTCTATACGCTTTACACTTATCTCTCATTACCCCATCATAACACAGTGTTGACTTGTTAATATTCTAACCTTTTTGTTTTGATGATGACTTGATAATATGGACTAATTTGTTTATTATGAAATTTCAGGAAATTGATGAAAGGATTATTGTCAAAAGACTTTGAAGATTTGAGTCTTAAGATTAATATGTAAGGTCATTGCAAATACTTAATTTTTCAATACAAGGCTCTAGGACATTTTATGTGTGCATTTAAAGTTGATTAAAAAATTAATATTTTACGCATGCTTAATATTTTTGCTAAACTATTTTTAATGTCCATATTTACGTGGTTTGAATTTATATTTCCATGCATGAAAAATCGTATTTATTGTTAAAAAATAAATGCCACCATTTTTGATGCATATATCTTGGTAAATGGAAAGGCATTATATATGGTGGTAGAGTTTTAATAAGTTAAATGAGCACAAGCCTTGGAAATATAAATCATGATTATCCTTGAGAGTTAAGATTTGTTACGCTAAGTAACTAATACTCCTATATATTATCATGATATCTTTTGTTTCGAATTTAGATATAACAAGTGGCGGCAAACTTTATTGCTATAGGAATTGAAAAGTCTAGAAGTGCTTTGTAACTGACTTAGTCTCTTTATGGATTACTGTTTGAAGAGTCCAACATATATTTGTAACTATTAAAGATAATTGGATTTGTTATCAACGACTGTATTGTTGGAACGTTTCTTATCTGTTGGCAACGTAAACAAAGTCTGATAACGGAACAACATTAGAAACGAAAATAATTTATTTCACAAATAGTATTATTTGGGCTATATAAGAATAATTGATATCAGTGATCTATATACAACACTTGAATCAATTATTGCGCTCATATACTTGAAAAAACTACTTCATTATTCTTGGTGCAAAATTTCCAGCTACTGTACAATTTATATTCAGATCATTCTAGCTGATTTTCGTGAGCTTCATAATTGGTGACATCTCTTTTACTATTTGATCATTGCATATATTAGTTGAGCCTTGCATTGTTAAATTGCTTATTTGCTTTGATCATTAGACCTTTATATTTGTAATCTTATATTTTTAGACTAAGTTGTCTAAAGGAATTTAATCCAGGAGGATTAAGGTTTGTTTACAAACAGGTTCAAGGAAGCAAAGGTGCTTAATGGGTGCATTGGTGCACAAGGAGCAAGTGTGCTCAAGTGAATTATTGTAATTCAAATTTGATAGAATCTATTTTGTAACAAGGGTCAATTTTAAAGAAATAAAAGTAAGTCTCCAATACTAGTTGGTATTGAACGTGAACTAGGCTATTATTATAGAGGGTAATAGCTGAACCACGTAAAAAATCTTGGTGTTGATTTTATTGCTTGTTTTTCTTTAAGTTACTCTCAAAGACTTATTAATTTGGCTTGATAATTAAAATTTAAACACCAAGTATTTTTCTTTGAATTATAACTTGAGCAAGATATTTTCATAAAATCAAATAATCTATTCGGTAGGCTATATTCATTCAGCAAACTGCATTCATCAATATAGTAGGCTATATTCAATAGTTTGGTTTAAAGTTTAAAAATTGGTCATAGTTTGTACCCACACTTATTCAACCCCTCCTTCTAAGTGTGCCTTATCTAAATTTCGTTTGGTATCAGAGCTTGGCTCTATTTACTTGGTCTTACAGGTGACTTGTAGGGAAAGATTTTGATATGACACAGTTCGGGAACAACAATCAAGAAGGTCAATCAACCAATAGACCTTTCTTCTTTGTATGGAGCAAAAATTACAACTTCTGGAAATTCTGAATGAGGATCTACCTTAAAAGAGATCCTTGGGAATGGTGGGTTGTGGAGAACGGACCAGTTATTCCAAGAAAAGACGACGACACTCCAAAGACTTTGCTAGAGATGGACTCAACTGAGACTTTCATGGTTTCCTATGATTCAAGGGCTATGAACACATTACTTAGCGGCATGCTACAATCCGAGATTGACAAAGTTTCCTCATGCAACACAGCTAAGGAAATTTGTGATACTTTAGTACTGAGCCATAAAGGGACATCCAAGGTTCGAGAAGTGAAACTAAGTATGCTCATGCACGATTATGAAATGTTCAAACTCGAGAAAGATGAAACAGTAAAGGTGTCTCAAGCAAGGTTCCTTGTTCTTCTGAACTCCTTAAAGCTACTGGACAAATCCATTCCACAAAGTGAGATTAACCGTAAGTTACTTCGGGCTATGCCCAAGAGGTTTGCTTCTAAAATCACTACTCTTCAAGATTCCTCTACTATATCTACTATGGATACACTAACTCTTTTTGGTGAACTTGAGGAATATGAACATCAGTTAAAGAGGTATGATGATGAGGAGGAAACTCCTCGAAGAAAGGTTTTAGCTCTTAATGCAGGAAATGAAGAAGAGCTTGATGATGATTCGGATGAAGAGATAGCCATGATGTCAAGGAGACTCAAAGGACTTCTACAAAGGAAGAATAAATGAAAGAATACCTTCAACACGAATAAAGGCAAAGGAAAACAAATTGAGGAGACGTGTTTTGAATGTGGACGTCCAGGGCACTTCAAGAAGGACTATTTTCAACTAAAGAATAAAGGAAAAACAAGTTTCAAGGATAATAAGAGAAACAAGGCACTGGTCACTTGGAGTGATGAAGAAGAATCTGAAGTTGAGGTCGACGCCAAGGATGAGATAGCTCAAGTATGCTTCATGGGAATAGAAGGTGAATCAAACGAGGTATCTAATTTTGAGATTATTTCTTTGAAACAAGAAAATGATAAATTGAAAGAAAAGAATGCATATTTGAAAGACTTGGTAAATACATTAATGAATGAGGTAGGCTCTTTGATAGATGAAAAGAAAGATATTGAAAATGAATCTACATGCAAAGAAGAAAAGGTTTTAATTGCTAAAATTAATTTTTTAGATAATTATAACAACATACTTTCCAATAAGGTAAATTTTTTGAATAGTGAGGTCCAAAAATTGACAAATGAACTAAAAATGAGAGATGTGTGTATTAATGCATTTAGTGAGAAATCACTTGATAAAATCCTACCTAATAATGAACTTCAAAAAGAAATAGATTCACTAAAATTATGTCTTGCTAAATTTGTTCAAGGTGAAGAAAATTTAAATGTCATATTAGGTAAAGAAAGACCTAGTTTTGATAGACAAGGAATTGGCTATACGTCTATGCATAAAAAGGGAGATGTAAAAATGATAAAATCAAAATCTCGTTTTAGATTAAATTATTGTTCTCTTTTCACAACATGTAGAAATTGTGGTATTAAAGGTCACTTGGACATAAATTATTTTAAGAAAAATAAAATTAAAAAGGTATGAGTTAAAAAGGTTGATGTACGTGCAACTAATATTAAAGGGCCCAAAAAGATTTGGGTACCAAATGGATGAATTATTTTTTCTTGAATGGTATGTCTCAAGGCAAGGGCTCCATCTCAAAAATGGATTCTTGATAGTGGATGCTCGCGTCACATGAATGGTGATAAGTCAAAGTTCGTGGAGCTAAAAATCAAGAAGAAAAATGGTACAGTTACATTTGGAGATAATCAAACCTGTGAAATAATCGGAAAAGGTAAAATAGGTAATGGTAAGGTTAATATTGATAATGTACATCTTGTTAGTGGACTTGAATTTAATCTTATTAGTATAAGTCAATTGATGGATAATGGTCACCAAGTTAGTTTTGATAAAGAGAAATGCATTATTTCTCATGGTACTAACAATGTTACTCTACTTGCACAAAGGGAAGGAAATATATATACTATTGATTTTGAGCAACATGATGAAGAATTATGTCTTGCATTGAGGCAAATTTGTGGTATAAAAGGATGAGACATGTTCACATGGACTTAATCAAGAAATTATCCTCAAAGAATCTTGTCAAAGGACTGCAAAGATAAAGTATGAAAAGAAGGGAATATGTGTTCCTTGTCAACTTGGGAAATAAGTAAGAACATCGTTTATGACAAAGAACATGGTATCTACTTCTTCTCCTTTACAACTACTTCATCTTGATTTATTTGGGCCGAAAAGGCATGCCAGTATAAATGGTAAGTTTTATGCATTTGTAATAGTAGATGATTTTTCTAGATATACATGGGTATTATTTTTAAGAACTAAAGATGAAACATTTAAAGAATTTGAGAAATTAATAAGAAATTTGGAAACAAAGTATAGTCTCAAACTTGTAAAGATAAGAAGTTATCATGGTACTAAATTCCAAAAAGACTTTATAATATTTTGTGATAAAAAAGGAATTAGTCATGAATTTTCAACCCCAAGAACTCCTCAACAAAATTGTGTGGTAAAAAGAAAGAATATGACATTACAAGAAACAGCTAGAACTTTGTTACAAGAAAGTATACTTCCTAAAAAGTTTTGGGATGAAGCTGTAAACACCTCTTGCTATGTTTTAAATAGGGTACTTATTCGTCCAATTATGTTGAAAACTCCTTATGAACTTTTAAACAACAAGATTCCTAATATAAGTTATTTCAAAGTTTTTGGATCTAAATGTTTTATATTAAATACTAGTGATAACTTGGGAAAATTTGATGTTAAATCTTACAAAGGAATTTTTATTGGTTACTCACAAAATAGTAAAGCCTATCATGTGTTTAAAATCAACAAGTTATGTGTTGAAGAATCTGTTCATATTACATTTAATGAAACTCACAATGATCTACCAAAAGAAAGAGATGAGGATGCAGGTATTTTGGAGATTTTCGTGAATCCAGTAAACTAGAAAAATCAATTCAGCAAGCCGAATGGACAAATCCAGAAACTGATTTGGAAAACTCAGAAGAAGTGGAACAAAGAACAACACAAGAGCTTGAAGTTGATATCCCTCAATAAGAAGAAGAAATACATGATGTGAAAATGCCAAAGACTACGAGATATCTCAAGAACCATCCACCAGAAAATATCATTAGAGATATAAACAAAGGAATAACTACAAGGAGAGGATTGCAAAATCAGTGTGCATTTTTTGCATTCTTATCACAAGTTGAGCCAAAGAATGCTAAGGAAGTTATCCTAGATGAAAGCTGGCTAATGACAATGCAGAAAGAACTTCAGCAATTTGAACGATGCCAAGTCTGGAACTTATGCCCCCTCCTAAAGATGTTTCTATCATTGGAACAAAATGGGTATTCAAGAATAAGCTTGATGAGCATGGCACAATCACTCGTAATAAAGCAAGGCTAGTAGCTCAGGGATACAATCAACAAGAAGGGATAGACTATGAAGAAACTTATGCCCCGGTTGCTAGACTAGAGTCCATCCATATCTTGTTAGCATTTGCATGTTACAAGAAGTTCACACTCTATCAAATGGATGTAAAGAGTGCCTTCCTCAATGGATACATCAATGAAGAGGTATATGTAAAACAACCTCCTGGATTTGAACATGAGAGGTATCCAAACCATGTTTACAAGCTCAAGAAAGCTCTCTATGGACTAAAGCAGGCTCCAAGGGCTTGGTACGAAAGGTTGAGTAAGTATTTACTTTCAAATGGTTTTATTAGAGGAAAAATTGATTCTACATTATTTATAAGGCATGAAAATAAAGATATTATCATCAATTACAAATATATGTAGATGATATAATTTTTGGTGCTACTAATGATTTTCTTTGTGAGTGGGTTTCTAAGTGCATGCACAAGGAGTTTGATATGAGTCTAATGGGTGAACTTAACTACTTTTTGGGACTCCAAATCAAGCAAACAAAGGAAGGTATATACATTCATCAAACCAAATATACAAAAGAGCTACTCAAAAGGTTTGGCTTTGAAGGATCAAATTCAAAGGCTACTCCAATGAGCACTTCAATAAAACTTACGACTGACGAAAAAGGTATAGATATGGAGGTAACTAAATATCGAGGTATGATTGGATGCTTATTATATTTAACTACATCTAGACCAGATATCATGTATAATGTTTTTTTATGTGCACATTTTCAAGCAAAACCTAAAGAATCTCATTTACAAGCTGTTAAAAGAATTTTTAAATATTTAAGTGGTACAATCAATTTGGGATTATTTTATCCAATCTGTAATCATATTGAACTAATGGGCTATTCAGATGCTGACTATGCAGGATGTCAAATTGATAAAAAAAGTACTAGTGGTACTTGCATATTTTTAGGTCACAGTCTTGTTACGTGGCATAGTAAAAAGTAGACTTTAGTTGCTTCATCAACTACTGAGGGTGAATACCTAGCTGCAGGGAGTTTTTGCTCTCAAATTTCGTGGTTAAAATAAACTTTATGTGATTTTGATGTTTTATGTGATAGTTTACCCATTTACTATGATAATTCTAGCACTATTGACATTTCGAGAAATCCTGTTTTGCATTCACGCACAAAACATATAGAGGTTAAGTATCATTTTTCTAAGAGATAATGTTTCAAAAGGTTTAATTAAATTAATATTTATTCCAACAGAAAAATAATTTCCTGACATATTTACTAAACCCTTAAGTGAAGAAAGGTTCTGCATGTTAAGAAGAGAACTTGGAATGTGCATGGTATAATATGATCACGTACTAAAATAGTTTCATGCATAAAATATCTCATATTTACAGTATATCTGCATATGTTATTATTTTAAATGTGTTCTGTTGATAAACATTATCTATTCTTCACCGAAGACTAAGGGAGACGTATCTACTCGGCACAACTTACGGTAAATATCATTATGGGATTCAAAATTTGAAAAGACAGAAGCTGAGAGTTTAGTGTTTCAAGGAGTCTTTTCGGTATCCAACTCTTCCATATTAAACACAGAACACTCACTCCTCTTTTCACACGCCTTCAGATATCTCTTCACTGATACTTCTTCACTGCTTCTTCAAACGTTCTACTTTCGACAACGATAATGAAGACTCGGGCCAATAAGCGTTCATCCGGTATAATAATCAAAGAAGGAAATCATCCACGATCTCCTTATACCACATGATCACTGAAGAAGTCCAAGAAACAACCTCGCCAGACATCTGTTCATGTTTCTTCTGATGGGTCTAATTCAAGCTTCTCTTTCTTAAAGAAATCCCCACAATCTCCGGTTCGGAGCCTCCTCTTTCTCAACCAGACTCACCATCAAATTTGGTAAACCCTTTCTTTACTTCTTCAGATTTGCCAGATAATTTCTTTAGGGGTCATAGTTTTGAAGCTCATTTTAAAGACTTCTATTGCTACTAAATAGTTTGTTTATGAGAAAATTTTGGATTTATTTTATTTCAAAAATTCATCTTTGGAAAAACTTTTTACTTCTTGTGGTATTTTTGTTATGCTTTTTCCCCCCACTAAGGACATATCCTCGTTTGGTTCAACACTTTTACACAAATTTAGAGTGTAATGGGGATTGTTATACGTCCTTTGTGAAGGGAAAGTCTCTGATTTTCACAGTTGTCGATTTTTGAAGTATTTTTAATATTCCCTCATCCTGGTCCTTGTCCATTTACTCTCAAGGGTGCTGCAAATATACCATTTCCTCCTCTTGAATAACTTCAAACTATGATGAACGATTCATCATTGTCAACTCTATTTACCCCAAAAACTATTGATGTATGTCCACTTGCATGCATTTTGCACAAACTCCTTCGTTATAATATGTTTCCACAAGTAGGTGGTGGAGTAGATTTTACTTACCAAGATCTTGTGGTTGTTGCAATGATTTTAAAAGGTGTCGGTTTTAATTTTTCTCTTATGATGTTATCCCACATGATGAGTTGTATTTGTCAAGTTAAAAAGTGTCTCACCCTATGGTTTGTTTTTGAAAAAAATGTTTTAGCATTTCAAAATCTACCTTGATGATGAAATTGTGGTGTCACATAATGAATTCATTGATTCTGCTAATTTAAAACAATCACATATTTCTTTTGTTGATGGTTCGTTTGTTCGTATTGTTCCTGATCCTATTCCTACTCCACCGAGTTCTATTTCTTGTGATTTATCGTCGGATAATCCAACTTCTTCTACACTTCTACTTCATCGGTTTCATCTCCAGAAGTAGTTGATATATTGACTCAAATCCTCAAAAATCAAGAGTTTATGCATTCTGATATTCTGGATGTTAAACACAGGGTTCTGGTTTTAGAAACAGGAAAACTGCCTATTCGGACAAATGATTTGAACAAATGTTTTTCTCAAATTGAAGATGAATTTATTGATTTACAAGCCGAATTTGAGTTGCATATAATGGCTATGGTTGAATCCCTTCACAGGAAGACCAATAGAAATTATTGTCAATTAAGTCAAGAACTGAAGTTTGTAAGTTACCAAATTGGAGAATTTGTTGATTTTATGTCTCATATATGAATGACGTTGGTAGACAGCTACACTTTGATAGAATGCACTCTTCAGTCCTGGAATGGCCTCAATGTAATTGGATGGCCGAGTACATTGGAGATTTTCTTGACCTGCCTCTACCCAATGAGACTTTTATTCCTCGTCCTCTTAGGTTTGCTCATGAATTCTCTATGGAAGAAAGGATTCATCATCTTCTCCATCGTCCCTACTTCACTACTCGTCCTTTACCTGTGATTCACGTTGACGATATTGATATCTGATGATCTTTTTGTTGATGACAAAGGGGGAGACACGACTGATGTTGATGTTGCTAGTGTTGCTGTGAAGATGTGGTTGCTATGATGAAGACGTAATGACTGTTTTTGGTTTTATTTTGTTAGTTTTAAAAATGATTTGGTTGGCACCAATTTTTGTTTAAGTTTGTTAAGCTTCTGTTTTTTGGGTTGTTTAAAATAATTTGGCTGGAGCCAGTATTAGATATTATGATTGCTTAATTTTATGTTATCTAATATTTGTTATAGCTAACAATCTTTGCAGGATAAATAATGCCTAAACAAAAGGCATGGTGGTAATTAGTTTAGATTATATTTGTTTCCTTCTGAAATTTTAAATAGAGTTAATTTATTTTTTTTGGTGTTGTCATCATCAAAAAGGGGGGAGGATGTTGAGTTGTTAATATTCTAACCTTTTTGTTTTGATGATGACTTGATAATATGGACTAATTTGTTTATTATGAAATTTTAGGAAATTAATGAAAGGATTATTGTCAGAAGACTTTGAAGATTTGAGTCTTAAGATTAATATGTAAGGTCATTGCAAATACTTAATTTTTCAATACAAGGCTCTAGGACATTTTGTGTGCATTTAAGGTTGATTAAAAAATTAATATTTTATGCATGCTTAATATTTTTGCTAAACTATTTTTAATGTCCATATTTTATGTGGTTAGAATTTATATTGCCATGCATGCAAAATTGAATTTATTGTTAAAAAAATAAATGCCACCATTTTTGATGCATATATCTTGGTAAATGGAAAGGCAGTATATATTGTGGTAGAGTTTTAATAAGTTAAATGAGCACAAGCCTTGGAAATATAAAATCATGATTATCATTGAGAGTTGGGATTTGTTAGGCTGAGTAACTGATACTCCTATATATTATCATGATATCTTCTATTTTAGATTTTGATATAACAAGTGGCGGCAGACTTTATTGCTATAGGAATTGAAAAGTCTAGAAGTGCTTTGTATCTGACTTAGTCTCTTTATGGATTACTAGTTTGAAGAGTCCAACATATATTTGTAAATATCAAAGATAATTGGATTTGTTATCAACGATTGTATTGTTGGAACGTTTCTTATCTGTTGGTAACGTACAAAAAGTCTGATAACGGAACAAAATTAGCAACGGAAATAATTTATTTCACAAACGGTAATATTTGGGCTATATAAGAAGAACTGATATCAGTGATCTATATACAACACTTGAATCAATTATTGCACTCATATACTTGAAAAAGATACTTCATTATTCTTGGTACAAAATTTCCAGTTACTGTACAATTTATATTCAGATCATTCTAGCTGATTTTCATGAGCTTCATAATTGGTGACATCTCTTTTACTATTCGATCATTACATATATTAGTTGAGCCTTGCATTGTTAAATTGCTTATTTGCTTTGATCATTAGACCTCTATATTTGTAATCTTATATTTTTAGACCAAGTGTTGTCTAAAAGAATTTAATCCATGTGGATTAAGGTTTGTTTACAAACAGGTTCAAGGAAGCAAATGTGCTTAAGGGGTACATTGGTGCACAAGGAGCAAGTGTGCTCAAGTGAATTATTGTAATTCAAATTTGATAGAATCTGTTTTGTAACAAGGGTCAATTTTAAAGAAATAAAAGTAAGTCTCCAATACTAGTTGGTATTGGACGTGGACTATGGTATTATTATAGAAGGTAACAGCTGAACCACGTAAAAAATCTTGGTGTTGATTTTATTACTTGTTTTTCTTTAAGTTACTCTCAAAGTCTTATTAATTTGGCTTGATAATTAAAATTTAAACACCAAGTATTTTTCTTTGAATTATAACTTGAGCAAGATATTTTCATAAAATCAAATAATCTATTCTGTAGGCCATTTTCATTCAGCAAACTGCATTCATCAGTACAATAGGCTATATTCAATAGTTTGGTTTAAAGTTTAAAAATTGGTCATAGTTTATACCCACACTTATTCAATCCCCCTTCTAAGTGTGCCTTATCTGAATTTCACACTAAAATGTTATTCATTTACCCTCGTCACTCAACGTCTAAGGAATCATAATCATAGCGATCCTCCACGTTTGTTTATCGCAACTACGGTCCCTGGATATCGGTTCCGTAACCCGCGCTTACATTCATAATCTTTTAATCTCATTTAATCTTTTCGTTCAACTTGTACTAAAGGTTTAAATCACTTTATTAAGTGTTACATTTGATGAACTATATTTTGTTACACATCCCCCAGGTTTTGAGCAGTTAAAAGCTCATTACTGGCTTTTTTTCCCCTGTAACGTCGTCTCGATGCCAGTCCCCTTCCCTTTTCCTCGCTCCGTGGTGCGAGTCTCCAGTACACGGCTCCCCGGTTTGGCGCTGCAGCGCCACCTCATAAGGCATGGCTGGGACCGCGGTGCCAAGCCCTAGTTCTTGAAAAAAAATTCTAAGTCTTTGTGATCGTTCTGAGACTCTTAATTCCCGCTTCCATAACTTATTCGTTATAACTCAGAACGAGGTCGTTCTAGAGCCATTCTCTTCCTTATCTTACGAACTTGAATCTCCCTCAGATAAAACTTTGTTCTGAATATGTTACCTTGCCATTCGATTGGCTTAATCTTCACCCTTCGTTCATTTTACATTTTTAACGCTCTTCGTTCGTTCGTCCGTAATTCGGTCATCCGAACTCGAAACTCGTTCATTCTTTAGTCCACGACTCATGTTTTCTACATTCTCTTACTTTCTTATGAAACCCTACACATTCGGGTTCATTTACTAAATTTCTAATTCTCGTTCATCTTTTACGAAATTTTCTCCAAAACTTCGTTATAGCTCAGTTTTAATCCGTTCTTCATGAACATTTCTATCGTTCCTAACCATGCAATAAGTATCTAACTTATACGCGATGGTTTTAAACTTGTCCATCAACAACAATTATCCTACGATGGTTTTAAATTTGTCCATCAACAACGTTCTTCGTGTTCTTCACGTGTTCTTCGTGTTCTTTGTTTTTAATCATTATTTTGATTACGATTTCACTTTTTCTTAGAAATTGATGTTATAGAACACCATTCCTTACTCGTTTCACCTAATCATTCATATAATCCACTCGGATCGTTCTAATTCATTATAAATCTTACACTTCCTTAAGAAATTTATAAAATAAACTTCTAATTCTTATTTCTTTATTTTCTCATGATTTCAACCATATGAAACCATTACTAACATCTTTTACTTCTTATTGTCATTAAGCTATGTTTTAAACATATAAACTTAAAGAAAATTTATAAGAGACTAGGTTACGGATTACCTTTATCCTTTAATCTTTTTTCTGTTGGACAAAGTTTGCTCACGAGCAACTTTTCCTCCTCCTTTTCCTCTTCTTCCTCATCTGAAAACTCCCTCTCTTTCTCTCAAATGATGTAGGATTTTCAAAATCCCATTCAAATGAAATTAGCTTCCTATTTATAGATTTTCTAAGCTAGGGGCGTTTTAGTCATTTGGTCAAACTGCCTTACTATCCACACCTCCTTACTATTCACATAGCTTTCCTTGGAAGTTTCGTGGTTCCATCTTTCGGGTTTCGTCCGACAGTTTTAAAAACTGCGATTCTCGGAATCCAAATATTTTTGAATATTTCGTTTTTCGTTTACAATTTAACTTTTAAGTATTCTTCGGATCTCTAAAAAACAGAAAAACACTTTTTGGTGTCAAGCGTTTTCCTTCACATTTTTCCCTAACGTAGCTAAACGAGTGAAAAGTACATAACAATACTTTTCGTCGTTTTTATTTCGTCAGATTTCTGCACATTTTTCAAGAAAAACTTTTATCGGCTTACTTAACTTTTCATAATATATTATCATCAAATCTTTCGAGGGAATGTCATTTCGACATACCAAACTCTCGAAAAGGCTTAGGTTATTCAAACCCTAACCCTTAGGATTTCGTCAGGTGAATAATGTCTATTTCGTCTTTTTCCCCAAAAATATTTTTGTTCCCGAATTTTTTTTATTTTCTTCTTGAAAATTCTTACTCGTTCAGTCCAGCTCGTAGCCAAAATCCTCCCGATTAATAATCATCTTAGGTTCTAGAACGATTAATAAACACACAACACATAATATTATTAATAAAAATTCATTTTATTAATAACTAATTCTTTAAATCTTAAATTCTGGACAATCCGAATTTCTGAGTTGTCACATCCTTCCTCCCTTATAAAAATTTCATCCTCGGAATTTCTAAAACCACACCCATTCCCGGGTCATCACATTCATCCCTTCTTCACAGAATTTCGTCCTTAAAATTTTAGCATACCCCTCTTCTCAACTTCTCTTCAAAGAAGTTCTTATCTTTCAAACATTTTCTCACCTTCATAACTTATCAAGAATAATGAATTAGAATGAACAACGAGGAATATAAGAATTTCTTTAACATATTTCATACTTTTGCTGAGGGGTCAAATTGACCATGAACTCTTACTAGGTTTAACAGCATGACGTCGTATCCTTTTTTTCCATGGTCAGTTTATAATAACCAAAAAGTTAAACTACCTCTTTCATACGTAGGCGATCAACCCATTATATAACCCCATTTTGGGGTGTGTTCACCTCAAACTTGATCATTAGATTCCGCATCAAAATAATTTGGTTTGGCACAACTTCTTCAAAGAAAGCTCGATTTTCTTTTAATCATGACATACCATTCGTCTTAGCCAAATCAAGTAGCTTAGACCATACCAATAAATTGGATATCAACTTGAAACATTCGCCTAGTCAACTCAATTGACATCGACTACTTCTTTAAATTCTTTTGCAATACATCAAAATGTTTTATGACGTCATGATACCGTACTTTTCACAGTACGTTAAGAACTTCATCAGTTTATGACTTCGTCATTATACATCATACCATACGGGTTGTTGATCCTAAGATCACATCCAACACCAGGTTCAATTACATTAATAACATCATCTTTTTACCATCCTTACATCAAATGCCTTGATGATATAAAATTCATTTTGATATTTCAAATCAATTTCTGTCTAGCCGAAATAATTAGCATAGACATACCAAGAATAGTTCTTTTAAAATCCATTGGTTCCAAAAGTTGAACCAATCCTTTCTTTTTTTTTTCAAAGACACACATAAGTACGATTTCAATAAATTTCAAAATCTAGCATAGCTAGATAACTTGGAATATCCTATTCTCCATCTTCCTTCATTGTCTTACCTGCGACAATACTTAATCTTCTCTAGCACCTTCAATGCTAATTTTACTAAAAATACACACTTTCAGCCTAAACATCCCTATACCTTAGTACAGTCCATCAACTTGCCAAACATTATGAGTTCAGGAACTTTCCATAATAATATGAGTTTAAGAACTATCCCCGTCAGACCATATGCGTCCATTCACTGAGAAGTTCAAAAACATACCATATAACTATGAGTCACGAACCTACCATAAGTATGAGTTTCAAGAACTCACACCTACCTTATCGTTCTCTACCTATCAAGTATATACATTCGAAAAGATTCACCTTCTCGTCATATACATCTTGATAGTGCGACCAATTCTAATGATTATCACTATAATAACTAAGTAATCACAAAACCCTTTCCCATTCAAAGGTTCGTACCACTCCGCTATCACATGAGTCTGTCGACGTCAGGATTTTTGTGTGTCCCTTTTCGTTACTTGTTCTTTCGTGTTCTCATGTTAATGTGAGATTTGTTTGAAAAAACAAGTGAAAAAGGTCCGACATGTATAATGTCGACGATTTGACTTTAAGAGTCGCCAGTTGGTGTATTTAACTGGTTGCACCAACACAACCGAAAAGGTTTGCACATTGACCCAGTGATTTGACACTGCTAAACGGGTCTGTAAAACCGAGATTCATTTGGGTCCGGGGGCTTGATTATGCGGAGGGAAGGTGTTAGGCAACCCCCGACATCCGTGTTACCTCGGCGATCGCCACTTTTCAAAGATACTATTATATGAATGTGTGTGTGCGTGTGTGTGGATCAATGTGCAGTTATTTGGAAGTAGTGTTGTACCTCGGTCGCACCTATATACATAAGGTTTGAATTTATAGAAAAATTTATTTTTAAATAAGATATAGCAATGCCGTTTTGTAAAAGAGGTTTTTTAAACCTTGTGCTCAATAGCAATTGAGGCATTTGATACTTCCATTTTATTATTAAATGTTCGGCTTGTTTGCTTTTATTATTGAGATGCGAAGCATTCTAGAAAAAAATATCTGAAGATCTTAGAACTCCTCATAGGCATGAGGAGTTCGGACATTGTAAATAATGTACAAGTCTACTCACACCGAAAAATGTCCATCATGCGAATCCTAATCTAGATTCGATGGTAGAATGTGTGATCACATGATTCCTAGGCTCACATGATCTCGCAGCTTATATGGAAAGCGATGGCGATTATATATAAAAAGTCAGTAAATATATATATACTGAGACAGGATCAACCACCACGAAGCAACTCCATGGGGGATCGAAATGTAAATATATAAAAGCGGTAAATATATATATATATATATATATATATATATATATATATATATATATATATATATATATATATGATATGATCAACCACCACGAAGTAAACTCCGTGGGACGAAATGTAAATAAAAGGCATATAAAAGCGATCAACCGCCACGCAAGTAAACTCCAGCAGAGATGAAATGTAAATAAAACATAAAAGGCCACAAGTAAACTCCGTGCCTGACAGTAAAATGTAAATATATATATAAAGCGAAAGCATTGCTTGGATGTGAATCCAGGCTCATCGGATATGTCCGACAACAATTATGTATATATATATATATATATATATATATATATATATATATATATATATATATAAGTAAATGCTCTTGGATGTAAAATTCAGGCTCATCAGATATGTCTGACAACAATTATATATATAAGTATATATATATATATATATATATAAAAGCAATAAACGCTCCAGGCCGAAGTATAGGCTCAATCGAGGCATAACTTAATAATGTTAGTCCATATATAAAATATATACATATATAAGTATATATATACAGACAAAAAATGAAAACCACGGACCGAAGTCTGGGCAAACGAACACAACACGACTCTCAATGTGTATAACAGTGTGTGCTAATATGAGAAGAAGGCTTTATATAATGTGAGAAGGCTTACAGTGGGCTGCCAAAGTAGACTTTTATAACTTTAAATGGATAAACACTCAGCTCCCGCCGGATAAAAGATAGCTATATGTGAGCTAACAAGTGTTTAAAGATGAGGAAACACTCAAAAGATGTGTATGCAGAGTAAAATGGACAGGGCTTCCTCGCCTTTTCCTCTCCTCTTCTTCAAATGGATGACCCCAAGGCTCATATTTATAGACGGATGGCCGCAAGTACACCTGCGGCAGCCGCGGTTGTACCTGCGGCTGGTCGTGGTGCATCCGAGCCTCGCGGGTCCTATCGTCTCAAAGTACGTTCACTCATGCACTTTAATGTCCGCTCGAACTTGTAAAACTTAAATCCGAGCATCCGAACGAGGTATATCTGACCTTCTTGAGCAATACTTGCTTAAGTAGAGAGTTACGTGATGACATGGATTAGAGGTTGTCTGAGTCAGGAAGAGGGGTCTATACCCATGGTCTTCAAGCTTCAAATTCTATCCAAAGTACTGCCACGTGTAATAGTCACTCGGGATTGTTACTCCTCGGTTCTTGTGGGACATTGTTGGATGTATGTATGTATGAAGTGTTGAGACGACGCGCAAGTGTTGAAGGGGCAAGATGATGTTTAACTCTTCGTCGGGGTTATCGCCGGTTTCAGTTGAAAGTAGACGTTGCTCAGGGTTACATCTGAGATTGGATTACTTGTTGGTATGCCGCGATATCATCTTATAAGAGAAAACGTTGAGGCGGTAAAACGAAATTTTGACTCCTCACCGGGGTTATCGCCGGTTTGAGCAAAAAATAGACGTTGCTTAGGGTTACATCTGAGATTGGACTGCTGGTTTGTATGCCTCACTATCATCTGTGGGTGTGCCTGTCTGCCCGTTGTTAGCTCCGGGTCTGAGGTATGAGTGCCTCTGCAGGAGGTCTGAGCTTGAAGCTGATCGCATGTGTTTGAAACAAACAATTCCAGAGTTATCGCCGGAACTGCAAAAGCATTCCTTGGGGCTATCACCAAGGATGGAGTCGCTACTCCCAGTGTTGTTTCTAGGACTGGAACTGAATGTCACGGTGTTATTACCGAAACAGAACTGTCCTCTCTGGTGTTATTGCCGGTCTTTTGATCTGCATACATCGGGGTTATCTCCGAGATTGGAAATGACATTCCCGGTTTGTGTTCCAGGTTGGAACTTATGCTCCCAGTTTGTGTTTCGAGTTGGAACTGATGTTCCTGGTTTGTGTTCTGGGTTGTAACTGAACTTCCGGTAGTATCCGTAATGGATTTCATCCGTCTTCCGAGGTTATCTCTGAAAGACGAATCTGCCCTCTTGCAATGTCAATAACAGGCGTGCAGAAAATTTTGAGTGTCTACAGATGCCCCTCTTTATCATATTCATGCAATGCAAGGCGTGGATATGATAAAGAATCCTAGACACTTGAAATGCAAGCAAGATAAACATGATGCTATATGCAGCAACATGATGCAAATGTATGATGTATGATTGTCAGGTAATTCTGTTAGGATGACAATCAGTGATGGCTTGGACACGTGATCCAAGTCTCCAAAGATGTTGACGTTGGGGCTATCACCAAAGTCTTGAATCCTAGACATTGGCTTATATTCCATAGAGGTACCTCTTGTGTGTAAGAGATCTGTGGGGATAAATCTTTGTCTGTTTCAGGATGTGTATAACATATTTCCTCATTCTGTCGGAGTTACTGCCAATAGTTTGTCGTCGTCAGGGTTACCCGACCTTCGTTGATGTGTGTATCACCGGATAGATCCCTGTTGGGTGTATTGTCAAGGTTGCTTGACCTTCATTGGTGTATGTGTCAATGGTAGCATTGCGTTGTAACCCCCACCGGGGATACGTGGATGATTGCTTCGATGGGTTTACTTGCCATCGGCTGACATGACGTCAAGGTTGCTTGACCTTCATTGATGTGTGTATCAATGGTTGCATTGCGTTGTAACCCCCGCCGGGGATACGTAGATGCTTGAAAGATGTGCGTTGTGACCCCCGTAGGGGATACTTTATCAGTTTGTAACTTCGGCATTGTAACCCCCGCCGGGGAGGTTTGATGTTTCGTGGTTTAGCGTTGTAACCCCCGCCGGGGAGGTTTAGGGTTGTGACCCTGCAAATGACGACATCAGACCTTTGTGGGGTATTTCCGAGCATGATCTGTGAAAGTTGAGCTCATTGGTATAGTATACCCTGCATTCAGGCGAATACCATTGAGACGACGGGAGTTTAACTCTGACCGACAAGAAACCAGGATTTCCGGCTATTCCGCTCAATCGCGTAGCACTTTTATTCCTGATTTGGCCTTTTCAGCTTGTGAAACCTCCTTTGTAACTCTAACTGGAGCTAGCCGGAGGTGTGGGACCCATATAGAAGGGCCGCATGTACACTTGCAGGAGCCGCAGGTGAGCCTGTGGCTAACCGTGCCTATGTATAGGCCAATGGTTGCTTTCATAAGTCATTTTCAAGTTGCACAGTGAAGGAAATCTAAGAGCTCTTCTTCAGATCTACTTAGTTCGGGAAACTTTCTGCATATTCTGCCATCGTACAAGCGTTCTTCACTGTCCCTGGTAACGTATGCATGTATTTTTACCAGTTTCTATCCGTTGGAAAATGACTTATCACATGAAATGCATTTAGACACATAGTAGTGAATATGCATGCTGATATGACTTGATAAAAATATTCAACATAGCAAATGTTAGTATTAAACCATGCTGAACATAATGATGTGAAAAAATTTGACTTTTGAAACAGTCAAATTGGCACCTTTTACTGTCATTTCTTATCCTATCTGAGGACAAATGAGTAAAGGCAGAAAAGCAAAATAATCCTAGTAATTAGACTACACTTACGGATTTTTTAATGTGATGTGATTAATGCATGTAGGATGTATATGACTGTGTACAGGTGTGCTACTGAATGGCCACCTAGTCATGCCTATGTGCATGTGGATAGTCCCATTTACAAAGGGGGCTATGGCAAAATTTTCCCAAAATGTAGGTATTGGGTAGTCATGCATTTTTAACTCTACTGTAGATGTATGTTAAAATAATGCATTTTGAAAAGCTCCAGGTAAGAAATTACCACACCCTTTCTGAGGCGATTTGGAGACTTATTGTCCAAATATTATGGATCCGAATCAGTCGAGTAGTTCCCGCAGGACCACTTCTGGTGTACGGAGGAGAGCTTCTGAAGAGCCTCAATGCCGTTCTTTCAGATAGCCTCGTCGTTTAGTGGAGGCGGTGATACGACCTATTCGAGTTGAAGTGTCGAATGTTGAGGACGAGGAGGAGGATGTACCGATCGAGGTTCCCGCTTTTTGTCATGCGTGTTCCCAGTGAGGGAATCGCGAGTATTCAAGTGGCGAACCCAGATCTTCTGGGTGACTTGAGTAGGCATCCTTCAGTATACCTGCACGTAAACGAGGTATGAAGTTAGATCTTTAATCTTCCTTATTTCCTATTGATGAGGAGTCAAGGATTCTGATGTTGATCTGCATTTGATATAGGTTCTCGGCTTCACATAGCCTCGAGGGAACTGGTTTAGCATCCACTCTATGTATCAGGCTTTGCATGATGACTACAGAGCGATTGTCCATGGCTAGGGATTTGGGATGTTCTTTTCCATTCTTCCCCGTCGCTGTCCCTGGGGTTACCTCAGGGCATTGTCTGAGCGGTGGTTTCACCAGACTCAGTCACTCCATTTGTTGGACTGTGAGGTGATAATGACGCCGATGGATTGGCGGTTTATCAGAGGTATGGAGTTTGGAGGGGATCCAGTGCCTTGCACGGCGGATATTACCCTTACTGTCGTCAGATCCTTGTTGGGAGTTTTGGCTGAGGCGTTCAAGGGCAGGACTGTTCGTATGGGTCCTTTGAGCGTAGATGCTATGAGCGGGCTGTTGAGTGAGCCCATACCTGATGGAGTGAGAGTCAGGTCGCATTCTTCGGTGATTGTTCCTGATGATCATTAGGGGCTGCTTCATAGCAGATAATTCCTCTACTGTGTCCTTCGCTTTGATTAGCGCCACTCGACACGTGGACCGTATAGGAAAGTATGATTGGGGTTCCTACACCTTTGCCTATTTCCTCAGGGGAATGCGCATGCGATCGCAGGGCTTGACTGAGGCTTGGTTAGGATTCTACCCATTTCTGCTGGTGAGTGTTTCTCTTGTTTTCTCCCATATATAGGTTAAGAGTGTTGACTGACAGCAGATGTTTGCCTTTGTGTTGGCAGTTTTGGGCCTATGAGAGGCTTCCCTGTTTGCATCCTATGACTGTGTTAGGTTTAGATACCTATCCACGAGGACGGAGATGGCATCATTCCATACTGGCGGAGGTCCCTGTTGCTGAGGGTTTCACTCATTGTCGCCTACAGCTGGAGTTGTTGACAGCCGATGTCATCACATGGATTCCTTACTCTGGAGAGCATTTGGGAGTTGGTTTTGAGGATGGGTACCCGACTGGAGTAGAGTACGTCATTTCCACCCACAAGATTCCTCTCTTCACAGATGGAGGATGGGAGCTCTATTTAGGAGAGCGTGCTATTAGGAGCACTACAGGAGAGATTCATATGCCAATCTTGCCTCCTACCAGGTGTTATTGGCCTGTTTCGCAGTCACCCATCATTGACATCCCATTGATGGGGATTGACGGTTTTACATTGTCAGAGGGCCACTGGACTCAATAGATGTTCCAGCATTAGTGGATCCCTCGTATTATTGGAGGTCAGACCCGCGCCACACAATTTATGGGGGATATAATTCCTAGATCCGTGATGATGACGGATTGGCTAGCCTGTGTCAGAGATTCGACACATGTGACACAGATTGACTCGGTAGCTGGACCGGTCACAACTTTTCATTCGGCATTTGGGCAGAGATCCTTCAGAGGCAGATACTTTTGATCCTTCCAGCTCTGGCGCTGGCCCCTCAGGTGACCCATATGGCTTTGTCGGTGCAGATCCTCCATTGTATCGGCCTGACATCCCTGTATATAGAGATCCAGTGACTCAGGAGGAGTTACATCAGGTGGACATTATCGATGATGTAGACATCGACACCATTGACTTTTTTTGATGTATTTCTCGCTATCTCTTTTGATAGGCCTCTGTTGGCTGCTAGGTAGTTTCGTCCCATTTCCCTATATTTTAGTTGTACAGAGATGTATTAGATGATGATATACTTAGGAATGTATGTACAGTTTTCCATTCCCTATATCATATTGCCATCTATTGTATCATACATGTTATTACGTTATGCATATGTATATATGTCCAGAGATATTTAGCATTGACCCCTGGATGGTCTTATAACACGGCCCGTACAGATATCTTCTTCGACAGTTAGCCGTATTGATCATACCCCACCATTTTTGGTGGTATCTGGTATGCGCTCATGGTATGATAGTATATCACCATCAGACATGGTGATCGTAGATGATTTACTGCAGCATACTATGACCCTGCTATTTTTTCAGGTTCCCATAGGATTTGTAGAAGGTATGCTAGAGCATTGGGTATCGGAGAGGTAGGTTTTCTGATTTGGGACCTAGGAGTTGACTCCTACTTTGGAGGAGTATGCACGGTTGACGATGTTGCCGCTGGACAGACCTTGCGTGTATATGGCTATTGGAGACATGAGCAGACAGTTCATGACCCTCACCGGATTGAGACGTAGAGTGGTCCAGGATGAGATTACATCCGGCCACTGATATCTCAGCGTTTCTTGTTTGACAGGTTTGCTTTGAGGATAGTTATGCATGGCATTCCGGGGATTTCACCACACCGGATGACCATTGGCGTTCAGCCAGAGTAGATGTACTGCTTCTATGCTTATTGTCATACGTCTTCATGTCGCGATACATGGATGAGCTGGATATTGGCGTCATTATGGCAGTGAGAGCTCTCAGGGAGGGTCATACCATTGTACCGATGATCATTGTAGAGACTCTCGTCGACTACATAATCGCTACACTTATCCAAAGGGGGGTGTTCTGGTAGCTTCGGTTATCTTTGTATGTGTGGTTTATGTCACACTTGAGACTGATTGGCACATTTAGACGGTAGGGGTTTTGTTTCACCCATGATATAGCCATGTCGTACTCCTTCCAGCCTGCGGAGTGTACAGATGATGCATCGTGGTCAACTTTTTTAGCAGGGATTAGGGATCCATTTGCCATATTATCGTGTTCAGGGCTTAGTTCACCCTACAGCTTCATTACTCATGCTCCGGGTATGGATTATCTCCCTCTAGCTGGATTGAGGGGCATGATCACTTACCACCCATTGGCCGTTATGTGTCAATTTGACCAGTTTCAGGATTTTCATTCGTATGAGGGGACAGTGAGTCAGTGCTTCACTTCACACCGTTTATCAGCGGAGGACAGATCCAGGTTGTATGCCTGGTGGGATCGATGAGGGTCGGTGAGTTTTCATCGATCATCCAGTTATTCAATGAGTATTCCGCATGGATGGAGACAGAGACTGCATCGGCTGCGGTAGTATCCACAGTGCAGGGGACTAATTCCGACGATGAGGAGCCTATAGAGGAGGCTGACATTCCCATTGATGACTTGACTGCTGGGCTGCCAGAATTTGTGATGGATTCTCCCACCCCGAGTTCCACTGTTACCCAGTATTCGACATAGAATTTGGAGCAGAGCTTACATCTGATGACCTATGATAGAGATCAGGTTAGGGCCGCGATGTTGACAGCTCTTGATGGGAGAGACACCGCTCTATTAGAGAGGGATGAGGCTATATTAGCCAGGGATGCACTGATTGGGGAGCGGGATGCCACCTTATCTGCTAGGGATGTGGCCATTGCAGATAGTACTTCCGTTAGATCCCAGATGACTATCAGTCTTGCCGACATGAGTGCTTACATTGATGAGCATTATGCCACCATGCAGTTAGCCTCTGATCTGCTAGCTCGTGTAGATACCCTTGGGCAGGAGCTTGCAGCGCTACCTCGAACTTCAGAGAGTGATGCTATGTTAGATTTGATAGTCTGCATACACACAGATCTGTAGATAGCTTTGTATTTCTCTTGTACAGACTAGCTTAGACATTTTATCATGTACAACACATATGTATATATCAAACAGTATTATGTATGGCAGGGAAATATATTTTGATTCACTTCCCTTTTAGTTATGCCTTGATACTTGCTTGATATTTGCCTGTTTCTTCAGGGCCTTGTGATCTTAATGCATTCTGAACTTATCCTTGATAGATGGACATTGAGACATCGCAAGATCTCTCAGAACGGATCATTGATTTCTATAAATCCCTACCATCTTTGGTGTCTTGGGACTGGTATCTGTATGGAAAAGTGGAGAGGAGGGTAGTTTCTTCCTCTCTGAGATTGACCGCACCACAGATGGTCGCCAGTACTTCTATTTGTGAGAAGCCTAGTTAATTCCATCTCTTATGGGTTGGTATTGCTCTTTGAGGCACGATCACAGCTTAGATGGTCACCGAATCTTCTATTTGTGAGAAGAGGTTGGATAATTCCATCCCTTTGATCCGAAACCAATGAATTGGGGCAATTTGAAGGTTGATCCCAGTACCGTATGACAAGTATGTTTGTTCTAGTAGGGGTTAGACTGCACCATAAATGGCTGCTGACGTACTCCTGTTGAAGAGGAGATCAAGTCTGCGTAGTTCGAACCTGGTATAAGAGGTTCAACGCTAAATGCGGAAGGCAGATGGGTGTAGAAGTATTTCTGTTGTTTTTGTATAGAAAGGGTAGAAATGTTTTTGTTGTTTTTTGATTGTGACCGGGCCATATAGAATATGGTTGCCTACGTATTCCTATTGAAGAGGAGATTAGGTCGACGTAGTTCGCCCCACAGGACGAATCGTAACTGAAGAAAAAGCGTGAATCCTCTGTGCAGGCTATACTGCGGGGAGAAGAAAGTTTGATCCCATAATGGGGACAAACTGTAAGTGTGGAAAAAAATTTATCCCGTCCTCAAGACAAACTGCAAGCGTAGAAAAGTTTAATCCCGTTTTCAGGATAAATTGCAAGTGTGAAAGGTTCAATCCCGTCTTCAGGATAACCGAAATTGTGAAAGGTTAAATCCCGTCTTTAGGATAACCGAAATTGTGAAAGGTTAAATCCCTCTTCAAGATAACCAAAATTGTATGGAAGGTTTGAAATGAAGTGATACCAGGCTGCTGGTTTGAAGTGTATGTTTCCCTGAGGGGCAGAATAGTATGCAAAAAGAGAGGGTTCAAAATCGGAATGACTGGTGATTTAATGATCAAAACCAGGATGTTTGTTTGATGGTAACTTCAGATATAGTACCGTTTCACGGTGTCCTGAGTTGATAAGCTGTGGAAATTCATTGCCATCCATTTCCTGTAATTTGAGAGCACCTCCTGTCAATACCTCCTTGACAACAAATGGGCCTTTCAAGTTAGGAGCGAATTTTCCCTTAGATTGATCTTAATTGTCAATGATCTTCTTCAAAACCAAGTCATGTTGTTTGAATTGCCTTAGTTGGATTTTTCTGTTGTAGGATCGTGCGATCCTTTGCTGATATAACTGACCATGGAGGATAGTCGCGGATCGCCTTTTGTCTATTAGAGAAAATTGGTGATACATGTCTTGTACCCATTGGTCTTCACCCAACTGAGCATCCATCAATACTCTGAGGGATTCCATTTCCACCTCTATGGGGAGCACTGCTTCCATCCCATAGACTAATGAGTAGGGGGTTGCCCCAGTGGAAGCATGCATGGAAGTTCTATAGGCTAATAAAGTTAGAGGCAAGAGGTCAGGCCATCCTTTGTAATTGGCGGACATTTTCTGCATGATCTTTTTGATGTTTTTATTAGCCGCTTCAACAAAGACCATTCATCTTTGACTCAGAGATGATGGAATTGAGGTGTTTGATGTGGAATTTTCTGCATAACTCCTCCATCATTTTGTTGTTGAGGTTATTAGCATTGTCTGACACAATGACCTCTGGTTGTCCACATCGACAAACAACATTGTTTCTAATGAAAGAAATGATGACTTCTTTAGTAACCCTGGGGAAGGAGGCTGCTTCTACCCATTTGGTGAAGTAGTTGATCATGGTGAATATAAATCGATGTCCATTACTAGCTTTGGGCTCGATGGTCCCGATCACGTCCATTCCCCACATTGAGAAGGGCCATGGTGAACTCATATTGTGGAGTTCCCTTGGAGGGGTGTGGATAGCATTCCCATGAATCTGGCATTGATAGCACGTCTTGACGTGATCATCACAGTCAGCTTGAACTGTAAGCCAATAATGGCCCGTTCTGAGGATCTTCTTGACAAGTAGGGGTTTGCTCATGTGAGGGCCATATACTCCACCATGGATCTCATCCATGAGTCTCTGAGCTTGCTCTTTATCTAGACATCTGAGGAGACCTAATCCAACATCTCTTTTGTAAAGTGCATCTCCGCTTAGGTAGAATTTCATAGCAAGTCGATCAATCCGCCTCTTCTCAGTTAGGCTCGCCTCAGCGGGTGTAGATCCATCTCGCAGATACTCCTTGATGTGTTGATACCAAGGATTGTGGATGGGAGGTAACTCATCCGATACTTCTCCAACGTAATTCCCATAGACTGGGGCTTTTTACAGAGTAAACGTGATGCTTGGCATGTTTTCCTTGTCAGGTATGTAAATGAAGGAGGCCAACGTTGCTAATGCATCTGTAAAATTATTCCTATTACGAGGAATGTGTAGAAAGGAGATTTCTTCAAACTCCAAAGCCATCTGTAGAACT
This sequence comes from Panax quinquefolius, assembly GCA_020205615.1. Classification (NCBI taxonomy): domain Eukaryota; kingdom Viridiplantae; phylum Streptophyta; class Magnoliopsida; order Apiales; family Araliaceae; genus Panax; species Panax quinquefolius. Next base: position 62,903,625 of record CM035168.1, read on the forward strand.
TGCCGATTGTAAGGCAGCAAATGTAATTCTTTAGTTTGATATATTCCCGTGGATTGTCTGATTACCAATTTGGAATCCCCAAAGATAGTTAACCACATGATGCCTATTGAATGGGCAAGTTTTAGCCCCATGATACAACCTTCATACTCAGCTGTGTTGTTGGTGCTGACAAACTGCAATTTGACGACTGACGGATCTCGCTCCCGTCTGGGATATTAGAACTGCTCCAGCTCCAGAGCCTTCTGTGTTAACAACTCCATCAAAATACATTCTCCACGTACGGCATGTATCGTACTGATGTTGTAGCTGAACAGTCATTATCCCTTCATCGAGAAAGTATGTTTCCAAGGGTTTGTAGTCCTCTGCAAGTGCGGCAGCCAGTTGATCCGCAATTCATTGACCTTTGACTGACTTTTGCATCATGTAGACGATGTCAAATTGCTGTAGGATCAACTGCCATCTGGACAGTCGACAATTCAGTATGGGCTTACTGAACATATACTTGAGAGGATCCATTCAGGATATGAGATGGGTTGTGTGACCATGGAGGTAATGCTGTAACCTCATGGAAGCCCATGCTAAAGCACAACAAGTCTTCTCAATCAGAGTGTACTTGTGTACTTGTGTTCACTGATGTTAAATCTTTTGCTGAGGTAATAGATAGCTCGTTCTTGGCCTCTATTATCTTTTTGCCCCAGCATACAGCCCATGGCATTGTCTTTTATGGACAGGTACATGAACAAGGGAACATCATCCCTGGGAGGTACCAAAATAGGAGCGTTATTCAGTTGCTCTTTGATTGTGAGGAAGGCTTTCTGACACTCATCATTCCATTTCATGGAGGAGTTCTTCCTTGACAACTTGAAGATTGGCTCACAGGTTGCTGTGACTTGAGAAATGAATCTGCTAATGAAGTTGATCCTTCCTAAAAATCCCCGTATTTCCTTCTCTGTCTGAGGAATGGGCATTTCCTTGATGGTCTGGAATTTGGTAGGATCCAGTTCAATACCTTTATGGCTGACTAGGAATCCTAGCAACTTGCCTGACTTAACACCAAAGGCGCACTTGGTTGGATTCAACTTCAAGTTGTACTTACGCAACCTGCTGAAAAGTTTTCTGAGATGGTCTAAGTGGTCTTCCTCCTTTCGGGATTTGACAATGATGTCATCCACGTAGATCTCTATCTCTTTATGCATTAAATCGTGGAAAAGAGCCATCATAGCTCGCTGATAGGTTGCCCCAGCATTGATGAGGCCGAATGACAACCGTTTGTAGCAAAAGGTTCCCCAAGGCGTGATGAAAGCAGTTTTCTCACGATCTTCCTCAGCGACCATAATTTGATGGTACCCCGCAAAGAAATCAGCGAAGGAGTACATGCCATATTGAGCAGTATTGTCAATAAGAATGTGGATAAAGGGCACGGGAAAGCTATCTTTAAGGCAAGCTTTGTTCAAATACCGGTAATCCACGCAGACTCGCACCTTTCCCCCTGGTTTAGGCACGGGAACAATGTTGGATATCCACTCTGGATATGTAGACACCATGATGATTCCAGCTTGAAATTGTTTCACAATTTCTTCATTAACCTTTAAACTCCACTCAGGTTTCAATCTCCTGAGCTTTTGCCTAACTGACTTGAATCCTTCTTTAATGGGAAGGCAATGAAGAACAATGTCAGTGGATAAACCCAACATGTCTTCATGAGACCATGCAAACACATCCTGAAATTGGGTTAATAGTGCAACCATGTCATTCCACTTATTTGTGGTAAGGTCTGAACCAATTTGGATTAGCTTAGGGTTATCTAAGGTTCCAATATTGAAAGAAGTGGTTTGATCAAGATTGGGTTTAGGTTTGTCTGTGACCCATTCCTTAATCTCTTGAGGTGTCTCAATGTCCTCTTGTATGTCCATCAAGTCTGAGTCCAACTTTGCATCAAAGTTACAGCTCTTGTGGAGAGAAGGCACCTCATCAGCAAGTACATGCACATCTAAATTCAGAGTCCTGAAACAAAAGATGCTTTCACTTAATATATGCAATTGTTCGATCATACAAAAGTGTTAGCATGTACTTGATAAAATAACTGCTAGTACTGTAAAGGAAAGCAAGCAATTAAAGTTATCTACAGGGCAGAGGAATTTTTCTGCCCATTTTACCCTCGTCGACCAATGCATGGAGTGTGGCTCCAATTGTCGAGGGTAAAGTCCTGAAGGACTGTAGTGATGGAAGGATCGTCATTGTCCTCCTTCTCCCGAATGATAACCATGACATCTGGGCAATCATCGTCTGGGGTGTATCTATTTGTATGTTCATCATGAATAATGACGCGCATGCCCGCCATCATCAAGGCAAGGTCATGTTTACGTTTTTGTTCTTTTTCTTCCACTTCGGGATCAGGAATAAGCACTTCTTTTGCTTTGACTGGCACTAGTTTTGGAAACAGTATAGCCACAACATGGGCTGGAACCTTTACTGGAGATTGCATCAACTCATGAGGTAAAGGTATAGAAAATCGCCGTGCAGCGGAAGCTTGAGGAACCTGCTTATGCTTATGAGGATTCTTGTGTCTGGAACTGGCAGAATATCCTAGCCCGACTGTTCCAATTTGACTGGACATTTGGATAAGGTGCTTAATACCCTGCTTATCTTTACCAAGCCCTTGTCTAAGGGTATGACCCAATAACATCATTTCTTGAGTGGCCGACATAACCTCGTCAGAAATCTTGGGTACAGGAAGTGGCGCTCCAATAGAATGGTATTACGTGTTACTCACTTCCAGAGTATGGAAACTGGCCCGTTCAACTTCTGAATTGAAACTGATGATTGGTAGAGTTCCTTATTTAGGACATTCCGGCTCAACGTTGACAGTGACTAGACTATTGTTGATAATGTATTTGAGTTATTGATGTAGCATGGAGGGAACGACTCCAGCCATGTGTATCCATGGTCTCCCCAATAGCAGGTTGTATCCCGAGTCTATGTTGAGGACGTGGAAGGTTACATTGAATGTATTTGGACCAATCTCAATTGGCAACTCAATCTTTCCGACGACATTTCGTCGGGATCCATCAAAAGCTCTGATAACCGTGTGGCTGCTTTGGATCCGCTTGAGATTGACATTCATCTTTACCAAGGTGGCATAAGGACAGATATTTAGAGATGAGCCTCCATCTATCAAAACTCTAGCTAGCATGTACCCGGAAGACAAAACTACAATATGCAGAGGCTTCCAATGACCAGTCCCTTTGGGAGGTATGTCGTCATCAGTGAAGGATATCACATTGTTGTTGAAAATGTGATCAACCAAATGTTGAAATTTTTCCACATCCACTGATTTTGGCAAGTAGGCTTCTTCCAAAACCTTTAGTAAGAGCTTCCGATGATCCTCGGAAGAGAAAACCAAGTCCAGTATTGAAATCTGGTGTGGAGCTTCTCGCAAGCTTAAAACCACTTTGGCTTCACTGTGGCCCATAGTGCGGAGGAATTTTTCAATCTTCTCCATGGAAACTTCCCTTTGCTTCATGAAGTAGGTTTAATAACCCGCCGAGGAAGATACAAAGTGGATTTTCCTTCGACAATATGAAAGCGTAGATGAGACGTGGATCCTTCAACTTCTCCATACTTCCATGGAACTTTGTGTAAGCTGACAACAGGATATTGTGGTCTGAAAGATAAAGAAATTAGCTCTGGTGAGGCCACTTTCAAAGGATTTTTAGCTCCTTTGAGTTGAATTGGTTTTATGGGAAATACTTTGGCATATCTCATCATCCACTTTGATATAACTGCTCATCGATCCCTTCCATTTGGTAGGACATGCATTCCCACCCTTGAGTTGCACAGTGTAATCATCTGCTATTTGTAGGACACCGCTATCAATAAGATTCTGAATGAGATGGCGGAGTGCCCAGCATTCTTCTGTGCCGTGACCACGAGAATGTGAATGATATTGACACACTTCATCATAATTAAACCGTCCTGAACGGGGATTGATTGGAGGGAGAAGGAAGGTAATTCTTCCTTCGTTGATCAACATCTGTAATATCTCCTCCATAGATTGGCCCAAAATAGGTGAATTCCCTCTGATTGGAAAAATCCCGACGGGCTTTAGCATTTGCTCGTTTCCCAACCTTATCCTCCATAGCTTCGCTTTCTGAAGGTGGTAAGGAAGCATTTATAACAAAAGGAAGGAGATAGGTATGCTCCTGCCTAATTAATTGGCGTGTGACTTCATAATGGTGGGTCACCAGTTCTGCCAGTTGCTCAATTTGTTTGCAAAGAGCTTTCATCTTTCATTCCATGGTAAACTGGAACTTTGTATAATCCCATTTCTCAACACCGTCTTTGATGGGTTGGGATGATTCACCATTAGAATTGGAACCTTGTTTAGTGCTCCAACTGATCATGTTGACCTATTCTTTTTTGTGTTGAGAAAGAGAGTTGTCTTGCACATGAGATTGATCTGGTTTGGTGACTACGATCTCACTGTTGTCTATTAGATCTTAAATTTTGTGTTTCAAGGCCCAACAATCTTGAGTATCATGTCCAGGTGCTCCGGCATGATAAGCACACTTCCGAGTAGCATTAAAACCCCTCCCATTAGGGTTGGCTGGTGGAAAAAGATGTGTAATTTTCTTCTGAGCAGTCAGAAGAGCAAGAATATTCTCGAGCAAGTCCCCTAAGGGTGTGAACATTCGAGGTCGCTTTACTTCTCCACTTTTAGGCAATGGAGGGTTTGAAGATTGTGCTGGAAAAGGGGAGTAGTTTTTCCTCTGCATAGGCATGCTTTTATTGCTTTTTTGTCCTTGTAGTATCAAGGAAACATCCTCCTCTTTCTTCTTATGGACCCTCCAGGGGTTGTTTCCATAAGATCCGGACTGGATGTGCTCAGCAACAGCTTTAAGAGCGTCTAGGTCTTGAATTTTACCGGACTTCAATCCCATTTCAACCATTTCTCCGTGCTTAATCATTTCAGAGAATGGTTTGCCAATACCAGCTAGAACTCTTTCATAGAAAGGAGTTTCCTGTACATCTATAAAATTTATGACCATTTTTGATTCTGTCATGGAAGGAATAGCTTGAGCAGCAAGGCGCTTCCACCTATGAGCGTAATCTCTAAATGACTCATTAGACTATTTCTTGACCTTGGTAATTTGATACCGGTCAGGATCCATCTGAGATTGAAAACTGTATTGAGTGAGGAAGGCGTGAGCCAGCTCTTCCCAGCTATGGATCTTTCAGTTGTCTAATCTTCTATACCATGAACGGGCTTCTCCAGTCAGACTTTTCTGAAATAGCTGCATTTTGAGCTTTTCATTTTCCGCATAAGATATGAGTTCTCCAATGAACACCTTTAAATGTGTTTAAGGATCCCCTAATCCGTCATATTTCTCAAAATCAGGGGTCTTGAATTTCTCTGCATAATGAACACCAGGAAATATCCAAAGGTCTGCATATGAAACATTGCCATGTGTTCCAATCCCTTTGAGAACATGAATAGTTTCCTCCATTTGAAAAACCTTCTTCCTGATATCACTGGTGTCTGGATCTCCTTTGAGATGGGTGTTTTCAGGGTCTTTGTTAGTCGTATCCAACCGAGGTTCTGGAATTATCTTTTCCAGACCTTGAACTCCCCCTTGTGTAGAGGATTTTATATGTGTAGGTATCTTCGTACCCTGAGTGGACTGGTGCAATTCTTTCAGTAGAACAACCAAGTCTGTAATTTGTTTACTCAATCCGTCAAATTCTTCTCGGGAAACAGCATTAGACTAGTCAGAAAAAGACATGAGTGGTCAGAGGCACTGCGGGCCTTTTTTTGGATTTTGAGCGTAATGAGCCCAATTGCTTCCCTACAAAAGACTTACGTAGTTTAGTCTTAGGGTAATGTAAATGTTATCATAACATGTCAGTTTTAGGAATTTTTAACCTGCAAAACCGGTTGTTAATTGATAACATGCATGCATGCACAAATATTCTTCATATTTTCCATTACATATGGATGAACATGAAATAAAATTACAAGTAAATGCATTTACAAGTAATTGAAAATGGAAAGTAGGAAGAGACTTTCCTCCGCGTTTGGTTTATCAGAGGTTAACCTATCTTAGGGTTACTCTCGCGGCTTTTTGGCATAAAGGTTCCTAGATCATCGCAATTTACTTGACGGGAAGTTAATCCGGTCTTTCAACTGGAGCAAATCTGGGTGGTGCCTTTCCTGAGCCTTGCTGAAATTATTCTTCCTGTGAGTCCAGTAATCAAACACCGACAGGATAGTCTCCTAATGGTGGAACCACACAACATACATTCACATACAACATGTCTCACCGTTTATGCAAAATGATGACATGTGCGAAGCACTAATATCACAGATAGATATTTAGCAGTGCAATAAATAAAAATGCATTCATACACATTCATCAGAAATGTAAATGCAAAATTCACACACAAGCATATAATAATTTTGAAAAGCTTATAATAGCGGCTTAATCCCTCTTACTGGAGTCCCCAGCAGAGTCGCCACCTATCGACGTCGGGATTTTTGTGTGTCCCTTTTCGTTACTTGTTCTTTGGTGTTCTCATGTTAATGTGAGATTTGTTTGAAAAAACAAGTGAAAAAGGTCTGACATGTATAATGTCGACGATTTGACTTTCAGAGTCGCCAGTTGGTGTATTTAACTGGTTGCACCAATGCAACCGAAAAGGTTTGCACATTGACCTAGTGATTTGACACTACTAAACGGGTCTGTGAAACCGAGATTCATTTGGGTCCGGGGGCTTGATTATGCGGAGGGAAAGTGTTAGGCACCCCCCGACATCCGTGTTACCACAGTGACCGCCACTTTTCAAAGAAACTATTATATGAATGTGTGTATGTGTGTGGATTAATGTGCAATAATTTGGAAGTAGTGATGTACCTCGTTTGTAAGACCCCAGATTTTATGAAATAAAAGTATTTAATTTTCCTATTTAGTAAATGGTTAAATTGACAAAAAAAAAGTTTACAGTTAAGGGTGATATATATAAAATTTTCAAAATACGCAAGTGGTTATAAAATACTCATTTTTGTTGGGAATATTCGTTTGGTCGTGGAATATTCTTGTTGTCGTGAAATATTAAATGCGACCAGCCAGTAGCCATTTGTGGGCCCCATAACGTAATAACTGCTTGATGATGAAAACAACAAGTTTGAGTTTTTATAAATAACTGACGTAATCGTTACCAATTAACATCTGTTGAATATACCGGTGGTTAAAATACAAGATGTCTGGCGTGGTTGCACAAAGAGTAGCACACGGTATTACAGATATTTTGAATTATTGATTCTTACGTATGAAGGCACTTTACTCAATAATTATTACGATAATTATTGTTCAATATTTTATTTTATTGATTCAATAATTGTTTGCATTGATATTTTATATTATTGTTGTTTCAATAATTGTCACTTTGCATGATATTTCCCATTATCGGATCAATAATTCATATTATTTGAATAATATTATTAGATAACATTATTGGTAATGTCTAGAAAGTTCTACTGTCAGGAGAGGTTTGGTCACCTAATTGCGGCTAGTAAGTAAGGAGGAATCCTTATCTGAAAGCCCCTCTTTCCGGTACTACCGTGGTTGTCATAATTGTGATTCTCATAATATTATTTATGAATAATTAATTATTAATTTATATGATAAGGAAATATTTATTTGATTAGGATATAAATGATGGATTTATTTATGTGGTTATAAATGAAGGAATTAATGTTGAGGTATTTTATCAGTATTTTTGTCGGAAAGGATGTATTAAAAATCAAACCAGTGTTCTTGTGATATATTGCCTGAGTTATAGTTTTTAATCTGACCGTTGGATCGTTGTGATTTTTGGATATGTTATACATATATAAGTTGAGTATATGTCCACAAATTTTGAACCGTTAAAAATGAACGTATAAATTGTTATGAATTTTAAGAAGTGACTGGTTCAGAAATGATTGAAGTTTCGGAATTTATCATTTTGGTGGAAAATTCTAGAATGTGTGGGCCCCACCTATGGTTGGTGAAGAAATGTGCTAAAATTCTAATTCAAATGTGGTGGGTGGCAATAGTAGCAGGTAAAGCCACCAGGTAGCAGGTCAAGTCTACTTCGACGTGCTAACATTTTCCTATAAATAGAGGGCTAAGTTAGAATTGAAAAACACACCAGAAATATAAGTTTTCTCTCCTTCTCTCTCTATATTATGGAGCGTATTTTGTGAGTATTTAGATACTTTGAGAGTTGCTATTCAGTGCAAGTTTCCTTCGGCTTTACATTTCGGTCAGAAATACTGCTCTTTCGAGGTAAGGGATTGTAGGGGACTTTAAGGGTTATTATGTTTTTCATTTTCGTAATACTGCTTGGGAATCCTATATAAGGTATATTCAGATTTTTGATGAGGGTTTTGGTTATTGGTGATGAAATTTTATGATTTTGGCATTTTAGAATGATTAAATGCATTAATTGGTAAAGTGTAAACAATTAAAATAAATTATTTATAAGTTTAAGAAATGATTAAAATATTGTGGTAATATTAATAATATTAGATTATGAGATTATTAAGTGATTTATAACATTTAGATTAAGGTGTTATGAAATCATTGATTCATGAATATTACTCTTGAAATTAAATGCAGTTGTTGATCATATTGTTTTTATTATCATATATAACATTTTTATAATCCCGGTGATGAAATTTCTCTTTGACTTAAGTGTAAAGATGGGTAGATTTTTGGTATGATTGTGACTATGGGTTCTCTTTGGCCAGTAGTGCAAAGATGAATTGTTGACTGGTATGATCATGACCATTGAATTTACAATGGAATATTTTTAGCTTAAGAGCAAAGGTGAATTGATCAACATGGTTATAATTATTGTTTATATAAATTCTGAAATGATTATATATTTTTTTGAAATATTAACATCTTTGGCCTGTAGAGCAAAGATGAATTGTTGATGAATATCTTTGGCGTGTAGTGCAAAGATTACCTGTTGTTGAATATCTTTGGCCCGTAGTGCAAAGATGACCTGTTGTTGAATATCTTTGGCATGTAGTGCAAAGATGAACTGTTAATGAATATCTTTGGCCCGTAGTGCAAAGATGAAATTATTAGTATGATTATGAACAGGAACTGTGATTTGGTATAACCATGATCTTTGATGTTTCAGGTAAAGACATGTGATGAAAAATATCTTTATCTTGGATGAGAAGAGAAAATTAGAACTACAATTATGATTATGAGTTATTCACATGACTGTGAACATGATCTATTGATTAATGTTACAGGATTAAAGCATTGTTGGTGGACTTTTAACATGTAGAAGATAATAGACTTTATAGTCTATTTGACTCTTCTAATGGATTGCTCATTCTGCTGCAACTATGGTTGAAAAGTTTTATCATCTACTATATGTTCTAAATCTCTGATTTATTACTGATGATGGCTATTGATAATTTAATTATCTTTAGTTATAATATTCTTTACTGAGCTAGTTGTGCTCACTCTTTTACTTCACAATTCCTTTCAGGTAATAAGAGTGTTGTCGGGTCGAGCGGGGATAACAGAGGAATATAACGGTGGTCTATAGCTGTTGAGGTTCTCCCTAAATATTATGGAAATAATTTTATTGAGAAATTTAGATAAGTGTGTCGTATTGTATACGTCATTTGATATTTAATTTTGGTGAACCGAATAAGGTGAGGTGAACCCAACTTTGGAAGGGTGTTTTGCCACTATCACACAAGATGTCTAATGACATACGACCTCGTGTTATCATAAGACAGGGTTGTGCATATCCACTTGCTGAGTATATCTACGAGCACTACCTGTATGATCTTGAAGTTTGGTTGAATCATTATGTTCAATTGCAGACGGTGGAGATAGTTATATGTCAAGAGAAGACTAACCATTGGAAAGAACATGTTAGTAATCTTCTCATTTTTCTTTGGGGTCTATTAGATCAACCAAGGATAATTCTTTAGACATATGATATCTATCATAACTTAGATTCATGGCCTCCCATGTAAGAAGGTTTTCTTGAGCATTTTGCAATGATTTTAATTTCTAAAACAGTTATTGACTGTACCTTTATGTAAGGTATCACTGTGAGGTGTTGTCCACAGTTGGGACATGAGTCACAGTTGGTATTAAAACTCACATTATATGTGTTGTTGTATTTTGCACGACAGTTGTAGTAATAAAGTTGTAGTTGTTTTCTGTACCATGTATTTGGCGACTCAGAATAGGTTGGATGGATTGAACCTATTTTGGGGCGCCACATTTGGTATTAGAGCTTAGGATATGATCTCCCAAGGAGATCGGGAATAGAACTAGGAGGAGAGATGAGTAAATCCTTAGCTAGTGTGTCCTATCTAAGCTTATTTGTTGGTCACTCATAATATCGGGATATTATGTGATATGTTAATTTGTTCAATTAACCCTTGTTTTGAAGCTGTATTCTAGAATGATATCTGAAATATATGAGATTAGCAATGGAGAAATCATGATGACAAGGAAGATGGAATCTGAAATGAAAGCAAGGTATTCTCAACTATTTGAATTATTAGGTACGTAAATTTCGGGGATAAAATTTCATAAGGAGTGGAGATTGTAAGACCCCGGATTTTATGAAATAAAAGTATTTAAGTTTCCTATTTAGTAAATGGTTAAATTAATAAAAAAAAGTTTAAAGTTAAAGTTAAGATATATATATAAAATTTTCAAAATACGCAAGTGGTTATAAAATACTCATTTCATTGGGAATATTCGTTTGTCGTGGAATATTCTTGTTGTCTGGAATATTCGTATTTACTTGCGTAGCCATTTGTGGGCCCCATAATGTAATAACTATCTTGATGAAGAAAACAATAAGTTTGAGTTTTTATAAATAATCTACGTATGTCGTTACCATAAACTCGTTGAATACCCGGTGGTTAAAATACGAAGAATACGCGTGGTTGCACAAGAGAGCACACGATATTACACAGTATTTTTGAATTATTGATTCTTACGTATGAAGGCACTACTCAATAATCGTTATAGTAATTATTGTTCAATATTTTATCTTATTGATTCAATAATTGTCATATTGATATTTTATATTATTGTTGTTTCAATAATTGTCACCGCACAATATTTCCCATTATCGATCAATAATTCATATTATTTGAATAATATTATTAGATAACATTATTGGTAATGTCTAAAAAGTTCATCAAGGAGAGGTTTGGTCACCTAATCATGCCACCAAGAAGAGAGAAATCCTTATCGGAAAGCCCCCCTCTTCCCGGGAACCACCCTCATTGTCATAATTGTGATTCTCAGAATATTATTTGTGAATAATTAATTATTGATTTATATGATAAGGAAATATTTATTTGATGCGGATATAAATGATGGATTTATTTATGTGGTTATAAATGAAGGAATTAATGTTGAGGTATTTTATCAAGATTTTTTTTTTGGAAGAAGGTATTAAAATCAAACCAATGTTCTTAAAGATATATTATGTGAGTTATAATTTTTAATCCGACCGCTGGATCGTTGTGATTTTTGGATATGTTATACATATATAAGTTGATTATATGTCCACAAATTTTGAACCGTTAAAATGAACGTATAAATTGTTATGAATTTTAAGAGGTGACTCGTTCGAAATTGTCAAGTTTTAATTTATCATTTTGGTGGAAAATTCTAGAATGTGTGGGCCCCACCTATGGTTGGTGAAGAAATGTGTTGAAATTCTAATTCAAATGTGGTGGGTGGAAATAGTAGCGAGTAAAAGCCCATCGTGTAGCGATAAATAAGTCTACTTTATTAATTTATGTTAACATTTTCCTATAAATAGAGGGCTATGTTAGAATTGAAAAACACACCAGAAACATAAGTTTTCTCTCTTTCTCTCTCTATATTATGGAGCGTATTTTGTGAGTATTTAGATACGTTGAGAGTTGTTATTCAGTGCAAGGTTCCTTCGGCTTTACATTCCAGTCAGAAATACTGCTCTTTCGAGGTAAGGGATTGTAGGGGACTTTAAGGGTTATTATGTTTTTCATTTTTGTAATTTTTCTGACCTTTAAAAATTCTGGAAAAATTTAAAATGATATTTTGATGAGTTTTCTTGATTGTGTTCAAAAATGGCTATTTTTGGATGTATAGATTAGGAGTTATGGATTTTATGAGAAAAGACTATTTTAAAAGTAAATGCTTATAACTCCTTGTGGTTAACTCCAAAATTGATGAAATTTTTATTGGGAGTACATCTATATAATATCAGTATACCCTGGAAATATTGGAATTTTTGGATAAAACTAAAATTTATGATAAATGTCTAAATATTCGGCAGTTTAGACCATATGAAAAATATTAAATGAATTTTAAAAAGTCTGAGAAAAATATATGTTCAATATGGGACTATATTCTGCTATATCCCAGAAAAGAAATATTTTTGAATTGATTTGGTATTTTTCATGAAAATGGACTAGTTATGAGTAAATGAATTAAATATGTTATGTGAAGGAAGAAAATTGTAAAATAGGATTTTATGGTTTGGGAATCTTATATAAGGTATATGCAGATTTTTGATGAGGGTTTTGGTTATTGGTGATGAAATTTTATGATTTTGGCATTTTAGGATGATTAAATGCATTAATTGGTAAAGTGTAAACAATTAAAATAAATTGTTTATATAAGAAATGATTAAAATATTGTGGTAATATTAATAATATTAGATTATGAGATTATTAAGTGATTTATAACATTTAGATTAAGGTGTTATGAAATCATTGATTCATGAATATTACTCTTGAAATTAAATGTAGTTGTTGATCATATTGTTTTTATTATCATATATAACATTTTTATAATCCCGGTGATGAAATTTCTCTTTGACTTAAGTGTAAATATGGGTAGATTATTGGTATGATCGTGACTATGGGTTCTCTTTGGCCAGTAGTTCAAAGATGAATTGTTGACTGGTATGATCATGACCATTGAATTTACAATTGAATAGTTTTAGCTTAAGTGCAAAGGTGAATTGATCAACATGGTTATAATTATTGTTTTATATAATTTCTGAAATGATTATATATTTTTTTGAAATATTAACATCTTTGGCCTGTAGTGCAAAGATGAATTGTTGAAGAATATCTTTGGCGTGTAGTGCAAAGATGACCTGTTGTTGAATATCTTTGGCCCGTAGTGCAAAGATGACTTGTTGTTGAATATCTTTGGCATGTAGTGCAAAGATGAACTGTTAATGAATATCTTTGGCCCGTAGTACAAAGATGAAATTATTAGTATGATTATGAACAGGAACTGTGATTTGCTATAACCATGATCTTTGATGTTTCAGGTAAAGACATGTGATGAAAAATATCTTTGTCTTGGATGAGAAGAGAAAATTAGAACTACAATTATGATTATGAAGTTATTCATATGATCGTGAACAGATCTGTTGATTAATGTTACTGGATTAAAGCATTGTTGGTGGACTTTTAACATGGAGAAGATAATAGACTTTATGGTCTATTTGACTCTTCTAATGGATTGCTCATTCCGCTGCAACTATGGTCGAAAAGTTTTATCATCTACCATATGTTCTAAATCTCTGATTTATTACTGATGAAGGCTATTGATAATTTAATTATCTTTAGTCATAATATTCTTTATCGAGCTAGTTGTGCTCACCTTTTGCTTCACAATTCCTTTCGTGTAATAAGAGTGTTGCTAAATGTCGAAAGCGGGGATAACAGGGGAATAGAATCTATGGGTCTCATAGCTATTGAGGTTCTCCCTAAATAGTATGGAAATAATTTTTTCGAGAACTTTAGATAAGTGTGTCGATTGTATACGCCATTTGATATTTAATTTTGGTGAACCGAATAGGGTGAGGTAAACCCAACTTTGGAAGGGTGTTTTGCCACTATCATACAAGATGTCTAATGACATACGACCTCGTGTTATCATAAGACAGTGGTCAGGTATATCCACTTGCTTTGAGTATATCTACGAGCACTACCTATATGATGATCTTCGAGTTTGGTTGAAACATAATGTTCAATCACAGATTAAGTGGAGATAGTTATATGTCAAGAGAAAACTCACCATTGGAAAGAACATGATAGAAATCTTCTCGTTTTTCTTTGGGGTCTATTAGATCAACCAAGGATAATTTTCTGGACATATGATATCTATCATAACTTAGATTCATGGCCTCCCACGTGCGAAGGTTTTTTTGAGCATTTTGCAAAGATTTTAATTTCTAAAACAGTTATTGACTGTACCTTTATGTAAGGTATCACTGTGAGGTGCTGTCCACAGTTGGGACATGAGTCACAGTTGGTATTAAAACTCACAGTATATGTGTTGTTGTATTTTGCACGACAATTGTAGTAATAAAGTTGTAGTTGTTTTCTGTACCATGTATTTGGCGACTCAGAATATGTTGGATGGATTGAACCTATTTTGGGGGCGTCAAATTTGGTATCAGAGCTTGGGGATATGATCTCGGCGGAGATCGGGGAATAGAACTAGGAGGTGAGAGATGAGTAAATCCTTCGCTAATGTGTCCTACCTAAGCTTATTTGTCTTCACTTAATATCGGGATATTATGTGATATGTTAATTTGTTCAATTAACCTTTGTTTTGAAGTCAGATTCTAGAATGATATCCAAATACAGGAGATGAGCAATGGAGAAATCATGATGACAAGGAAGATGGAATCTGAAATGAAAGCAAGGTATTCTCAACTATTTGAATTATTAGGTACGTAAATTTCGGGGACGAAATTTCATAAGGAGGGGAGATTGTAAGACCCCGGATTTTATGAAATAAAAGTATTTAATTTTCCTATTTATTAAATGGTTAAATTGTTAAATTGATAAAAGTTTAAAGTTAAGGGTGATATATATAAAATTTTCAAAATACGCAAGTGGTTATAAAATACTCATTTCGCTTTGGAGAATATTCGTTTGGTCGTGGAATATTCTTGTTGTTTGGGAATATTCGCATTTACGACGCCGCAAATGACCATTTAGGGGCCCCATAATGTAATAACTCATCTGGATGAAGAAAACAACAAGTTTGAGTTTTTATAAATAACGACGTAATCGTTACTGCTAACACCGCTTGAATACCCGTGGTTAAAATACAAGTAATACGCGTGGTCAGACAAGAGATATTACCAGATTACATAAATTTTTGAATTATTGATTCTTACGTATGAAGGCACTACTCAATAATTGTTACAAAGAATTATTGCTCAATATTTTATTTTATTGATTCAATAATTGTCATGTTGATATTTTATATTATTGTTGTTTCAATAATTGTCACCGCACACAATTTTCCCATATCGATCAATAATTCATATTATTTGAATAATATTATTAGATAACATTATTGGTAATGTCTAGAAAGTTCTGGTCTAAGAGAGGTTTGGTCACCTAATCATACGCCAAGAAGAGAGAAAATCCTTATCTGAAAGCCCCTTTCCGGAACCACCGTCATTCATTATTATTGATTGATTCTATAATATTATTTGTGAATAATTAATTATTGATTTATATGATAAGAAAATATTTATTTGATGCGGATATAAATGATGGATTTATTTATGTGGTTATAAATGAAGGAATTAATGTTGAGGTGTTTTATCAAGATTTTTGTTTTGAAAGAAGGTATTAAAAATCAAACCAATGTTCTTGTGATATATTGCGTGAGTTATAATTTTTAATCCGACCGTTGGATCGTTGTGATTTTTGGATATGTTATACATATATAAGTTGATTATATGTCCACAAATTTTGAACCGCTAAAAATGAACGATAAATTTGTTATGAATTTTAAGAGTGATTAAAATTCGTTCAGAAATTGTTGAAGTTTTAATTTATCATTTTGGTGGAAAATTTAGAATATGTGGGCCCCACCTATGGTTGGTGAAGAAATGTGTTGAAATTCTAATTCAAATGTGGTGGGTGGAAATAGTAGCAGGTAAAGCCATCGTGTATCAAGAAAGTCAAAGTCTAATTTTTTACAAGTTAACATTTTCCTATAAATAGAGGGCTATGTTAGAATTGAAAATCACACCGTAAACATAAGTTTTCTCTTTCTCTCTATATTATCGAGCGTATTTTGTGAGTATTTAGATACTTTGAGAGTTGTTATTCAAAGGCAAGGTTCCTTCTTGCTTTACATTCCTATTCAAAAATACTCGCTTTTTTTAAGGTATTGTAGGGGATTTAAGGGTTATTATGTTTTTTCATTTTTGTAATTTTTCCGACCTTCAAAAATTCTCGGAAAAATTTGAAATGATAATTTGATGAGTTTTCTTGATTGTGTCCAAAATGGCTTTTTTGATGTATAGATTAGAGTTATGGATTTTATGAGAAAAGACTATTTTAAAAGTAAACCTTATAACTCCTCAGTGGTTAACTCCAAAATTGATAAAATTTTTATTGGGAGTATATCTATATAATATCAAGATACCTCTGAAATTTTGGAATTTTTGGATAAAAGTACAATTTATGATAAATGTCTAAATATTCGGCAGCTTTTGGCCATATGAAAAATAGTAAATGAATTTTAAAAATCTTGAGAAAAATATATGTTCAATATGGGACTATATTCTCGCTAAATCCCGTAAAAAAAATATTTTTTGAATTGATTTGGTATTTTTCATGAAAATGACTACTAGTTATGAGTAAATGAATTAAATATGTTATGTGAAGTAACAAAAATTGAAAAATAGGATTTTATGGTTTGGGAATCTTATATATAAGGTATATGCAGATTTTTGATGAGGGTTTTGGTTATCGGTGATGAAATTTTATGAGTTTGGCATTTTAGGATGATTAAATGCATTAATTAATAAAAAGTGTAAACAATTAAAATAAATTGTTTATAAGTTTAAGAAATGATTAAAATATTGTGGTAATATTAATAATATTAGATTATGAGATTATTAAGTGATTTATAACATTTGATTAAGGTGTTATGAAATCATTGATTCATGAATATTACTCTTGAAATTAAATGTAGTTGTTGATCATATTGTTTTTTTATCATATATAACATTTTTATAATCCCGTGATGAAATTTCTCTTCTTCACTTAAGTGTAAAGATGGGTAGATTATTGGTATGATCGTGACTATGGGTTCTCTTTGGCAAGAGTGCAAAGAGATGAATTGTTGACTCGGTATGATCATGACCATTAAATTTATAATTGAATATTTTTAATATTTTAGTGCAAAAAGGTGAATTGATCAACATGGTTATAATTATTGTTTATATAAATTCTAAAATGATTATATATTTTTTTGAGATATTAATATCTTTGGCCCAGAGTGCAAAGATGAATTGTTGATGAATATCTTTGGCGTGTAGTGTGCAAAGATGACTTGTTGTTGAATATCTTTTGGCCCGTAGTGCAAAGATGACTTGTTGTTGAATATCTTTGGCATGAGTGCAAAGATGATGAATGTTGTTGAATATCTTTGCCCAGTAGTAAAGATGAATGAAATTATTATCTTTGATTATGAAAAGATGAATTGTTATTTGCTATAACCATGATCTTTGATAACCATGATCTTTGATGTTTCGTAAAGACATGTGATGAAAAATATCTTCGCCTCGATGAGAAGAGAAAATTAGAACTACAATTATGATTATGAAGTTATTCATATGATTGTGAATGTGATCTGCTTGATTAATGTTACAGGATTAAAGCATTGTTGGTGGACTTTTTAACATGGAGAAGATAATAGACTTTATGGTCTATTCGACTCTTCTAATGGATCGCTTCATTCCACGTTAACTATGGTTGAAAAGTTTTATCATCTACCATATGTTCTAAATCTCCGATTTATTATCGATGAAGGCTATTGATAATTTAATTATCTTTAGTCATAATATTCTTTATCGAGCTAGTTGTGCTCACCCTTTTTTGCTTCACAATTCCTTTCGTGTAATAAGAGTGTTGCCGGGTCGAAGTGGGGATAACAGGAATAGAATAACATGTGGTCTATAGTCATCGAGGTTCTCCTAAATAGTATGGAAATAATTTTATTGAGAACTTTAGATAAGTGTGTCGATTGTATACGCCATTTGATATTTAATTTTGGTGAACCGAATAGGTGAGGAGGTAAACCCAACTTTGAAGGGTGTTTTGCCACTATCATACAAGATGTCTAATGACATACAACCTCGTGTTATCATAAGACAGGTTGTGCACATCCACTTGCCGAGTATATCTACGAGCACTACCTATATGATCTTGAGTTTGGTTGAAACATAATGTTCAATCAGAGACAAGGGAGATAGTTATATGTCAAGAGAAGACTCACCATCGGAAAGAACATGATAGTAATCTTCTCGCTTTTTCTTTTGGGGTCTATTAGATCAACCAAGGATAATTTTCCGGACATATGATATCTATCATAACTTAGATTCATGGCCTCCCATGTACGGGTTGGTTTTTCTCGAGCATTTCCCAAAGATTTTAATTTCTAAAACAGCTTATCGATTGTACCTTTATGTAAGGTATCAATGTGAGGTGTCATCCATAGTTGGGACATGAGTCACAATTGGTATTAAAACTCACAAAATACGTGTTGTTGTTTTTTTGCACGACAATTGTAGTAATAAAGTTGTAGTTGTTTTCTCACTATGTATTTGGCGACTCGTAATAGGTTGGATGGATTGAACCTATTTTGGGGCGCCACATTTGGTATCGTAGCTTAGGGGATATGATCTCCAAGCGAGATCCGGAATAGAACTAGGAGGTGAGAGATGAGTAAATCCTTCGCTAAAGTGTCCTACCTAAGCTTATTTTTTGTTACTTAATATCGATATTATGTGATATGTTAATTTGTTCAATTAACCTTTGTTTTGAAGTCAGATTCTAGAATGATATCCAAAATACGTGAGATGAGCAATGGAGAAATCATGATGACAGGGAAGATGGAATCAAATGAAAGCAAGGTATTCTCAACTCTTTGAATTATTAGTGTACGTAAATTTCTGGGGACGAAATTTCATAAGGAGGGGAGATTGAAGACCCTAAATTTTATGAAATAAAAGTATTCAATTTTTCTTATTTATTAAATGGTTAAATTGTTAAATTGATAAAAGTTTAAAGTTAAGGGTGATATATATAAAATTTTCAAAATACGCAAGTGGTTATAAAATACTCATTTCTGTTGGAGAATATTCGTTTGGTCGTGGAATATTCTTGTTGTCGAGGAATATTCGTATTTACGACGCAAGCAAACCATTTTTAGGGCCCCATAATGTAATAACTGCTTGATGAAGAAAACAACAAGTTTGAGTTTTTATAAATAACGACGTAATCGTTACCGTTAAAACTGTTTGAATACCCGGTGGTTAAAATACGAAGAATACGCGTGGTCGCATAAAGAAGAAGACCCATATTACATAAAGATTTTTGAATTATTGATTCTTACGTAAGAAGGCACTACTCAATAATTGTTACAAAGTAATTATTGCTCAATATTTTATTTTATTGATTCAATAATTGTCGCGTTGATATTTTATATTATTGTTGTTTCAATAATTGTCACGCACACAAGATTTTCCATTATCGATCAATAATTCATATTATTTGAATAATATTATTAGATAACATTATTGGTAATGTCTAGAAAGTTCTCACAAGGAGAGGTTTGGTCACCTAATTGCGCCACCAAGAAGAGAAAATCCTTATCTGAAAGCCCCTCTTCCTCGGGAACCACCTCGTCATTATAATTGTGATTCTCAGAATATTATTTGTGAATAATTAATTATTGATTTATATGATAAGGAAATATTTATTTGATGCGGATATAAATGATGGATTTATTTATGTGGTTATAAATGAAGGAATTAATGTTGAGGTGTTTTATCAAGATTTTTGTTTGAAAGAAGGTATTAAAAATCAAACCAATGTTCTTGTGATATATCATGAGAGAGTTATAATTTTTAATCCGACCGCTTGATCGTTGTGATTTTTTGATATGTTATACATATATAAGTTGAGTATATGTCCACAAATTTTGAACCGTTAAAAATGAACGATATGAATTGTTATGAATTTTAAGAGGTGACCGTTCGTAAATTGTTTAAGTTTCAAAAATCATTTTGGTAGAAAATTTAGAATGTGGGGCCCCACCTATGGTTGGTGAAGAAATGTGCTGAAATTTTAATTCAAATGTGGTGGGTGGCAATAGTAGTAGTAAAGCCATCAATGTAAGCAAGTCAAGTCTCGCTTTAATACGTGCTAACATTTTCCTATAAATAGAGGGGCTAAGTTAGAATTGAAAATCACACCGTAAAACATAAGTTTTCTCTTTTCTCTCTATATTATCGAGCGTATTTTGTGAGTATTTAGATACTTTGAGAGTTGCTATTCAAAGGCAAGGTTCCTTCAACTTTTTTACATTCCTAATGTAAATAATCTTTTTTCGAGGTAAGGGATTTTAAGGACTTTTTAAGGGTTATTATGTTTTTCAGTTTCAGAATTTTTCTGAACTTCAAAAAATTCTGAAAAATTTGAAATGATATTTTGATGAGTTTTCTTGATTGTGTCCAAAAATGGCGATTTTTGGATGTATAGATTAGAGTTATGGATTTTATGAGAAAAGACTATTTTAAAAGTAAACCCTTATAACTCCTTGTGGTTAACTCCAAAATTGATGAAATTTTTATTGGGAGTACATCTATATAATATCAAGATACCCTGTAAATTTTGGAATTTTTGGATAAAAGTACAATTTATGATAAATGTCTAAATATTCGCGCAGCTTTTGGCCATATGAAAAATAGTAAATGAATTTTAAAAATTTCGAGAAAAATATATGTTCAATATGGGACTATATTCTGCTAAATCCCGTAAAAAAAAATATTTTTGAACCGATTTGGTATTTTTCATGAAAATGGACTAGTTATGAGTAAATGAATTAAATATGTTATGTGAAGTAAGAAAATTGTAAAATAGGATTTTATGGCTTTGGGAATCTTATATATAAGGTATATGCATTTTTTGATGAGGGTTTTGGTTATCGGTGATGAAATTTTATGAGTTTTGGCATTTTAGGATGATTAAATGCATTAATTAGTAAAGTGTAAACAATTAAAATAAATTGTTTATAAGTTTAAGAAATGATTAAAATATTGTGATAATATTAATAATATTAGATTATGAGATTATTAAGTGATTTATAACATTTAGATTAAGGTGTTATGAAATCATTGATTCATGAATCTTACTCTTGAAATTAAATGCATGTTGTTAATCATATTATTTTTATTATCATATATAACATTTTTATAATCCCTGATGAAATTTCTCTTCGACTTAAGTGTAAAGATGGGTAGATTATTGGTATGATCGTGACTATGGGTTCTCTTTGGCCAAGAGTTCAAAGATGAATTGTTGATCGGTATGATCATTTACCATTCAATTTACAATTGAATATTTTTAGCTTAAGAGCAAAGGTGAATTGATCAACATGGTTATAATTATTGTTTTATATAAATTCTAAATGATTATATATTTTTTTTGAATATTAATATCTTTGCCCTCAGAGTGCAAAGATGAATTGTTGAAGAATATCTTTGGCGCAGTGTAAAGATGACTTGTTGTTGAATATCTTTGGCCCAGAGTAGTAAAGATGAATCTGTTGTTGAATATCTTTGGCCCAGAGTGCAAAGATGATTGTTGTTGAATATCTTTTTGGCATGTAGTGCAAAGATGAATCGTTAATGAATATCTTTGGCCCGTAGTGCAAAAGATGAAATTATTAGTATGATTATGAATGTGAACTGTGATTTGGTATAACCATGATCTTTGATGTTTCGTAAAGACATGTGATGAAAATATCTTCGCCTTCGATGAGAAGAGAAAATTAGAACTACAATTATGATTATGAAGTTATTCATATGATTGTGAATGTGGATCTGCTGATTAATGTTACAGGATTAAAGCATTGTTGGTGGACTTTTAATATGGAGAAGATAATAGACTTTTTGGTCAATTTGACTCTTCTAATGGATTTCTCATTCCGCTGCAACTACGGTCGAAAAGTTTTATCATCTACCATATGTTCTAAGTCTCCGATTTATTATCGATGAAGGCTATTGATAATTTAATTATCTTTAGTCATAATATTCTTTATCGAAGCTAGTTGTGCTCACCCTTTTGCTTCACAATTCTTTCTGTGTAATAAGAGTGTAGTTGGGTCGAGCCGGGATAACAGGGAATAGAATCTGTGGTCTATAGCTATTGAGGTTCTCCCTAAATAGTATGGAAATAATTTTATCGAGAACTTTAGATAAGTGTGTCGATATTGTATACGCCATTTGATATTTAATTTTGGTGAACCGAATAGGTGAGGTAAACCCAACTTTGAAAGGGTGTTTTGCCACTATCATACAAGATGTCTAATGACATACACAACCTCGTGTTATCATAAGATGTGGTTGTGCACATCCACTTGCCGAGTATATCTACGAGCACTACCTATATGATCTTGAAGTTTGGTTGAAACATAATGTTCAATCAGAGATTTGGTGGAGATAGTTATATGTCAAGAGAAGACTCACCATTGGAAAGAAATACGATAGTAATCTTCTCGCTTTTTCTTTGGGGTCTATTAGATCAACCAAGGATAATTTTCCGGACATATGATATCTATCATAACTTAGATTCATGGCCTCCCATGTGCGAAGGTTTTTTCGAGCATTTCCCAAAGATTTTAATTTCTAAAACAAGCTATCGATCTGTACCTTTATGTAAGGTATCAATTGAGGTGTTGTCCATAGTTGGGACATGAGTCACAATATATTTGTATTAAAACTCACAAAGATATGTGTTGTTGTATTTTGCACGACAATTATAGTAATAAAGTTGTAGTTGTTTTCTGTACCATGTATTTGGCGACTCAGAATATGTTGGATGGATTGAACCTATTTTGGGGGCGTCAAATTTGGTATCAGAGCTTAGGGATATGATCTCGGCGGAGATCGGAGAATAGAACTAGGAGGTGAGAGATGAGTAAATCCTTCGCTAATGTGTCCTACCTAAGCTTATTTGTTGGTCAGTCATAATATCGGGATATTATGTGATATGTTAATTTGTTCAATTAACCCTTGTTTTGAAGCTGTATTCTAGAATGATATCTGAATTACAGGAGATGAGCAATGGAGAAATCACAATGACAAGGAAGATGAAATCTGAAATGAAAGCAAGGTATTCTCAACTATTTGAATTATTAGGTACGTAAATTTCGGGGACGAAATTTCATAAGGAGGGGAGATTGTAAGACCCCGGATTTTATGAAATAAAAGTATTTAATTTTCCTATTTATTAAATGGTTAAATTGATAAAAAAAAAGTTTAAAGTTAAGGGTGATATATATAAAATTTTCAAAATACACAAGTGGTTATAAAATACTCATTTCTGTTGGGGGTATATTCGTTTGGTCGTGGAATATTCTTGTTATCGGGGAATATTCATACAACGGCGCAGCTATTTGTGGGCCCCATAACAGAATAACTGTCGGATGAAGAAAACAACGAGTTTGAGTTTTTATAAATAACGACGTAATCGTTACCGTTAACACTGTTGGAATACCCGGTGGTTAAAATACAGTAATACGCGTGGTTGCACTAGCACACGGTATTGTACAATATTTTTGAATTATTGATTCTTACGTATGAAGGCACTACTCAATAATTGTTACAGTAATAATTGTTCAATATTTTATTTTATTGGTTCAATAATTGCTGCGTTGATATTTTATATTATTGTTGTTTCAATAATTGTCACTGCACAATATTATCAGATCAATAATTCATATTATTTGAATAATATTATTAGATAGCATTATTGGTAATGTTTAGAAAGTTCTGTCTAAGGAGAGTTTTGGTCACCTAATCATGCGCCGCAAGAAGGAGAAATCCTTATCTGAAAGCCCCTCTTTCCTGGAAACCATCGGTCATTATAATTGTGATTCTCAGTAATATTATTTGTGAATAATTAATTATTGATTTATATGATAAGGAAATATTTATTTGATGCGAATATAAATGATGGATTTATTTATGTGGTTATAAATGAAGGAATTAATGTTGAGGTGTTTTATCGTATTTTTGTTTTGAAGAAGGTATTAAAAATCAAACCAATGTTCTTGTGATATATCATGTGAATTATAATTTTAATCCGACCGCTGGATCGTTGTGATTTTTGGATATGTTATACATATATAAGTTGAGTATATGTCCACAAATTTTGAAACCGTTAAAATGGACGATAAATTTGTTATGAATTTTAAGAGGTGACCGGCTTCGTAAATTGTTGAAGTTTCAAAATTTATCATTTTGGTGGAAAATTCTAGAATGTGGGGCCCCACCTATGGTTGGTGAAGAAATGTGCTGAAATTCTAATTCAAATGTGGTGGGTGGCAATAGTAGCAGGTAAAGCCATCAAGTAGCAGGTCAAGTCTACTTCGACGTGCTAACATTTTCCTATAAATAGAGGGCTAAGTTAGAATTGAAAAACACACCAGAAACATAAGTTTTCTCTCTTTCTCTCTTTATATTATGGAGCGTATTTTGTGAGTATTTAGATACTTTGAGAGTTGCTATTCAGTGCAAGGTTCCTTCGGCTTTACATTCCGGTCAGAAATACTGCTCTTTCGAGGTAAGGGATTGTAAGGGACTTTAAGGGTTATTATGTTTTTCAGTTTCGTAATTTTTTTGAACTTCGAAAATTCTGAAAAAATTTGAAATGATATTTTGATGAGTTTTCTTGATTGTGTTCAAAAATGACGATTTTTGGATGTATAAATTAGGAGTTATGGATTTTATGAAAAAAGACTATTTTAAAAGTAAATGCTTATAATTCCTTGTGGTTAACTCCAAAATTAATAAAATTTTTATTGGGAGTACATCTATATAATATCAGTATACCCTGGAAATTTTGGAATTTTTGGATAAAAGTACAATTTATGATAAATGTCTAAATATTCGGCAGTTTTGGCCATATGAAAAATAGTAAATGAATTTTAAAAATTCTGAGAAAAATATATGTTAAATATGGGACTATATTCTGCTAAATCCCAGAAAAGAAATATTTTTTGAATTGATTTGGTATTTTTCTTGAAAAATGGACTAGTTATGAGTAAATAAATTAAATATGTTATGTGAAGGAAGAAAATTGTAAAATAGGATTTTATGGCTTGGGAATCTTATATAAGGTATATACAGATTTTTGATAAGGGTTTTGGTTATTGGTGATGAAATTTTATGATTTTGGCATTTTAGGATGATTAAATGCTTTAATTAGTAAAGTGTAAACAATTAAAATAAATTGTTTATAAGTTTAAGAAATGATTAAAATATTGTGATAATATTAATAATATTAGATTATGAGATTATTAAGTGATTTATAACATTTAGATTAAGGTGTTATGAAATCATTGATTCATGAATATTACTCTTGAAATTAAATGCAGTTGTTGATCATATTATTTTTATTATCATATATAACATTTTTATAATCCCGGTGATGAAATTTTTCTTTGACTTAAGTGTAAAGATGGATAGATTATTGGTATGATCGTGACTATGGGTTCTCTTTGGCCAGTAGTTCAAAGATGAATTGTTGACTGGTATGATCATGACCATTGAATTTACAATTGAATATTTGTAGCTTAAGAGCAAAGGTGAATTGATCAACATGGTTATAATTATTGTTTTATATAAATTCTGAAATGATTATATATTTTTTTGAAATATTAACATCTTTGGCCTGTAGTGCAAAGATGAATTGGTGAAGAATATCTTTGGCGTGTAGTGCAAAGATGACATGTTGTTGAATATCTTTGGCCCGTAGTGCAAAGATGACCTGTTGTTGAATATCTTTGGCATGTAGTGCAAAGATGAACTGTTAATGAATATCTTTGGCCCATAGTGCAAAGATGAAATTATTAGTATGATTATAAATAGGAACTGTGATTTGGTATAACCATGATCTTTGATGTTTCAGGTAAAGACATGTGATGAAAAATATCTTTGTCTTGGATGAGAAGAGAAAATTAGAACTACAATTATGATTATGAGTTATTCACATGACTGTGAACAGGATCTGTTGATTAATGTTACAGGATTAAAGTATTGTTGGTGGACTTTTAACATGGAAAAGATAATAGACTTTATGGTCTATTTAACTCTTCTTATGGATTGCTCATTCCGTTCCAACTATGGTCGAAAAGTTTTATCATCTACCATGTGTTCTATATCTCTGATTTATTACTGATGAAGGCTATTGATAATTTAATTATCTTTAGTCATAATATTCTTTACTGAGCTAGTTGTGCTCACCCTTTTGCTTCACAATTCCATTCAGGTAATAAGAGTGTTGCCGGGTCGAGCGGGGATAACAGGGAAATAGAACGGTGGTCTATAGCTGTTGAGGTTCTCCCTAAATAGTATGGAAATAATTTTATTAAGAAATTTAGATAAGTGTGTCGTATTGTATATGTCATTTGATATTTAATTTTGTTGAACCGAATAGGGTGAGGTGAACCCAACTTTGGAAGTGTGTTTTGCCACTATCATACAAGATGTCTAATGACATACGACCTCGTGTTATCATAAGACAGGGTTGTGCATATCCACTTGCTGAGTATATCTACGAGCAATACCTATATGATCTTGGAGTTTGGTTGAAACATAATGTTCAATTACAGATGGTGGAGATAGTTATATGTCAAGAGAAAACTCACCATTGGAAAGAACATGATAGAAATCTTCTCGTTTTTCTTTGGGGTCTATTAGATCAACCAAGGCTAATTCTCTGGACATATGATATCTATCATAACTCAGATTCATGGCCTCCCATATACGAAGGTTTTCTTGGGCATTTTCCAAAGATTTTAATTTCTAAAACAGTTTTTGACTGTACCTTTATGTAAGGTATCACTGTGAGGTGCTATCCACGGTTGGGACATGAGTCACAGTTGGTATTAAAACTCACAGTATATGTGTTGTTGTATTTTTCACGACAATTGTAGTAATAAAGTTGTAGTTTTTTTTTGTACCATGTATTTGGCAACTCAGAATAGGTTGGATGGATTGAACCTATTTTGGGGGCGTCACATTTGGTATCAGAGCTTAGGGATATGATCTCTAGCGGAGTTCGGGGAATAGAACTAGGAGGGGAGAGATGAGTAAATCCTTCGCTAGTGTGTCCTACATAGGGTTTGAATTTATAGAAAAATTCAGTTTTAAACAAGATATAGCAATGACGTTTTGTAAAAGAGGTTTTTCAAACCCTGTGCTCAATAGCAATTGAGGCCTTTGATACTTCCATTTAATTATTAAATGTTCGACTTGTTTGCTTTTATTTTCGATATGCGAAGAATTCTCGAGAAAATAATACAAAGAAAGGTCTTAGAACTCCTCATGGGCACATGACAACCATCCAAGGAAATTCAAACATCAGAATAATGTACAAGTCGCTCACAAATGAAAAATGTCCATCATGGAATCAATCTAGATTCATGAGATCAATCTGTGATCACATGATTCCTAGGCTCACATGATACTGCAGTTTGTATGGAAAGCAGTAAGAAGTTTTATATATAAAAGCTGTAAATATATACAGACAGGATCAACCACCACGATGCAACTCCATGGGGGATCAGAAATGTAAATATATAAAAGCGATAAATATATATATGGACATGATCAACCACCACGAAGTAAACTCCAGGTGGGACGAAATGTAAATAAAGCTATAAAAGCGATCAACCGCCACGAAAGTAAACTCCAAAAGCAGACGAAAATGTAAATAAAGTCAGAAAAGCGATCAACTACCACTTAAGTAAACTCTCTAAGCGGGACGAAAATGTAAATAAAAGTCAGAAAAGGCCATGAAGTAAACTCCGTGCCCCGACAGAATAAAAATATATATATATATATATGTACAAATATATATATATATATATATAAGCAATAAACGTACCAGATGTGAATCCAGGCTCATCGGATATGTCCGACAACAATTATATATATATATATATATATATATATATATATATATATATATATATATATATATATATATATATAAAAGCGAATAAATGCAACTTGGATGTAAAATTTAGGCTCATCTGATATGTCCACAACAATTATATATATATATATATATATAAGCGAGTAAATGCTCTTGGATGTAAAATCAAGGCTCATCGAGATATGTCCCATAATAATTATATATATATATATATATATATATATATATATATATATATATAAGCAGTAAACGCTCCAGACCAAAGTCTAGGCTCAATCGAGGCATAAATCGATAATGTTAGTCCATATATGAAATATATACATATATAAGTATATATATACAGACAGAAATGAAAACCACGGACCAAAGTCCGGGCAAATGCATACAACATGACTCTTAATGTGTATAACAGTGTGTGCTAATATGAGAAGAAAGCTTTATATAATGTGAGAAGGCTTACAGTGGGTTTCCAAAGTAGACTTCTATGACTTTAAATTGATAAACACTCAGCTC
Organism: Panax quinquefolius; assembly: GCA_020205615.1. Lineage (NCBI taxonomy): Eukaryota > Viridiplantae > Streptophyta > Magnoliopsida > Apiales > Araliaceae > Panax > Panax quinquefolius. Next base: position 62,932,237 of record CM035168.1, read on the forward strand.
CCGCCGGATAAAAGATAGCTATATGTGAGCTAACAAGTGTTTAAAGATGAGGAAACACTCAAAAGATGTGTATGCAGAGTAAAATGGACAGGGCTTCCTCGCCTTTTCCTCTCCTCCTCTTCTTCAAATGGCTGACCCCAAGGCTCATATTTATAGACGGATGGCCGCAGGTACACATGCGGCAGCCGCGGTTGTACCTGCGGTCGTGGTGCATCCGAGCCTTGCGGGTCCCGTCGTCTCAAAGTACGTGCACTCATACACTGTATTGTCCACTCGAACTTGCAGAACTTCAATCCGAGCATCCGAACGAGGTATATCTGACCTTCTTCGGACCGCTTATGTCGAGAGTTACGCAATGACATGGATTAGAGGTTGTACGAAGTCAGGAAGAGGGGTCTATACCCATGGTCTTCAAGCTTCAAATTCTATCCAAAGTACTGCCACGTGTAATAGTCACTCGGGATTGTTACTCCTCGGTTCTTGTGGGACATTGTTGGATGTATGTATGTATGAAGTGTTGAGACGACGTGCAAGTGTTGAAGGGGGAAGATGATGTTTGACTCTTCGCCGGGGTTATCGTCGGTTTGAGTTGAAAGTAGACGTTGCTCAGGGTTACATCTGAGATTGGAATACTTGTTGGTATGTCGCGATATCATCTTGTGAGAGAAAACGTTGAGGCGGTAAGACGACGTTTTGACTCCTCACCGGGGTTATCACCGGTTTGAACGAAAAACAGACGTTGCTCACGGTTACGAAAAACAGACGTATGACTGCCTCGGCAGGAGGTCTGAGCTTGAAGCTGATCGTATGTGTTTGAAACAAATAATTCCGGAGTTATCGCCGAAATTGCAAAAGCATTCCTTGGGGCTATCACCAAAGATGGAGTCACTACTCCCATTGTTGTTTCTGGGACTGGAACTGAATGTCACAATGTTATCGCTGAAATAGAACTGTCCTCTCTGGTGTTGTTGCCGGTCTTTTGATCTGCATACCTCGGGGTTATCTCCGAGATTGAAAATGACATTCCCGGTTTATGTTCTGGGTTGGAACTGATGCTCCCGGTTTGTGTTCCGGGTTGGAACTTATGTTCCCAGTTTGTGTTCTAGGTTGTAACTGAACTTCCTGTAGTATCCGGAATGGATGTCAGCTGTCTTCCAAGGTAATCTTTAAAAGACGAATCTGCCCTCCTGCAATGTCAGTAACAGGCATGCAGAAAATTTTGAGTGTCTACAGAGTCCTCAATTGAAATCTTACAACTTCTAAATTTTTCTTTACTTAATACGAATTTTCTTTAATTCGTATGATATCCTTCTCAACACAATCTGAGTTCTTCTTCCCGTACTACTTCGTAGTACCGTTCATTCAAAGCATTAGCTATAAAACATTCATCGCTTAATGTACCTCATCATTACTTACGATTTACTATGATCACGTGGTGATCTTCTTATCCTTCTCTCTATGATTATAGTCTTAGGTACTCATACCTAAGATTTATAACCTATCAGCTCTGATACCAACTTGTCATGCCCCGAAATCTGGTCTATCTTCAAACCTGGATTCTGTGCGTCACGAGTACATCATTCTTCCAAACATACATCATTATATACTGAAATAAAACAACATACATTCTCAATTCCCAAGTTCTAAAACCTTATAACCCCTTTCATTACAAATAATGAAAATTACATTATTCTTTCCATCTTATAAGAGTGACTTTCATCCACCGCCAAGGATACATAACTATTCATTAAACTAGTCTATAGTTTAATTTTATCATTCTACATTACAAGTCTTCGCTTGATCTTCTCGCTCATTCACATACTGTATGGCACTTCATCTGGATACCTTCAGCTTGATCTTTACGGGATCCTTAAGTTCTTCTAACATCATACGCTAAAAATGTTTTTCATTTAAAGCAACTGTGAGCATTCAATTGCCCAGCAAGTTATAACAGTTGAACAAATTACTTCAAGAATTTAAACATTCTTTTTGAACTTCGATAACCGAACAAAGGTTATGAAGCAGCTTAAATAATAGGAATAATCTCTATTCCTATCATTTTAAAACATTATTCACATTCACTTTGAAATACTTTTATTCTTCTACCTTTTTCATACACATCTTGTCTGGCTAGAATCATTAGCACAGACTTAACAATAATGAATCATATATAGACAGAGCATTCTCTTATTGAACAGTTCAATCACAGAACAATTCATCTTATAGAAACACCGAAGTTTTCACATTATGGCACAAGGCCTCATACGTTCTACCACCTTATACAAATATCGTGCATTCACACATAGATAGAACTTCTCAAGTTCAACATCTGAGAAGTTTAAGAAACTAGCATTCATTGAAAAATATGAATGAAGTTAGGAAACTTGCCTTACGCACAGCTACAGCTTATGCTGAACTGCTCATTCCAATTCCTATATATCACATAAGAAGAAAACATAAACACCAATTAGTCATATACTTTACTTACGCATTGGTTTACTTAACTTTACTTCTTAGGGTTCGCGTTCTATCAACCTAAGTTTACGCGACCAACTTTCATTACCGGTTTATGGCTTCATGACATACGGAGATGTCTTACTCAAAACGTTCATCATCTTTGATGATTTGCATTCCTATCTTCTTCTTATAACTTCTCTAAGACTCAGCACACATCGCTTCTCTGCTAGTTGTCCATATGATACTCTGAGTTCCCACAAACAACCAACAAACAAGTTCCCGTCTCATCTACACTGCCATCATAGTGAGTTAGATCGATTACCAGTTTTGTATATACCTTCGCTCTCTAAAGGAATTGTTTAGCCCAGCTCCCATATGTTAACCATCAAAGGTTACGATTGTACCACAACCTAAACTTATCTTAACTTCTCTGAACCATTAAACTATAATGTTCGTTAAGTCAATTTCTTATTCCTTATGGCTTCCCGGCAACTAAATGCCATACCTCAAGATTCATTCTTTATCGTCCAAGTCATGAAATCTTTTGTATACTCAGAATGATCATTCAAGTTAATCATTAACTCGGTTTCATTACATTAAACATCCTTATCTTTAATTCAGTTCTTTACCATTCATGGTTTAATCATTGGTCTATTATCTTACGGTCCAACCATACATGGGGTGTAGGTTCTATCCACTTAGTATTTGCGTACACTCAACCTTCACGTCGGTTAAAGTGTTTAACGCTTACATTTCATTCTAACATTCTCCATCCGACTTACATTCGACTTTCATTAATATTCTTACCATTTGCTACGACTTTCTTAATACCCTTCACTATTCTTCCTTAATGTCGAAGCCATACGGTTCGTTGTATGCTAAGACCGATCATTCATCGCAACTGTGTTGTGCTCACTACGTCTATATGCTTTACATTTATCTCTCATTACCCCATCATAACACCAAAATGTTATTCATCACCCTCGTTGTCGACGTCGAGATTTTTGAGTGTCCCTTTTCGTTACTTGTTCTTTGGTGTTCTCATGTTAATGTGAGATTTGTTTGAAAAAACAAGTGAAAAAGGTCCGACATGTATAATGTCGACGATTGACTTTAAGAGTCGCCAGTTGGTGTATTTAACTGGTTTCACCAACGCAATCGAAAAGGTTAGCACATTGACCCAGTGATTTGACACTGCTAAATGGGTCTGTGAAACCGAGATTCATTAAAGGTTCGGGGGCTTGATTATACGGAGGGAAGGTGTTAGGCACCCCCCGACATCCGTGTTACCACGGTGACCACCACTCTTCAAAGAAATTGTTATATGAATGTGTGTGTGTGTATGGATCAATGTGCAATTATTTGAAAGTAGTGCGAGGCCTCGTTCGCATCTATATACACATGGTTTGAATTTTATAGAAAAATCCTGTTTTAACCAAGATATGTCAATGAAGTTTCATAAAAGAGGTTTTTCAAACCGTGTGCTCAATAGGAATTGAGACATTTTCATACTTCCATTTTATTAAATGTTTGGCTTGTTTACTTTTATTTTCGAGATGCGAAACATCCTCAAGAAAATAATATAAAGCGATCTTAAAACTCCTTATGGGCATGATGTACCATCCAAGGAAACTCGAGACATCAGAAAAATAATGTACAAGCTACTTACATAACTAAAATTGTCCATCATGGAATCAATCTAGGTTCATGAGATCGAATCAGTGATCACATGATTCATAGGCTCTCACATGATACTGTAATTTGTATGGAAAGCAGTAAGTAGTTATATATATAAAAGCTGTAAATATATATATACAAACTGGATCAACCACCACGAAGGAACTCCATGGGGGATCGGAAATGTAAATATATAAAAGCGGTAAATATATATATATATGAACATGATCAATATATATAATTATACTCAAAAGTGATCAACCGAAATGTAAATAAAGTAAATAAAAGTAAAAGCGATCAACCGCCATGAAGTAAACTCAGCGAGATGAATGTACATAAATATATATATATATATATATATATATATATATATATATATATATATATATATATATATATATAAAAGCGAAGAAACGCACCGGATGTAAATCCGGCTCATCGAGATATGTCCGACAACAATTATATATATCTATATATATATAAAAGCGAGTAAACACACCGGATGTAAAATCTAGGCTCATCAGATATGTCTGACAGTAATTATATATATAAATATATATATATATATATATAAAAGCAATTAAACGCTCCGGATGTAAAATCCAGGCTCAGGCTCATCGATGTAGTCCGACCGTTCAGGCTCAATCGAGGCATAACTCGATAATGTTAGTCCATATATACGAAATATATATATATATTAGTATATATATACGTACATAATGAAAACTACTAGATCAAGTCCGAGCAAACAAAGTCACACGACTATCAACGAAAGTACAACAGCCAGGATATATGAGAAAGAGGCTTTATAGAATGTAAGAAGGCTTACAGTGGATTGCCAAAGTAGACTTCTTAGACTTTAAATGGATAAACACTCAGCTCCCGCCGGATAAAAAGTAGCTATATGTGAGCTAACTAGTGTTTAAAGAAGAGGAAACACTCAAAAGATGTGTATGCAGAGTAAAATGGACAGGGCTTCCTCGCCTTTTTCCTTCTCTCTCTCTTTTCAAATGGTCACCCTCGACTTATATTTATAGATCGATGGTCGAGGTACACCGAGGCGATCGCAGCTTGTAATCGGGCTGGTCGTGGTGGATCCGAGCCTACTGGTCCCATGTCTCGTAAGTAAATGCGCACGATGCATCCTTTGTAATTTCTTCTTGAACTTGCAGAACTTCAATCCAAGCATCTGAACGAAGTATATCTGTACTTCTTCGGATCGCTTGTGTCAAGATTTAAGTAATGACATGGATTAGAGGTTGTACGAAGTCAGGAAGAGGGGTCTATGCCCATGGTCTTCAAGCTTCAAATTCTATCCAAAGTACTGCCACCCGTAATAGTCACTCGGGATTATCAATCCTCGGCTCTTGTGGGACATTGTTGGATGTATGTATGTATGAAGTGTTGAGACGGCGTGCCATTTGTCGAAGGAACAAGATGATGTATGACTCCTTGCCGGGGTTATCGCCGGTTTGAGTTGAAAGTATACGTTGCTTAGGGTTACAGCTAAGATTGGACCACTTGTTGGTATGCTGTGATATCATCTTATTGAGACAGTAAGATGACGTGTTGACTCCTCACCGGCGTTATCACCGGTTTAAGCGGAAAGCAGACATTGCTCAGGGTTACATCTGAGATTGGACTACTTCTTGTTTGTATGTCTCACTATCATCTGTGGATGTTCCTATCTGCCCGTTGTTATCTCCGGGTCTGAGGTGTATGTGCCTCGACAAGATGTCTGAGTTTGAAGCTGATCGCATGTGTTTAAAACAAGCATTTCTGGGGTTATCGCCAGAACTGCAATGGCATCCCTTGGGGCTATCACCAAGGATGGGGTTGCTACTCCCAAAGTTGTCTCGGGATCGAACCTCAACGTCGCGGTGTTATCGCCGAGATAGGACCGTCCCTCTCCTGTGTTGTTGTTGGGTCTTTTGATCTCGCATATCTCTGGGTTATCTCCGAGATTGAAATGACATTCCCGGTGTGTGTTTCCGGTTGAGATGATGTTCTCGGTTTGTGTTCCGGGTTGGAGCTGAACTTCCGGTAGTATCTGGCATGGATGTAAGTTATCTTTCAGGGTTATCTCCAAAAGACGAATCTACCCTCCTGCAATGTTAGTAATAGGAGTGCAGAAAATTTTGAGTGTCTACAGATGTCCCTCTTTATCATATTCATGCAATACAAGGCATAGATAGGATAAAGAATCCTAGACACTTGAAATGCAAGCAAGATAAACATGATGCTATATACAGCAACATGATGCAAATGCATGATGTATGAATGATTGTCATGTAATCCTGCTGGGATGACAATCAGTGATGGCTTGGACATGCGATCCAAGTCTCCAATGATGTTGACGTTGGGGCTATCACCAAAGTCTTGAATCCTAGACACTGGTTTATACTCCATAGAGGTACCTCTTGTGTGGAAGAGATCTGTGGGGATAAAGCTTCATCTGTTTGAGGATGTGTATAACATGTTCCCTCATATTGTCGGAGTTACTGCCAACAGTTTGTTGTTATCAAGGTTGCCTGATCTTCATTGATGTGTGTATCACCAGATAGATCCCTGATGGGTGCATTGTTAAGGATGCTTGACCTTCATTGATGTGTGTATCAATGGTTGTGTTACATTGTAACCCTTGCTGAGTAAGGTTGCTTTGATGGGTTTACTTGCCATCGGCTGATATGACGTCAAGGTTGCTTGACCTTCATTGATGTGTGTATCAATGGTCCCCGCCGGGGATACGTAGATGCTTGAAGGATGCGCGTTGTGACCCCTGCCGAGGAGGCGTAGATGTTTGATAACTTCGGCGTTGTAACCCCCGACGGGGATTGTTTAATATTTCGTGGTTTCATATTAACTCCCGTCGTCGGGGATTGTTTAGGTTTGTAACCTATAAATGACTCAAGATCGGACCTTTGTGGGGTATTGCTTAGCATGATTTATGAAAGCGAGCTTATTGGTATAGTATACCCCATCGGTAAAGCGAATACCATTGAGACGACAGAGTTTAACTCTAACCGACAAGAAACCGTGATTTTAGGTCGTTCGCCCATCACGCGTAGCATTTTATTCTGATTTGGCCTTTTTCACTTGTGAGACCTCCTTTGCAACTCTAACCGGAGCGAGTCGGAGGTGTGGGACCCATATAGGGTGCCACAGTGTACTCATAGGAGCCAGGCCAGCGGAGGTTTAACTACTGACCGGTAGTTTATATGTATAGTGGTGGTCGCTTTCATAAGTCATTTTCAAGTTGCACAGAAAAGGAAATCCAAGAGCTCTTCTTCAGATCTGCTGAGTTCGGGCAACTTTCTACATATTCTGTCACCGTACAAGCGTTCTTCACTGTCCTGGTAACACATGCATGTATTTTTTTTTCCAATTTCTGTCTATTGGAAAATGACTTATCGCATGAAATGCATTTAGACACATAGTAGTGAATATGCATGCTGATATGACTTGATAAAAAATATTCAACATAGTAAATGTTAGTATTAAACCATGTTGAACATAATGATGTGAAAAAATTTGACTTTTGAAGCAGTCAAATTGGTACCTTTTACTGTCATTTTTATCCTATCCGAGGATAAATTAGTAAAGGTAGAATAGTAAAATAATCCTAGTAATTAGACTACACTTACGGATTTTTACTGTGATGTGATGAATGCATACAGGATGTATATGACTGTGTATATGTGTGCTACTGAATGGCCACCTAGTCATGCCTATGTGCATGTGGATAGTCCCATTTACAAATGGGGCTATGGCAAAATTTTCCCAAAATGTAGGCATTGAGTAGTTATGCATTTTTAACTCTACTATAGATGTATGTTAAAACAATGCATGTATGCATGTAATCATAGAATGCATTTTGAAAAAGACTCCAGGTACGAAATTACCACACCCTTTCTGAGGTGATTTGGAGACTTGCTGTCCAGATATTATGGATCCAGATCACCGAGAAGCGGCCTCATTGGACCACTTCTGGTGTACAGAGGAGGGATTTTGAAGAGCCTCAGCGCCGTTCTGTGAGACAGCCTCGTCGTTTGGCGGAGGCGGTGGTACGTCCTATTCGGGTTGAGGTGCCGAATGTCGAGGACGAGGAGGAGGATGCACCATTCGAGGTTCCTGTTCCTGCTGTACGTGTTCCCCGTAGGGAATTGCCAGGTATTCAAGTGGCGAACCCAGATCTTCTGGGTGACTTGAGTAGGCATCCTTCAGAATACCTGCACGCAAACGAGGTATAAAGTTAGATCTTTAATCTTCCTTATTTCATATTGATGAGGAGTCAAGGAGTCTGATGTTGATCTGGATTTGATGTAGGTTCCCGGCTTCACACAGCCTCGAGTGAACTGGTTTAGCATTCACTCTATGTATCAGCCCTTGCATTATGACTATAGAGCAATCGTCCATGGCTGGGGATTCGGGAGGTTCTTCTCCATTCTACCCTGTCGCTGTCCATGGGGTTACCTCAGGGCATTGTCTGAGCGGTGGTTCCACCAGACTCAGTCACTCCATTTGCTAGACTACGAGGTGATGATGACGCTGATGGATTGGCGGTTTATCACAAGTATGGAGTTTGGAGGGGAGCCGGTGCCTTGCATGGCAGATATCACCCCTACTGCCGTCAGATCCTTGTTGGGAGTTCCGACGGAGGCGCTCAAGGGAGGGACTGTTCGTACAGGTCCTTTGAGCATAGATGCTATGAGCGGGCTATTGAGTGAGCCCATACCCGATGATGTGAGAGTCAGGGACCGCATTCTTCGGCGATTGTTCCTGATGATCATTAGGGGCTGCTTCATAGCAGATAATTCCTCTATGGTGTCTTTCGCTTTGATCAGCGCCACTCGACACGTGGACCGTATAGGAGAGTATGATTAGGGTTCCTACACCTTTGCCTACTTCCTCAGGGGAATGCGCATGCGATCGTAGGGCTTGACCGAGGCGTGGTTAGGATTCTACCCATTTCTACTGGTGAGTGTTTCTCTTGTCTCTTCCCATGTATAGGTTAAGAGTGTTGACTGACAACAGATGTTTGCCTTTGTGTTGGTAGTTTTGGGCCTATGAGAGGCTTCCTTGTTTGCGTCCTGTGAGCGTGTTAGGTTTAGATACCTATTCACGAGGACGGAGATGGCACATTCCATACTGATGGAGGTCCCTGTTGCTGAGGGTTTCACTCATTGTTGCCTATAGCTGGAGCTATTAACAACTGATGTCATCACATGGATTCCCTACTCTGGAGAGCATTTGGGAGTTGGCTTTGAGGATGGGTACCCGACTGGAGTAGAGTACGTCATTTCCACCCGCAGGATTCTTTTCTTCACAGATGGAGGATGGGAGCTCTATTTAGGAGAGCGTGCTATCAGGAGCACTACAGGAGAGATTCGTATGCCGATCTTGCCTCATGCCAGGCGTTATTGGCCTGTTTTGCAGTCACCCGTCATTGACATCCCATTGATGGGGATTGACAGTTTTAAATTGTTAGAGGGCCCCTGTTCTCAGGAGATGTTCCAGTATTGGTGGATCCCTCGTACGATTGGAGCTCAGACCCGCGCCACACAGTTTATGGGGGATATGGTTCCAGGATCCGTGATGATGGCGGATTGGCTATCCTGTGTCAGAGATCCGACTCATGTGACACAGATTGACGCGACAGTTGGACCGGTCAAATCTTTTCATTCGGTATTTGGGTAGAGATCCTGCAGAGGTAGATACTTTTGATCCTTCCACTCACGGCCGGGTCCCTCGGATGACCCATATGGTTTTGCTTGCCACGCAGATCCTCCTTTTGTATAGGCATGACATCCCCAGTGGATAGAGATCCAATGACTCAGGACGAGTTACATCAGGTGGACAGCATCGATGATGTGGACATCGATACCATTGACTTTTTCTGATGTATTTCTTTTGATAGGCCTTTGTTAGCTGCTGGGTAGCTTCGCCCCATTCTTGCTATATCTTTTGATAGGCCTCTGTTAGATGTTGGGTAGCTTCGCCCCATTTCCTTGTATTTTAGTTGTACAGAGATGTATTAGATGATGATATACTTAGGAATGTATGGTTAGTTTTCATTCCTTATATCATATTGCCATCTATTGTATCATGCATGTTATTGTTATGCATATGTATGTATGTCCAGAGATATTCAGCATTGACCCCTAGATGGTCTTATGACACGGCTCATACTGATTGTCTTCTTCTTCGAGCTAGTCAGATTGATCATACCCCACCATTTGCGGTGGTAGCTGGTATGCGATCATGGTATGATAGTATATCACCATCAGACATGGTGATCGTAGATGATTTATTGCAGCGTACTATGACCTTACTGATGTTTTAGGTTCCTCCAGGATTTGTAGAGGGCATGCTAGAGCACTGGGTACAGGATAGATAGGTATTCCGCTTTGGGACCCGTGAGTTGACTCCTACTTTGGAGGAGTATGCAAGATTGATGATGCTGCCTCTGGACAGACCTTGCGTGCATATGGTGATGGGAGACATGAGTAGACAGTTCATGACTCTCACAGGATTAAGGCGCAGAGTAGTGCAGGATGAGATTACATCCGAACATGTTATATCCCAAATGTTTCTGTTTGATGTGTTTGGCTCGAGGACGTTTATGCACACATTCCGGGATTTCACCACACCGGAGGATCATTGGCGTTGCTCACCCAGTAGATGTGTTTCGCTTCTATGCGTATTGTCATACGTATACATGCCGCGGTACATAGATGAGCTATATATCGCTGTCATTATGGCAGTGAGAGCTCTCAAGGAGGGTCGTACCATTGTACCGATGATTATCGCAAAGACCTTGAGGTCGACTACATACTGCTGCACTTATCCGGCAGGAGTGTTCACAGGTAGCTCGGTCATGCTGTATGTGTGGTTCATGTCACACTTGAGACCGATTGGCACATTTAGACATCATGGATTTTGTTTCACCCATGAGATAGCCATGTCGTACTCCTTTCAGCCTGTGGGGTGTACATATACTTTATCTTGGTCCGCTTTCTTGGCAGAGATTGGAGATCCGTTTGATATATTGTCGTGTTCAAGGCTTAGCTCACCCTATAGCTTCATTATTCATGCTCCGGGCATGGAATATCTCCCTCTGGCTGGTTTGAGGGGCATGATTACTTACCACCCACTGGCCATGATGTGTTAGTTTGACCAGTTTCATGACTTTCATCCATATGAGGGGGCAGTGAGTCAGCGCTTTGCGTCACATCGTTTGTCAGCGGAGGACAGATCCAGGTTGTATGCCTGCTGGGATCAGCGAGAGTTGACTAAGTTTTCTGTCAGTCATCCAGGTTATTCTGTAGAGTATTCCGCATGGATGGAGACAGAGATCGCATTGGTCATGCAGCGATCCATAGTCTTGAGAATGATTCTCGACGATGAGGAGCCTATAGAGGAGGTCATTATTCCCACCGATGACTTGACTCATTTGGCATGCCAAAGATTTGTGATAGATTCTCCCACCCCAAGTGCCACTATTACTCAATTATTCTAAGACAAAGATTTGGAACAGAGCTTACATCTGATGACCTATGGCAGAGATCAGGCTAGGGCCACGATGTTGACAGCTCTTGATGGTAGAGATACCGCTCTGTTAGAGAGGGATGAGGCTAGATCAGCCAAGGATGCATTGATAGTTGAGCGGGATACCGCCTTATCAGCTAGGGATGTGGCCATTGCAGACAAAGACTTCATGAGATCCCGGATAATCTGGCCGGTCGGCCAACATGAGTGCTACATTGATGAGCATGTTGCCACCATGCGCTTAGCCTCCGATCTCATAGCTCAGAGTAGATACCCTCTTGGTGGGGGGGCTTGCAGTGTTACCTCCGTCTTCAGAGAGGGATGCTATGTTAGATCTGATAGTCCGCATATATACAGATCTGTAGATAGCTTTGTATTTTCCTACATAGACTAGCTTAGCCATTTTGTCATGTACATCACAAATGTATATATCAAACAGTATTATGTATGGCAGGGAAATATATTTTGATTCACTTCCCTTTTAGTTATGCCTTGATACTTGCTTGATATTTACCTGTTTCTTCGGGGCCTTTGATCTTGATGCATTCTGAACATATCCTTGATAGATGGACATTGAGACGTCGCAAGGTCTCTTAGAACGGATCATTGATTACTGAAAATCCCTACCATCTTTAGTGTCTTGGGACTGGTATCTATATGGAAAAGTGGAGAAGATGATGGTTTCTTCCTCTCTGAGATTGACCGCACTACACCATGGTCGCCAAGATTTCTATTTGTGAGAAGCCTAGTTAATTCCATCTCTTATGGGTTGGTATTGCTCTTTGAGGCACGATCACAGCTTAGATGGTCACCGAATCTTTTATTTGTGAGAAGAGGTTGGATAATTCCATCCCTTTGATCCGAAACCAATGAATTGGGGCAATTTGAAGGTTGATCCCATCTGTATGACAAGTATGTTTGTTCTAGTAGGGGTTAGATCGCACCATAAATGGTCACCTATGTACTCTGTTGAAGAGGAGATCAAGTCTGCGTAGTTCAACCTCGGTATAAGAGGTTCAACGCTAAATGCGGAAGGCAGATGGGTGTAGAAGTATTTTTGTTGTTTTTGTGAAGAAATGGCAGAAATGTTTTTGTTATTTTTCTTTATTGCGACCGGGCCATTTAGAATATGGTTGCCTACGTATCCCCGGGTATCAGGGAGATCAGGTCGACGTAGTTCGCCCCTCAGGATGAATCGCAGCTGAAGAGAAGCATAAATCCCATGTGCAGGCTATACTACGGGGAGAAGAAAGTTTAATCCCATAGAGGGGATAAACTGCAAGTGTGGAAAAAGTTTAATCCCATCTTGAGGATAAACTGTAGGGGTGAAAAGTTTAATCTCGTCTTCAGGAGAAGTATGTGTGAAAAGTTTAATCTCGTCTTCAGAAGAAGCAGGTGTGAAAAGTTTAATCTCGTCTTCAGGAGAAGCAGGTGTGAAAAGTTTGAAATGAAGTAAAACCAGGCTGCTAGCTTGAAGTGTATGTTTCCCTGATGGGCAGAAGAGTTTGTAAAAAGGAGAGAGGGTTCAAAACTGGAATGACTGGTGATTGGATGATCAAAACCAGTATGTTTGTTTGATGGTAACTTCAGACATATTAACGTTTCACGGTGTCCGAGTTGATAAGTTGTGGAAATTCATCGCCATCCATTTCCTGCAACCTGAGAGCACCTCCTGTTAATACTTCTTTGACAATAAATAGACCTTCCCAGTTAGGAGCGAATTTTCCTTTAGATTGATCTTGGTTGTCAAAAATCTTCTTCAAAACCTAGTCATGTTGTTTGAATTGCCGTAGTCAGACTTTTCTGTTGTAGGATCGTGTGATCCTTTGTTGATATAACTGACCATAGAAGATAGTCGCGGTTCGCCTTTCATCTATCAGAGACAATTGGTGATACCTGTCTTGTACCCATTTGTCTTTATCCAACTGAGCATCCATCAATACTCTGAGGGATTCCATTTCCACTTCTATGGGGAGCACTGCTTCCATCCCATAGACTAACGAGTAGGGGGTTACCCTAGTGGAAGCACGCATTGAAGTTCTGTAGGCTAATAAAGTTACGGGCAAGAGGTCAGGCCATCCTTTGTGATTGACGGACATTTTCTGCATGATCTTCTTGATGTTTTTATTAGCCGCTTCAACAGCACCATTCATCTTTGGTCGGTAGATGACAGAGTTGAGATGTTTGATGTGGAATTTTTTGTATAATTCCTCCATCATGTTGTTGTTGAGGTTTTTAGCATTGTCTAACACAATGACCTCTGGTTGTCCATATCGACAAACAACATTGTTTCTGATGAAAGCAATGATGACTTCTTTAGTAACCACAGGGAAGGAAGTCGCTTCAACCCATTTGGTGAAGTAGTCGATCATGGTGAATATGAATCGATGTCCATTACTGGCTTTGGGCTCGATGGGCCCGATCACTTCCATTCCTCACATTGAAAAGGGCCATGGCGAACTCATATTATGGAGTTCCCTTGGAGGGGCGTGGATAGCATTCCCATTGATCTGACATTGATAGCACCTCTTGACGTGATCATCACAGCCAGCTTTGAGTGTAAGCCAATAATGTCCCGTTCTGAGAATTTTCTTGACAAGTAGGGGTCCGTTCATGTGAGGGCCGCATACTCCACCATGGATCTCATCCATGAGTCGCTGAGCTTGGTCTTTGTCCAGACATTTGAGGAGACCTAATCCTGCATCTCTTTTGTAGAGTGCATCTCCGCTCAGGTAGAATTTTATAGCAAGTCGATGAATCCGCCTCTTCTCAGTTAGGCTCGCCTCAGCGGGTGTAGATCCATCTCGTAGGTACTCCTTGATATGCTGATACCAAGGGTTATTATGGATGGGAGGCAACTCATCCGATACTTCTCCAATGTAATTCCCATAGACTGGGGCTTTCTGCATAGCAATCGTGATGTTTGGCATGTTTTCCTTGTCCGGTATGTAAACCAAGGAGGCCAACATTGCTAATGCATCTGCAAAGTCATTCTTATTACGAGGAATGTGTAGAAAGGAGATTTCTTCGAACTCTAAAGCCATCTGTAGAACTTTCCGATGGTAAGGCAGTAAATGTAATTCTTTGGTTTGATAGATTCCTGTGGATTGCTTGATTACCAATTCGGAATCTCCAAATACAGTTAACCGCCTGATACCCATTGAACGGGTAAGTTTGAGTCCCATGATACAGCCTTCATACTCAGTTGTGTTGTTGGTGTTGACAAACTGCAATTTGACGGCGACGGGATAATGTTCCCCCGTACTGGATATCAAAACTGCTCCGGCTCCTGAGCCTTCTATGTTAACAGCTCCATCAAAATACATTTTCGTACTGATGTGATAGCTGAATTGTCATTACTCCTTCGTCAGGAAAGTATTTTTCTAAGGGTTTATAATCCCCTGCAGGTGCAGCGGTTAATTGATCTGCAATTCCTTGACCCTTGACTGACTTTTGAGTCACGTAGACGATGTCAAATTACTGTAGGATCAACTGCCATCTGGACAGTCGACAATTCAGTATGGGTTTGCTGAACACATACTTAAGAGGATCCATGCGGGATATGAGATGGGTTGTGTGACCATGGAGATAATGATGTAATCTCATTGAAGCCCAACCTAAAGCACAATAAGTCTTCTCGATCAGAGTGTACTTGTGTTCACTGATGCTGAATCTTTTGCTGAGGTAATAGATAGCTCGCTCTTGGCCTCTATTGTCTTTCTGCCCCAGCATACAGCCCATAGCATTGTCATTTATGGACAGGTACATGAACAGGGAAACATCATCCCTGGGAGGTACCATAACAGGAGCGTTGATCAGTTGTTCCTTAATTGTGAGGAAGGCTTTTTGACACTTGTCATTCCATTTCATGGAGGAGTTCTTCCTTAACAATTTGAAGATTGGCTCACAGGTTGCCGTGAGTTGAGAAATGAATAGGCTAATGAAGTTAATCCTTCCCAAAAATCCCAGTATTTCCTTCTCTGTCTGAGGAATGGGCATTTCCTTGATGGCCTAGATTTTGGTAGGATCCAGTTCAAACCCTTTGTGGCTGACTAGGAAGCCTAGCAACTTGCCTGACTTAACACCAAAGGCGCACTTAGCAGGATTCAACTTCAAGTTGTATTTACGCAACCTGTTGAACAGCTTTTTGAGATGGTCTAAATGGTCATCCTCCTTCCGGGATTTGACAATGATGTCATCCACATAGATCTCTATCTCTTTATGCATTAAATTGTGGAAAAGAGCCATCATAGCTCACTGGTAGGTTGCCCCAGTGTTGATGAGGCCGAATGACAACCGTCTGTAGCAAAAGGTTCCCAAGGTGTGATGAAAGCGGTTTCTCACGATCCTCCTCAAATGACCATAATTTGATGGTACCCCATGCAGCAATCAAAGAAAGGAGTATATGCCGATTGAAATTGTTGTCAATGAGAATGTGGATAAAAGGCACGGAAAGCTATCTTTAAGGCAAGCTTTGTTCAAATCCCGATAATCCACGCAAACTCGCCCTTTCCTCCCCGGTTTAGGCACGAGAACAATGTTGGATATCCACTGGATATGTAGACATCATGATGATGCCGACTTGAAATTGTTTCACAATTTCTCTTTAACTTTTAAACTCCACTTAGGTTTTAATCGCTTTGAGCTTTTTTCTAACTAGCGGCTTGAATCCTTCTTAAATGGGAAGATGAAGAACAATGTTAGTGGACAAACCCACCATGTCTTCATGAGACCATGCAAACACATCCCGGAATTGGGTTAACGGTTGCAACCATGTCATTCCGCTTGATTTGTGGTAAGGTCTCGAACCAATCTGGATTAGCTTAGGGTTGTCTAAGGTTTCAGATTAAAAAGAGTGGTTTGATCAAGATTGGGTTTGGGTTTGCTTGGGTGACCCATTCCTTAATCTCTTGAGGTGTCTCAATGTCCTCTTGGATGTCCATTAAGTTTGAGTCCAACTTTGCATCAAAGTTACACTTGTGGAGAGAAGGCACCTCATCCATGTATCGTCATCTTGATGTGGTAGTTGAATTATCATTACTCCTTCATCGGAAAGTATGTTTCTAAGGGTTTGTAATCCTTGCAGTGCAAAGCGGCTGACCAATTGATCCGCAATTCCTTGACCTTTGACCGAGCTTTTGAGTCATATAGGCGATGTTAATTTGTTTGTAGGATCAACCGCCATCTCGGATACCGACAATTGATATGGGTTTGATGAACACATACTTAAGAGGATCCACACGGGATATGAGATGGGTTGTGTGACCATGGAGATAATCTCAATCTCATGGAAGCCCATTCTAAATCACAACAAATCTTCTCGATTAGAGTGTACTTGTGTTCACCGATTACGAATCTTTTTTTGAGGTAATAGATAGCTCACTCTTGGCCTCTATCGTCTTTCTACCCCCATCATACAAACCCATAGTATTGTCATTTATGGATGAGTACATGAACAGGGAATATCATCCTGGAGGTACCGAGCAGAGAGCGTTGATTAGTTGCTCCTTAATTGTGAGGAAGGCTTTTGACACTCGTCATTCCATTTCATGGAGGAGTTCTTCCTTAACAATTTAAAGATTGGCTCACAGGTTGCCGTGAGTTGAGAAATGAATCGGCTAATGAAGTTAATCCTTCCCAAAAATCCCCGTATTTCCTTTTATGTTTGAGGAATGGGCATTTCCTTGATGGCCTGGATTTTAGTAGGATCCATTCAATCCTTTGTGGTCGATTAGGAAGCCTAGCAACTTGCGACTTAACACCAAAGGTGCACTTGGCGGGATTCAACTTCAAGTTGTACTTACGCAACCTGTTGAACAGCGTTTTGAGATGGTCTAAATGGTCATCCTCCTTCCGGATTTGACAATGATGTCATCCACATAGATATCTATCTCATTGTGCATTAAATTGTGGAAAAAGAGCCATCATAGCTTCATTTGGTAGGTTGCCCGTTGATGAGGCCGAATGACAACCGTCAGTAGCAAAAGGTTCCCTAAGGCGTGATGATGAAAGCAATTTTCTCACGATCTTCCTCGCGACCATAATTTGATGGTACCCGCAAAGCAATCAATGAAAAGAGTATATGTCGAATCGAAAGCGTATTATCAATGAGAATGTGGATAAAAGGCACGGAAAGCTATCTTTAAGGCAAGATTTGTTCAAATCCAGATAATCCACGCAAACTCGCACCTTTCCTCCCGTTTAGGAACGGAACAATGTTGGATATCCACTCGGATATGTAGACACCATGATGATGCCGACTGAAATTGTTTCACAATTTCTTCTTTAACTTTAAACTCCACTTAGGTTTTAATCGCTTTGAGCTTTTGCTAACTCGGCTTGAATCCTTCTTTAATGAGATGAAGAACAATGTTAGTGGACAATCCCACCATGTCTTCATGAGGCCGATGCAAACACATATCTGGAATTGGGTTAACGGTGCAACCATGTCATTCCGTTGATTTGTGGTAAAGTCCGAACCAATCTGGATTAGCTTAGGGTTGTCTAAGGTTCCAGAGATTAAAAGGAGTGGTTTGATCAAGATTGGGTTTGGGTTTCTTGGGTGACCCATTCCTTAATCTCTTGAGGTGTCTCAATGTCCTCTTGGATGTCCATCAAGTCTGAGTCCAACTTTGCATCAAAGTTACGATACCTTGTGAGAGAAGGCACCTCATCAAAGAATGGCATGAGGTAGTTGAATCGTCTTGATGTTCGAGCATCAACAACTTTGCATTTTCCACGAATGGCATGTATCGTCTCGATGTGGTAGCCGAATTATCATTACTCCTTCATCGGAAAGTATGTTTCTAAGGGTTTGTAATCCCTTGCAGTGTGCGTGACCAATGATCCGCAATTCCTTGACCTTTGACCGACTTTTAAGTCATATAGACGATGTCAAATTGCTGTAGGATCAACTGCCATCTGGACAGTTGACAATTCAGTATGGGTTTGATGAACACATACTTAAGAGGATCCACACGGGATATGAGATGGGTTGTGTGACCATGGAGATAATGCTGTAATCTTATGGAAGCCCATGCTAAAGCACAACAAATCTTCTCGATTAGAGTGTACTTGTATTCACTGATTCTGAATCTTTTGCTGAGGTAATAGATAGCTCAATCTTGGCCTCTATTGTCTTTCTACCCCAAAGATGACCCATAGCATTGTCATTTATGGATGTGTACATGAACAGGGGAATATCATCCTCGGAGGTACCGTAAGGAGAGCATTGATTAGTTGCTCCTTAATTGTGAGGAAGGCTTTTTGACACTCGTCATTCCATTTCATGGAGGAGTTCTTCCTTAACAATTTAAAGATTGGCTCACAGGTTGCCGTGAGTTGAGAAATGAATCGGCTAATGAAGTTAATCCTTCCCAAAATCCCAAGTATTTCCTTTTATGTCTGAGGAATGGGCATTTCCTTGATGGCCTGGATTTTAGTAGGATCCAGTTCAATCCCTTTGTGGCTGACTAGGAAGCCTAGCAACTTACCTAACTTAACACCAAAGGTGCACTTGGCGGGATTCAACTTCAAGTTGTACTTACGCAACCTGTTGAACAGCGTTTTGAGATGGTCTAAATGGTCATCCTCCTTCCGGGATTTGACAATGATGTCATCCACATAGATATCTATCTCATTGTGCATTAAATCGTGGAAAAGAGCCATCATAGCTCGCTGGTAGGTTGCCCCGGCGTTGATGAGGCCGAATGACAACCGTCTGTAGCAAAAGGTTCCCTAAGGCGTGATGAAAGCAGTTTTCTCACGATCTTCCTCGGCGACCATAATTTGATGGTACCCCGCAAAGCAATCAGCAAAGGAGTATATGTCGTATTGAAAGCGGTGTTTGTCAATGAGAATGTGGATAAAAGGCACGGAAAGCTATCTTTAACGCAAGATTTGTTCAAATCCAGATAATCCACGCAAACTCGCACCTTTCCTCCCGTTTAGGAACGGAACAATGTTGGATATCCACTCTGGATATGTAGACACCATGATGATGCTAGCACTGAAATTGTTTCACAATTTCTTCTTTAACTTTAAACTCCACTTAGGTTTTAATCGCTTTGAGCTTTTGCCTAACTGGCTTGAATCCTTCTTAAATGAGATGAAGAACAATGTTAGTGGACAATCCCACCATGTCTTCATGAGACCATGCAAACACATACTGGAATTGGGTTAACAGTGCAACCATGTCATTCCGTTGATTTGTGGTAAGGTCTGAACCAATCTGAATAGCCTAGGGTTGTCCAAAGGTTCCAGATTAAAAGGAGTGGTTTGATCAAGATTGGGTTTGGGTTTGCGGTGACCCATTCCTTAATCTCTTGAGGTGTCTCAATGTCCTCTTGGATGTCCATCAAGTTTGAGTCCAACTTTGCATCATCAAAGTTACAAACCTTGTGGAGAGAAGGCACCTCATCATCAAGAATGGCATGAGGTAGTTAATCGACTCGATGTTCGAGCATCAAGAACTTTGCATTTTCCACGAATGGCATGTATCGTCTCGATGTGGTAGCTGAATTATCATTACTCCTTCATCGGAAAGTATGTTTCTAAGGGTTTGTAATCCCTTGCAGTGCAAATGACAATTGATCCGCAATTCCTTGACCTTTGATCGACTTTTGAGTCGTATATAGACGATGTTAATTTGTTGTAGGATCAACTCGCCATCCGACGATTGACAATTCAGATATGGGTTTGATGAACACATACTTAAGAGGATCCACACGGGATATGAGATGGGTTGTGTGAGCATGGAGATAATGTTTGTAATCTCATGGAAGCCCATTCTAAATCACAACAAATCTTCTCGATTAGAGTGTACTTGTGTTCACCGATTCTCAATCTTTTCTTTGAGGTAATAGATAGCTCACTCTTGCCTCTATTGTCTTTCTACCCCATCATACGACCCATAGTATTGTCATTTATGGATGTGTACATGAATCAGGGGAATATCATCCCCGGAGGTACCGTAAGCGAGCGCGTTGATTAGTTGCTCCTTAATTGTGAGGAAGGCTTTTTGACACTCGTCATTCCATTTCATGGAGGAGTTCTTCCTTAACAATTTAAAGATTAGCTCACAGTTCTTAGTGAGTTGAGAAATGAATAGGCTAATGAAGTTAATCCTTCCCAAAAATCCCCGTATTTCCTTTTATGTCTGAGGAATGGGCATTTCCTTGATGGCCTGGATTTTAGTAGGATCCAGTTCAATCCCTTTGTGGCTGACTAGGAAGCTTCAGCAACTTGCTCTCGACTTAACACCAAAGGTGCACTCAAGGGATTCAACTTCAAGTTGTACTTACGCAACCTATTGAATGCGCTTTTGAGATGGTCTAAATGGTCATCCTCCTTCCGGATTTGACAATGATGTCATCCACATAGATATCTATCTCATTGTGCATTAAATTGTGGAAAAGAGCCATCATAGCTCGCTGGTAGGTTGCCCCGGCGTTGATGAGGCCGAATGACAACCGTCTGTAGCAAAAGGTTCCCTAAGGCGTGATGAGAGCAATTTTCTCACGATCTTCCTCGGCGACCATAATTTGATGGTACCCCGCAAAGCAATCAGCAAAGGAGTATATGTCGTATTGAGCAGTATTGTCAATGAGAATGTGGATAAAAGGCACGGGAAAGCTATCTTTAAGGCAAGATTTGTTCAAATCCCGATAATCCATGCAAACTCGCACCTTTCCTCCTGGTTTAGGAACGGGAACAATGTTGGATATCCACTCTGGATATGTAGACACCATGATGATGCCAGCCTGAAATTGTTTCACAATTTCTTCTTTAACTTTTAAACTCCACTTAGGTTTTAATCGCCTGAGCTTTTGCCTAACTGGCTTGAATCCTTCTTTAATGAGATGAAGAACAATGTTAGTGGACAATCCCACCATGTCTTCATGAGACCGCAAACACATCTTTGGAATTGGGTTAACGGTCTGGCAACCATGTCATTCCGCTGATTTGTGGTAAGGTCCGAACCAACTGGATTAGCTTAGGGTTGTTTAAGGTTCCAGAGATTAAAAGGAGTGGTTTGATCAAGATTGGGTTTGGGTTCTTGCCAATGACCCATTCCTTAATCTCTTGAGGTGTCTCAATGTCCTCTTGGATGTCCATCAAGTCTCGAGTCCAACTTTGCATCAAAGTTACTGACCTTGTGGAGAGAAGGCACCTCATCAAGAATGGCATGAGGTAGTGAATCGTCTCGATGTTCGTGCATCAAGAACTTTGCATTTTCCACGAATGGCATGTATCGTCTCGATGTGGTAGTCTGAATTATCATTACTCCTTCATCGGGAAAGTATGTTTCTAAGGGTTTGTAATCCTTGCAGGTGCAAAATACCAATTGATCCGCAATTCCTTGACCTTTGAATCGACTTTTTAAGTCATATAGACGATGTCAAATTGTTTGTAGGATCAACCGCCATCCGGATATTGACAATTCAAGATGGGTTTGATGAACACATACTTAAGAGGATCCACACGGATATGAGATGGGTTGTGTGACCATGGAGATAATGCTGTAATCTTATGGAAGCCCATGCTAAAGCACAACAAATCTTCTCGATTAGAGTGTACTTGTATTCACTGATTCTGAATCTTTTGCTGAGGTAATAGATAGCTCAATCTTGGCCTCTATTGTCTTTTCTACCCTCAAAGATACAAACCCATAGCATTGTCATTTATGGATGTGCAGTACATGAACAGGGAATATCATCCTCAGGAGGTACCGTAATCAGAGCGTTGATTAGTTGCTCCTTAATTGTGAGGAAGGCTTTTTTTGACTCGTCATTCCATTTCATGGAGGAGTTCTTCCTTAACAATTTAAAGATTGCCTCACAAAGTTCCGCGAGTTGAGAAATGAATCGGCTAATGAAGTTAATCCTTCCCAAAAATCCCCGTATTTCCTTTTATGTCTGAGGAATGGGCATTTCCTTGATGGCCTGGATTTTAGTAGGATCCAGTTCAATCCCTTTGTGGCTGACTAGGAAGCCTAGCAACTTGCCTAACTTAACACCAAAGGTGCACTTGGAGGGATTCAACTTCAAGTTGTACTTACGCAACCTGTTGAATGTTAGTTTTGAGATGGTCTAAATGGTCATCCTCCTTCCGGGATTTGACAATGATGTCATCCACATAGATATCTATCTCATTGTGCATTAAATCGTGGAAAAGAGCCATCATAGCTCGCTGGTAGGTTGCCCCGGCGTTGATGAGGCTGAATGACAACCGTCTGTAGCAAAAGGTTCCCTAAGGCGTGATGAAAGCAGTTTTCTCACGATCTTCCTCGGCAACCATAATTTGATGGTACCCCGCAAAGCAATCAGCAAAGGAGTATATGTCGTATTGAGCAGTATTGTCATTGAGAATGTGGATAAAAGGCACGGGAAAGCTATCTTTAACGCAAGATTTGTTCAAATCCCGATAATCCACGCAAACTCGCACCTTTCCTCCTGGTTTAGGAACTGGAACAATGTTGGATATCCACTCTGGATATGTAGACACCATGATGATGCTAGCCTAAAATTGTTTCACAATTTCTTCTTTAACTTTTAAACTCCACTTAGGTTTTAATCGCCTGAGCTTTTGCCTAACTGGCTTGAATCCTTCTTTAATGAGATGAAGAACAATGTTAGTGGACAATCCCACCATGTCTTCATGAGACCATGCAAACACATACTGGAATTGGGTTAACAGTGCAACCATGTCATTCCGTTGATTTGTGGTAAGGTC
This sequence comes from Panax quinquefolius, assembly GCA_020205615.1. Classification (NCBI taxonomy): domain Eukaryota; kingdom Viridiplantae; phylum Streptophyta; class Magnoliopsida; order Apiales; family Araliaceae; genus Panax; species Panax quinquefolius. The sequence continues at coordinate 62,955,652 of CM035168.1, forward strand.
TGAACCAATCTGGATTAGCTTAGGGTTGTCTAAGGTTCCGAGATTAAAAGGAGTGGTTTGATCAAGATTGGGTTTGGGTTTGCCGGTGACCCATTCCTTAATCTCTTGAGGTGTCTCAATGTCCTCTTGGATGTCCATCAAGTTTGAGTCCAACTTTGCATCAAAGTTACGACCTTCATGGAGAGAAGGCACCTCATCAAGAATGGCATGAGGTAGTCAATCGCATCGATGTTCGTGCATCAAGAATTTTGCATTTTCCACGAATGGCATGTATCGTCTCGATGTGGTAGCTGAATTATCATTACTCCTTCATCGGAAAGTATGTTTCTAAGGGTTTGTAATCCTCAGTGCGGTCTGTGACGATTGATCCGCAATTCCTTGACCTTTGACCGACTTTTGAGTCATATAGACGATGTCAATTTGTTGTAGGATCAACTGCCATCTGGACAGTTGACAATTCAGTATGGGTTTGATGAACACATACTTAAGAGGATCCACACGGGATATGAGATGGGTTGTGTGACCATGGAGATAATGCTGTAATCTCATGGAAGCCCATTCTAAATCACAACAAATCTTCTCGATTAGAGTGTACTTGTGTTCACTGATTCTGAATCTTTTGCTGAGGTAATAGATAGCTCACTCTTGGCCTCTATTGTCTTTCTACCCCATCATACAGCCCATAGTATTGTCATTTATGGACAGGTACATGAACAGGGGAATATCATCCCTGGGAGGTACCAGAACAGGAGCGTTGATTAGTTGCTCCTTAATTGTGAGGAAGGCTTTTTGACACTCGTCATTCCATTTCATGGAGGAGTTCTTCCTTAACAATTTAAAGATTGGCTCACAGGTTGCCGTGAGTTGAGAAATGAATCGGCTAATGAAGTTAATCCTTCCCAAAAATCCCCGTATTTCCTTTTATGTCTGAGGAATGGGCATTTCCTTGATGGCCTGGATTTTAGTAGGATCCAGTTCAATCCCTTTGTGGCTGACTAGGAAGCCTAGCAACTTGCCTGACTTAACACCAAAGGTGCACTTGGCGGGATTCAACTTCAAGTTGTACTTACGCAACCTGTTGAACAGCGTTTTGAGATGGTCTAAATGGTCATCCTCCTTCCGGGATTTGACAATGATGTCATCCACATAGATATCTATCTCATTGTGCATTAAATCGTGGAAAAGAGCCATCATAGCTTCATTTGGTAGGTTGCCCGGCGTTGATGAGGACGAATGACAACCGTCCTGTAAGCAAAAGGTTCCCTAAGGCGTGATGAAAGCAATTTTCTCACGATCTTCCTCGGCGACCATAATTTGATGGTACCCGCAGCAATCAAAGAAAGGAGTATATGTCGATCGAATTGAAGCAATATTGTCAATGAGAATGTGGATAAAAGGCACGGAAAGCTATCTTTAACGCAAGATTTGTTCAAATCCAGATAATCCACACAAACTCGCACCTTTCCTCCCGGTTTAGGAACGGAACAATGTTGGATATCCACTGGATATGTAGACACCATGATGATGCCCAACTGAAATTGTTTCACAATTTTTCTTTAACTTTTAAACTCCACTTAGGTTTTAATCTTTGAGCTTTTTTGCTAACCGGCTTGAATCCTTATTTAATGAGATGAAGAACAATGTCAGTGGACAATCCCACCATGTCTTCATGAGACCATGCAAACACATACTGGAATTGGGTTAACAGTGCAACCATGTCATTCCGTTGATTTGTGGTAAGGTCTGAACCAATCTGGATTAGCTTAGGGTTGTCTAAGGTTCCGAGATTAAAAGGAGTGGTTTGATCAAGATTGGGTTTGGGTTTGCCGGCGACCCATTCCTTAATCTCTTGAGGTGTCTCAATGTCCTCTTGGATGTCCATCAAGTCTGAGTCCAACTTTGCATCAAAGTTACAGCCCTTGTGGAGAGAAGGCACCTCATCAGCAAGTACAGGCACATCTAAATTTCGAGTCTTGAAACAAAATATGCTTTCATTTAATATATGCAATTGTTCGATCATACAAAAGTGTTAGCATGTACGTGATAAAATAACTGCTAGTTCTGTAAAGGAAAACAAGCAATTAAAGTTATCTACGGAGATGGAGGATTTTACGCCCATTTTACCCTCGTCGACCAATGCACGTGGAGTGTTGCTCCAATTATCGAGGGAAAAGTCCTGATGGACTGCAGTGATAGAAGGATCGTCAGTGTCTTCCTTTTCCCGAATGATAACCATAACATCTGGGCAATCATCGTTTGGGGTGTATCTGTTTGTGTGTCATCATGAACAATAACGCTTGAATGCTCGCCATCATTAAGGCAAGGTCATGTTTATATTTTTGTTCCTTTTCTTCTGCCTCGGGATCAGGAATCGGCACCTCTTTAGCTTTGATTGGCACTAGTTTCGGAAATAGCATAGCCACAACATGGGCTGGTACCTTTACTGGAGACTATATCAACTCATTCGGTAAAGGTGTAGAAAATCACCGTGCGGTGGAAGTTTGAGGAACTTGTTTATGCTTATGAGGATTCATGTGAGTGTAATTAGTAGAATAGCCTAGCTCGGCTGTCCCAATTTGACTGGACATTTGGATAGGGTGCTTAATACCCTGTTGATCCTTACCAAGCCCTTGTCCAGGTTGATAACCCAATAACATCATTTCTTGAGTGGCTGACATAACCTCATCAGAAATCTTGGGTATGGGAAGTGGAGCTCCAATAGGATGGTATTGCGTGTTACTCACTTCCAGTAGTATGGAAATGGTAAGCGCTCCAACTTCAAATTGAAGTCGATAATTGGTAGAGTTCTGGTCTAGGACATTCCGGCCGGCATTGACGTGTGACTAGGCTGTTGTTGATGATGTATTTGAGTTGTTGATGTAAGGTGGAGGAACGGCTCACGGCCATGTGTATCCATGGTCTCCCCGATAGCGAGTTGTATCCTGAATCTATCTTGAGGACGTGGAAGGATACATTGAATGTATTAGGACCAATCTCAATTGGCAATTCAATCTCTCCAACAAAATTTCGCTTAGATCCATCAAAAGCTCCTGGATGATCGTTATGGCTACTTTGGATTCGCTTAAGATTGATATTCATCTTCACCAAGGTGGCATAAGGACGATATTCGAGAGATGAACCTCCATCTATCAATACTCCGTAGTAGCATGTACGGAAGACAACATCATGATGTGCGCGTGGTTTTGCAATGACCGGTCCCTTCGGGAGGTATGCCGTCATCAGTGAAGGATATCACATTGTTGTTGAAAATGTGATCAACCAAATGTTGAATTTTTTCCACATTCACTGATTTTGGTAGGTAGGCTTCTTCCAAAACCTTTAGCAAGACCTTCCAATGCTCTTCTGAAGAGAAAACCAGGTCTAGTATCGAAATCTGGTGTGGAGCTTCTCGCAAGCTTAAAACCACTTTGGCCTCATTATGGCCCATAGTACAGAGGAATTTTTCAATCTTCTCCATGGACAACTTCCCCTTTGCTTCGCAAGTAGGCTTGATAATCCGTTGAGGAAGGTACAGTGGATTTTCTTTTGACACTATAGCAGTAATATGAGATGTGGATCCTTCAGCTTCTTCATAATTCCATGGAACTTTGTGTAAGCTGACAACAGGATGTTGTAGTCTGCAAGGTAAAGAAATTGGCTCTGGTGCGGCCACTTTCAAAGGATTGTCAACTCCTTTGAGATGAATTGGTTCGGATATAACTGTTACTAATCCCTTCCATTGAGTAGGGCATGCATTCCCACCCTTAAGTTGCACAGTGTAATCATCCACTATTTGTAGGACACCGCTATCAATAAGATTCTGAATGAGATGGCGGAGTGCCCAAAGATTCTTCCGTCTTTGTGGCACCACGAGAATGTGAGTGATATTAACACATTTCATCAGGATTGAACCGCCCTGAGCGGGGATTGATTAGAGGTAGAAGGAATGTGATTCTTTCTTCGTTGATCAACATTTGAAGTAACTCCTCCATAGATTGGCCCAAATATGTGAATTCCTTTTCGGCTAAATCCGACGGGCTTTAGCACTTACTCGCTTTTGACCTTATCCTCCATAGCTTCGCTTTACAAGGTGTTGATGAAGCATTCATAACAAATGGAAGGAGATAGGCATGCTCCTATCTGATTAATTGGAGTGTGACTTGATGATGGTGGGTCACCAGTTCTGCCAATTGCTCAATTTGTTTGCCAAGAGCTTTCATCTTTCGTTCCATGGTACACTGGAACTTTGTATAATCCCATTTGTCAACACCGTCTTTGATGGGTTGGGATGATTCACCAGTAGAATTGGAACCATGTCCAGTGCTCCAACTGATCATGTTAACCTCTTCTTCTTTGTGTTGAGGGAGAGGGCTGTCTTGCACATGAGGTTGATCTGGCTTGGTGACTATGATCTCAACCGTTTTCTATCAGATCTTGGATCTTGTGTTTTCAAGGCCCAACAATCTTGAGTACCATGTCTGGATGCCCCGGTATGGTAAGCACACTTCCGAGTAGCATTAAAACCCTTCCCATTAGGGTTGGCTGGTGGAAGAAGATGCGTAATTTCCTTCTGAGCAGTCAGAAGAGCAAGAATATTCTCAAGCGAGTCCCCTAAGGGTGTGAATGTTCGAGGTCGCTTTACTTCTCCACTTTTAGGCAATGGAGGGTTTGAAGATTGTGCTGGAAAAGGGGAGTAGTTTCTCCTCTACATAGGCATGCTTGGATTGCTTTTTTGTCCTTGTAGTATAAAGAAAACATCCTCCTTTTTATGGACCCTCCGGAGGTTATTTCCATAAGATTCAGACTGGATGTGCTCAACAACAGCTTTAAGAGCGGCTAGGTCTTGAATTTTACCGGACTTCAATCCCATTTTAGCCATCTCGTCGTGTTTGATCATTTCAAAAAATGGTTTGCCAATACCAGCTAGAACTCTTCCATAGAAAGGAGCTTCCTGTATATCTATGAAAGTCATGACCATTTCTGATTCTATCATGGAAGGAATAACTTGAGCAGCAAGGCGCCTCAACCTTTGATCATACTCTCTGAATGACCCATTAAACTATTTCTTGACCTTGGTAATTTGGTATTGGTCAAGAGCCATTTGAGATTTAAAACTGTATTGAGTGAGAAAGGCGTGAGCTAGTTCTTCCCAACTATGGATCTTAGAGTTGTCTAATCTGGTATACCATGAACGGGCATCTCTAGTCAGACTTTTCTGAAACAACAGCATTCGGAGCTTTTCATTCTCTGCATAAGATCCGAGTTCTCCAATGAACACTTTTAAATGTGTATAAGGATCCCCTAATCCGTCATATTTCTCAAAATCAGGGGTTTTAAATTTCTCCGAATAATGAACACCAGGGAATATGCAAAGGTCTGTATATGAAACACTGCCATGAGTTCCAATCCCTTTGAGAACACGAATAGTTTCCTCCATTAGAAGGACTTTCTTCCTGATGTCACCATTTTCTGGATCTCCTTGGAGATGGGTGCCTTCAAGGTCTTTGTTGGTTGTATCCAACTAATGTTATGGAATTGTTTTTTCCAGACCTTAAACTCCTTGTGTAGAGGGTTCTGTATGTGTAGATATCTTCGTACCCTGAGTAGACTTGTGTAATTCCTTCAGTAGAACAGCCAAGTCTGTGATTTGTTTACTCAATCACAAATTCTTCTCGGAAACAAGATTAGGCTGCTCGAAAAGAAGACATGATTGGATGTGAAGCTTGTGACCTTTTGGATTTTGAGTGGGTAATGTGCCCAATTGCTTCCCTACAAAAGATTTACGTAGTTTAGTCTTAGTGTAATGTAAATGTTATCATAACATGTCTGTTTTAGAATTTATCCCCGCAAAACACCTGCACGATATTCTTCATATTTTCCATTACATATGGATGAACATGGAATAAAATTACAAGTAAATGCTTTTACAAGTAATTGAAAATGGAAAGCATGAAGAGACTTTCCTCCGCATTTGGTTTATCGGTGGTCTACCTATCTTAGGGTTACTCTCGCGGCTTTTCGGCATGAAGGTTCCCAGATCATCGCAATCTACTCGACGGGAAGTTAATCCGGTCTTTCAACTGGAGTGAATCTGAGTGATGCCATTCCTGAGCCCCGGGGAATTATTCTTCCCACGGGTCCAGTAATCAAACACCGGCAGGATAGCATCCTGGTGGAGGGACCACACAATATACATTCACATACAACGTGTCTCACTGTTTATGCAAAATGATGACATGTGCAAAGCACTAATATCACAGATTGATATTTAGCAGTGCAATAAGTAAGATGCATTCGTACACATTCATCGGAAATGTAAATGCAACAATCATACACAAGCATATAACAATTTTGAAAAGCTTGTATTAGCGGCTTAAGCCCTCTTACTGGAGTCCCCAGCAGAGTCGCCACCTATTGACGTCGGGATTTTTGAGTGTCCCTTTTCGTTACTTGTTCTTTGGTGTTCTCATGTTAATGTGGGATTTGTTTGAAAAAACAAGTGAATAAGGTCCGACATGTATAATGTCGACGATTGACTTTAAGAGTCGTCAGTTGGTGTATTTAACTGGTTGCACCAATGCAACCGAAAAGGTTAGCACATTGACCTAGTGTTTTGACACTGCTAAACGGGTCTGTGAAACCGAGATTCATTAAGGGTTCGGGGGCTTGATTATGCGGAGGGAAGGTGTTAGGCACCCCCTGACATCCGTGTTACCACAGTGACTGTAAGACCCCAACTTATTATTAATGAAATTTAAATTTTCTCTATTTATTATTTTGAAATAGTAAGGGTTGATTTGATTAATGTGGATAGTTATGGGTAAAATACGCAAATATTTCAAAATAAGCAAGTGGTTATAAAATATTCATTGTTGTCGGGAATATTCGTTTGGTCGTGGAATATTCAATGCGTTCAGGGAATATTCGTGCACGGTAGCAACCATGTGTGGGCCCCATAACTGAAAGCGATTGGATGAAGAAAACGACAAATATAAGTTGTTTAAAAATAACAGATGTAGTTATTCATCAATTAATCTTGTTAAAAATACTCGGTGGTTAAAACACAAGAAGCTTTACGTTATTGCACCAATTATTGATTCTTACGTAAGAAGGCACTACTCAATAATGGTTACGAATTATTCTTCATTCGATTATTTTATTGAATTAATAATTCTTTGCGTTGATATTTTATATTCTTTGTTGTTTCATAATTGTCATTACACAATATTTTTCATTATCGAAGCAATAATTCATATTATCTGAATAATATTATTAGATAACATTATTGGCAATGTCTAGAAAGTTACGTCTAAGGATAGGTTTGGTCACCTAATTGCGGCGCCAAGAAGGAGAAATTCTTATTAAAAGCCCCTCTTTCCTGAACCGGCGCTGGTTGTCGATATTGTGATTCTGTAATATTATTTGTGAATAATTAATTATTGATTCATATGATGAGAAAATATTGATTTTATGTGGATATAGATGGAGAAAATTTTTTTAATGTGACAATTGTTGAAAATTGAAATTTTATCTTTTCTCGATAAAATAATTCATTTAAATATATTATTATATTTTAATAATATAATAATGGTGATATTTTTACAACGAATGTGGGATATATGAGTATACGAGGAGGAAGAGTATTTTTGTTGCAATAAATGTTTAAAACATGTTAAACATGTCGGTGGACCCCATTTATTGACTGAAATTTGATTATAGCCTGTAAAATCTCCCGTTTGTGGATTTCGATCAAGTTCTGTTTGGAATTTGGAAAACATTTCTTCTGCAAAGTTGTAGAGAATTGAATTTCCTATAAAAACACGCGAGATTTGAATTTTCTGATAGAAGGGCTATTTATTATGAATTATTGAAGTTCCGAAGCTCCAAAATAATTGATTTTTGGAAGTTTAAAATATTTTAAATTGAAAAAACGTTTTTATTACGTTTTCTAGAAGGTGAGCATGTGGGACATACTAGGAGCTGAATTCTAAGAGGCGTAGGAAATTTTATAATAAATAATAATATTATATTAAATTTTCTGCTTTGGTGTTCTAAGCATTTTCCTATAAATAGGGTGCTTAGGTTAGAATTGAAAATCACACCAGAAATTGAAGTTTTCTCTCTATATTATCGAGCGTATTCTTGTGAGTATTCTTGAGTATACTTTGAGTATTGCTATACTAGTACAAGTTCAAGTTATAGTCAATATCCTGTGTTTACTAAAGTCTTGTCTTTGTGAGGTAAGGGATATTATTTTTTCAGAATGATATTATTTCTTCAATATCATTATGTTGAAATATTGATCTGAAGTTTTTATCAAATTTGGAACTTTTGGTGTCGGAGTTACTATTCACGTATCTGGCCTTATTCACGATATCGACACTATTCACAAATACTGGCACTATTATTCATCGAAAAATGAAAATTTTTCTTTTAGTCTAAAATATCTATTCGGATACTAGCTTTGATTGTATCCATGTTTTGATCATTCTTGAATTTTACACCACTATGATTATTTTTGAGGTATTTTTGGACGTGGATAAAACAAAGTACGAATCCTTAATCCTTAATCCTTGTCATTTTGTTTCACTTTGGATTCATTTCTTTAAAAATATTTTCATCATCCTCGATCTTAAATGATGATATTATTGAATATCGTTGCTTTGTAGTGCAAAGATGAATTATTTAAAGAATATCTTTGGCCCGTGGTGCAAAGATGAACAGTGTTTAGATGAACATGACTAATCGATGAATATCTTTGGCTGTAGTGCAAAGATGAATATTTGATTCCAGATATATATTGGTTGATGTTACAGGGATAAAAAAATAGACGATGAACTTTTAAATTCATACATAGAAGATAGTAGTTTGCATTCTCTACTTAACTCTTCTAATGAATTATTATTTCATTTATGCAAATATTGATTTAAAAACTTGTTGTCTATTGTATTCTATTAGATTTTTCCTGTTGAAGACTAATGATAATTTGTTGTATATTATCTTAGTCATAATATTCTTTATCGGGCTAGTTGAGCTCACCCTTTTCCTTTTTGTTCCATTTTTCTTCTCGGGAGGCGAGAATATAATGCGAGTACGCAGTCGGGGTATGGAATGAAGGTTCTAGAGAGAGTTGTTTAGTAGTCCTCACCATTTTGTAAAATAATGTATCAATAAATGTGATGAGGATTTATTTGAGTATAGATATTGTCTAGAATATAATATTTGTATTCAAACTCACGCTTTCTTGTTGTAATAATAAAGTTGTAGTTGTTTTACGTACCATGTATTGACAACTCGGAATGGGTGATGTATACCTATTTTGGGGCGTCACAGTTGGTATCGAGCTTAGGGATATGATCTTTGGCGGAGATCGGAGAATAGAACTAGAGAGGAGAGACGCAGTAAATCCTTCGCTAAGGTGTCCTACCTAAGCTTATTTGTTAGTTAGTCAAGATATAGGGATATTATGTGATATATTGATTTCCTTAATTAACCCTTGTTTTATGATGATATTTAAGAATGTCGTTGAGAATATTAACAATGGAAATGAGACCGTGGAGACGCTTTGTACTCACCAACGAGGAGAACGTGCAACAGTCGGCAATGTTCCTCCCCATGAACAACACCACCGAAAGGATGATGAACGAGGGATGTTTAGAAGCTTTTTGCGCTTCATGCAAAATCGACGAGGGAGACTTCGTGTTCAAAATACAGAGGAGGAAATGATAGCAATTCACGGGTTGTCACAAATGAAGCAGTTCAAAGAGTTGGGACCACGAATTTAAGGGAAAGCCGATCCGATCACGGCGGAAACACGGGTCAAGCAAATTACCAAGATATTCGATGTCTTGGGATGCACGGAGAAACGAAGGTTCCATTCGCCACCTTTATGTTTCATGGCGAAAGCGGACTCACTGGTGGAGTCTGCGTGAAGCGTACCCATCCAAATTGCACTTTCAAAGATGTCTTGGGAGACGTTTGAAAAACTATTTAATGACAAATACTTTCACGAAAGTGTTCGTCATATGAAGGAAGTGGAGTTCATCATATTAGAACAAAACAACATGACGGTGTCTCGATCGAGGCAAAGTTTGCGAGTTATCCAGTGTTTGCACCTCATTTGGTGGAGAATGAGGAACGTGTGACGCGGATGTTTCTTAGAGGTTTGAAACCCGGCATACGTCAATATCTCATTTCTCATAAATTTTCTCTCTATTCGGATGTTGTAAATGGGCTCAATTATTAGAGCGGGATAACGAGTACGGTCAACTAAGGGACCACAACCGAGGATCATCTGGGAGATGGCGGTCAACAAAACAACGATAATCACGGAGAAAGAAAAGAGGCGGACAAAAATGGTAACCACTCCGGTGGTAATCATGGCCATGAAAATAGAAGAAATGAGTCGAGGAGATTTTAAAAGAGGAGATTTAACAACGACCATGTGAAGACAACGGTCTTAAGCAAGAATCGGGTTCTAAGGAGGAGAACGACCACCGGTCATATACTATAAATGCGGGAAAGAGGACATATCACCAAACCGTCCCACAACAGTTCAAGGTATGCTATAATTATGGAAAGGAAGGACATATCGCTTGAGATTGTACGGTAGCAAAACCTAGTTCAATGAGGGACGGTGACTCAAAAGATCGTCCGGAAAAAAGTCAAAATCAACGATTCCGGAAGAGCGTTTGTTGTGGTTGGTCAAAATGCGAGAACCCAAACGAGGTGATCACGGGTAAGCTATTTATAAATTCTTGCGAAGTTTATACCTTACTTGATCTGGGGTATACCCATTCATTTATCTCTCCCCTTGCTTGTGCTCAACGTTTAAACTTGACTCGGGAGAAATTAGACTTTGACCTATCTGTGGAAACTCAGCTAGGAGAAACTTTCATCACATCCACTTTTATAAATCTTGTTTGATTCAAGTTGGCACCATCACCTTACTTGTTGACCTTATCTCTTTAAAGATACTTGCTTTTGATGTGTTTTTAGGGATTGATTGGTTAACTACTTATCATGCCAAAATTGATTATTTTCGTAAGGTTTGTTAGTTTTCATATTCCTAACCAACCCGTTGTATGCAATTCAAGCACCTAAACCATTAAAATCAATCATCATCATATCTAATCATAAAGCTATTCGTTTATTGAAAAACGGATGTCAAGCTTTCTTAGCCCATGTTATGGATTTGAATAAAGACACGTCAAATTTGAATAATATTCTGTTGTTATTGACTTTCTCGACGTATTTCTGAAGAACTTCCTTGGTCTACCCCGAAACGTGAAGTTGAATTCTTTATTGATCTTGAACTTTGTACAAAGCCCATTTCTAAAACCCCATATCGAATGGCTCTATTGAACTTCGGGACTTAAAGGTCCAACTACGAGAATTGTTAGACATCGGTTTCATTCGTCCTAGTACATCTCCTTGGGGTGCTCTGTTTTATTCGTAAAGAAGAAAGATTTGAGTATGCGACTTTCAGTATTGATTATCGGAATTGAACCATGTCACCATCAAGAATAGGTATCCTCACCTCGTATTGATGACTTGTTTGACCATTGCAAGTGGCACAATTCTTTTCAAAAATTGATCTTCGCTTACGGATATCATCACCAAAGATTAGAATCGAGGATATTCCAAAGACGCCTTGAACTTCGGTATGGGCATTATGAATTCTTAGTCATGTCTTTCGGACTAACTAATGCTCCTGCAGCTTTCATGGATATGATGAACCGAGTATTCAAGGAATATTTGGATCAGTTTGTTGTTGTCTTTATTGATGACATCCTCATATATTCCAAAAGTCGTGAAGATCATGAGCACCATTTGAAGCTGGTACTCCAAAGGCTTCGTGAAAACAAACTATATGTCAAATTGAAGAAATGCGAGTTCTGGCTTGAGGAAGTAGCATTTCTTGGGCACGTGGTGTCAAAACATGGAGTATCCGTGGACCCGTGAAGATTGAAGCAATACAAAGTTGAGCAATCAAGTCGGTGATCAAGTACGTAGCTTTCTTCGGGTCTAGTGGTTATTATCGGAGATTCGTGGAAGGGTTATCTCGAATCGCTACTCCATTAACTCATTAACTCGAAAGGATACAAAATTCGCTTGGAGCGAAGAATGCGAGAAAAGTTTCCAAGAGCTTAAGAGGAGACTTATTTCAAGACTGTTTCTAACAATACCATCCGGTTCGGATGGATTTGTTATCTGATGATGCTTCGTGCAAAGGATTAGGATGTGTTCTCATGCAACGGGAAAGTCATAGCCTATGCCTCGCGACAACTTAAAGAGTATGAGAGGAATTATCCTACTCATGATCTAGAGTTAGCGTGATCGTTTCGCGCTTAAAGATATGGAGGCACTATCTATATGGGGAGAAAGTGGAGATATATTCGACCATAAAAGCCTTAAATATTTCTTCACTCAAAAGAACTCAACATGCTAAGCGTGACGTTGGCTCGAGCTATTGAAAGACTACGACCACACTATTCAATACCATCTTGGAAAAGCGAACGTGGTAGTGACGCGCGTGAGTAGAAGATCATATACTGGAATGAGTGCGATGATGTCAAGTATCTGCACAGAGCCAACTTTAATAGAAAAAGTTAAGGTTGCTCAAGCCACCGAATCCGGAGCTGTCGCGTATGAAGAAGAAAAAGTACAAGAAGGAGCTATTCCTAAGCGAGAATTGATGAAGAAGGAATACTTCAAGTCCACTCTAGACTTTGTGTCCCTAACGACTCGATTTGAAGTACAAGATTATGATGGAGCACACAATACACACCATTTGCAATCCATCCCGGAAGTACCAAGATGTATCGTGATCTTCAACATACATTTTGGTGGAACAATATGAAGAGAGAGATTGCAAAGTTTATCTCAATGTGTTTAACTTGTCAACGTGTAAAGGCGAGCATCTAGTACCTAAGGGTCCATTGCAACCACTTGAGATTCCGAAATGGAAGTGGGAACACATTACCATGGATTTCAATTCTGGGGTCTTCCTACGGTTTCTCAAGGCATCAATGTTATTTGGGTTATTATTGATAGATTCCAAGTCTGCTCATTTCTTGCCGATCACGGAGACTTATTCCTTGAACGCCTTGCTAGTATGTATGCGTGAATGAGATTGTGAGGTTGCATGGCATGCCCGTATCCATAGTTTTGGATCGTGACCCAAGATTCACTTCAAGATTTTGGGTTAGCTTGCAAAAAAGCTATGGGCACGGATTTACGATTGGGTTTGGCATACCATCCTAAAACGACGGACAATCGAAAGGACTATTCAAACTCTTGAAGATTTATTAAGACTCTGTGTCCTAGACTTCAAGGGCAGTTGGGATAAGTATTTACCATTGGTGGAATTCTCCTACAACAACAGTTATCAGGCAAGTATAGGTGTGGCTCCATTTGAAGCATTATATGGACGAAAGTGTCGCTCTCCAGTATGTTGGGATGAGGTGGGTGAAGCAACATTATTGGGACCCGAAAGTTAAATGTATGACTCACTTTAAAAGATCCAAATGATTCGACAACGTATACAAACGGCACAAGATCGACAAAAGAGTTATGCGGATCTTCATCGAAAGGACGTGGAATTTAGTATAGGGGATCATGTATTGTTGCGAGTTGCTCCATGGAAGGGAGTTATAAGATTTGGGAAGAGAGGAAAGCTCAATCCACGATTTATTGGTCCATTTCAAATTCTTGACCGAGTAGGAAATGTAGCCTATAGACTCGCGTTACCTCCGAGTATGTCTCGTGTTCATAATGTGTTTCACATATCTATACTTCATAAATATGTGAAAGACCCGAACCACGTTATAGAGTTAGAACAGACGAGAGATAGTCAAGACTTAACGTATGAGGAGGTACTTGCCAAGATTTTGGATAGGAAGGAGCATGTCCCTACAAGAAAGGTCATACCACAAGTTAAAGTTTTGTGGAGGAATCATGCTATAGAGGAAATGACACGGGAATTGGAAACGGAAATGAAAGCGAGGTATCCTCACCTTTTCAAACACACCATGCGTCACGTCCAATTTCGAAGACGAAATTTCATAAAGAGGGGAGGTTGTAAGACCCCAACTTATTATTAATGAAATTTAAATTTGCTCTATTTATTATTTTGAAATAGTAAGGGTTGATTTGATTAATGTGGATAGTTATGGGTAAAATACGCAAATATTTCAAAATAAGCAAGTGGTTATAAAATATTCATTGTTGTCGGGGAATATTCATTTGGTCGTGGAATATTCGTACTGTCGGGGAATATTCGTATGACGGCGCAGCCATGTGTGGGCCCCATAACGAAAAGCGATTGGATGAAGAAAACGACAAATATAAGTTGTCTAAAAATAACAACGTAGTTGTTACCAAGTAATATCGTTAAAATACTTGCGGTGGTTAAAATACAAGAAGCACACCAGTATTGCACCAATTATTGATTCTTACGTAAGAAGGCACTATTCAATAATGGTTACGATAATTACTTGCTCAAATTTTTTATTGATTTAATAATTGCTTGCGTTGATATTTTATATTCTTTGTTGTTTCAATAATTGTCATTACACAAGATTTTCATTATCGAAGCAATAATTCATATTATCTCGAATAATATTATTAGATAACATTATTGGCAATGTCTAGAAAGTTCTGCCTAAGGAGAGGTTTGGTCACCTAATTGCGGCGCAAGAAGAGAGAAATTCTTATTAGAAAGCCCCTCTTTCCTGAACCTGCCTGATTGTCAATATTGTGATTCTCATAATATTATTTGTGAATAATTAATTTTTGATTCATATGATGAGAAAAATATTGATTTTATGTGGATATAGATGGAGAAAATTTTAATGTGACAATTGTTGAAAATTGAAATTTTATCTTTTTCTCGATAAAATAATTCATTTAAATATATTATTATATTTTAATAATATAATAATGGTGATATTTTTACAACTAATGTGGGATATATGAGTATACGAGGAGGAAGAGTATTTTTGTTGCAATAAATGTTTAAAACATGTTAAACATGCTCGGTTGACCCCATTTATTGATCGAAATTTGATTATAACACATAAAATCTCCCGTTTGTGGATTTCGGTCAAGTTACATTTGGAATTTGGAAAACTTTTCTTCTGCAAAGTTGTAGAGAATTGAATTTCCTATAAAAAACATGCGAGATTTGAATTTTCCGATAGAAGGGCTATTTATTATGAATTATTGAAGTTTCAAGTTCAAAATAATTGATTTTTGGAAGTTTAAAATATTTTAAATTGAAAAAAAACGTTTTTATTACTTTTTCTAGAAGGTGAGCATGTGGGAAATGCTAGGAGCTTGAATTCTAAGAGGCGTGGGAAATTTTATTATAAATAATAATATTATATTAAATTTTCGCTTTGGTGTTCTAAGCATTTTCCTATAAATAGGGTGCTTAGGTTAGAATTGAAAATCACACCGAAATTGAAGTTTTCTCTCTATATTATCGAGTGTATTCTTGTGAGTATTTTGTGTATACTTTGAGTATTGCTATACTCTGATGCAAGTTTGAGTTATAGTCAATATCCTGTTTTTACTAGAAATCTTGTCTTTGTGAGGTAAGGGATATTATTTTTCTTAATGATATTATTTCTTCAATATCATTATGTTGAAATATTGATCTGAAGTTTTTACCAAATTTGGAACTTTTGGTGTTTGGAGTTACTATTCACTTATACTAAAGACTATTCACGATATCTACACTTATTCACGAATACGGCAGACTATTCATCGAAAAATGAAAAATTTTCTTTTCGTCTAAAATATCTATTCGGATACTAGCTTTGATTGTATCCATGTTTTGATCATTCTTGAATTTTACACCACTATGATTATTTTGAGGTATTTTTGGACGTGGATAAAACAAAGTACGAAATCCTTAATCCTTAATCCTTGTCATTTTGTTTCACTTGATTCATTTCTTTAAAAATATTTTTCATCATCCTCAGTCTTAAATGATGATATTATTGAATATCCTTGGCCTGTAGTGCAAAGATGAATGATTTCTGAAGAATATCTTTGGCCCGTAGTGCAAAGATGAACAGGTGTTTAGAAGAACATGACCAACTGGTGAATATCTTTGGCCTGTAGTGCAAAGATGAATATTTGATTCCAGATATATATTGGTTGATGTTACAGGGATAAAAAAAATAGACGATGAACTTTTAAATTCATACATAGAAGATAGTAGTTTGCATTATCTACTTAACTCTTCTAATGAATTATTATTTTCGCTGCAAATATTGATTTAAAAACTTGTTGTCTATTGTATTCTATTAGATTTTTCCCTGTTGAAGACTAATGATAATTTGTTGTATATTATCTTAGTCATAATATTCTTTCTTCTTGGGCTAGTTGAGCTCACCCTTTTCCTTTTTGTTCCATTTTTCTTCTCGTGAGGCGAGAATATAATGCGAGTGCGAGTCTGGGGTATGGAATGAAGGTTCTAGAGAGAGTTGTTTAGTAGTCCTCACCATTTTGTAAAATAATGTATCAATAAATGTGATGAGGATTTATTTGAGTATAGATATTGTCTAGAAGATAATATTTGTATTCAAATTCACGCTTTTCTTGTTGTAATAATAAAGTTGTAGTTGTTTGTGTACCATGTATGTATTGACTACTCGGAATGGATGATGTATACCTATTTTGGGGGCGTCCACAATGTGCCGCCACTCTTCAAAGAAATTGTTATATAAATGTGTGTGTGTGTGTGTATGGATCAATGTGCAATTATTTAAAAGTAGTCAGGAGGCCTCGTTACGCACCTATATACACAAGGTTTGAATTTTATAGAAAAATCCAGTTTTATCCAAGATATAGCAATGAAGTTTTGTAAAAGAGGTTTTTTAATCCGTGGCTCAATAGGATTTGAGACCTTTTCATACTTCCATTTTATTAAATGTTCGGCTTGTTTGCTTTTATTTTCGAGATGCGAAGCATCCTCGAGAAAATAATATACAGATGTGCCAAACTCCTCATGGGCATGACAGCCATCCAAGGAAACTCAGACACTGTAAAATAATGTACAAGCTACTTAAAGCTAAAAAATGTCCATCATGGGAACCGAATCTAGATTCAGTAGACTGAACCTGTGATCACATGATTCTTAGGCTCACATGTTACTGCAATTTGTATGGAAAGCGATGGCAGTTATATATATAAAAAGTCAGAATATATATATACTGATCGGATCAACCACCACGAAAGCAACTCCATGGGGATCGAAAATGTAAATATATAAAAGTGGTAAATATATATATATATATATATATATGAATGATGATCAACCGCCACGAAGTAAACTCAAAGTGACGAAATGTAAGTAAATCTATAAAAGCGATCAACCGCCACGAAGTGAACTCCAGCGGTGATGAGAATGTAAATAAAGTCAGTAAAGGCCACGAAGTAAACTCCAGAACTCGACAGAAATGTAAATATATATATATATGTACAAATATATATATATAAAAGCAAAGACACGCATAGGATGTAAATTAGTGCTCATCGGATATGTCCGAAGCTGACAATTATATATATGTATATATATATAAGCGAAATGTAACGCATCGGATGTAAAATCCGGGCTCATCGATATATAATCGATAAAGAATTATATATAAAAATATATATATACAAAAGCAATTAAACGCCTCTGGATGTAAAATCGAGGCTCATCGACAGTAGTCGACCATAGATTATATATATAAGTATATATATATAGCGCAGATAAACACTCTGATCAAGTTCAGGCTCAATCGAGGCATAACTTCGATAATGTTAGTCCATATATACAATATATATATATATATATATATATATATATATATATATATATATATATATATATGTAAATGAAAACCACGAATCCAAGTCCGGCAAACACACTCACACGACTATCAACGTGTACAACGATGTGTGATATATGAGAAAGAGGCTTTATAGAATGTAAGAAGGCTTACAACGGTTGAATGCCAAAGTAGACTTCTTAGACTTTAAATGGATAAACACTCGGCTCCCGCCGGATAAAAAAGTAGCTATATGTGAGCTAACTAGTGTTTAAAGAAGAGGAAACATTCAAAATGTGTATGCGTAGTAAAATGTACAGGGCTTCCTCGCCTTTTTCCTTCTCTCCCTCTCCCTTCAAATGGCTGACCCCTCAGCTTATATTTATAGACTGATGGTCGCAGGGTATACTTCGCTTGGCAAACAGCAGATTATACTGCTGGCTGGTTCGTGTGGATCTGAGCCTCGCGGGTCCCGTCGTCTCGTAGTACGTGCAGTCATGCACTCTAATATCCTCTCGAACTTGCAGAACTTCAATTCGAGCATCCGAATGAATTATATCTGTACTTCTTCGGATCGCTTGTGTCAAAAGTTACGTAATAACATGGATTAGAGGTTGTACGAAGTCAGGAAGAGGGGTCTATGCCCATGGTCTTCAAACTTCAAATTCTATCCAAAGTACTGCCACACGTAATAGTCACTCGGGATTGTCAAACCTCGGCTCTTATGGGACATTGTTGTATGTATGTATGTATGAAGTGTTGAGATGACGTGCCATTTGTCGAAGGAACAAGATGGCGTTTGACTCCTCGGCGGGGTTATCACCGGTTTGAGTTGAAAGTAGACGTTGCTCAGGGTTACAGTTGAGATTGGACCACTTGTTGGTATGCTGTGATATCATCTTGTTGAGACAGTAAGATGATGTGTTGACTCCTCACCAGGGTTATCGACGGTTTAAGCGGAATGCAGATGTTACTTAGGGCTACATCTGAGATTGGACTGCTTGTTTATATGCCTCACTGTCATCTGTGGGTATTCCTGTCTACCCGTTTTGTTAGTCCCGAGACTGAGGTGTATGTGCCTCGACAGGATGTCTGAGCCTGAAGCTGATCGCATGTGTTTGAAACAAGAATTTCTGGGGTTATCGCCGGAACTGCAATGGGATCCCTTGGGGCTATCACTAAGGATGGGGTTGCTACTCCCAGTGTTGTCTCTGGGACTGGAACCAAACATTGCGGTGTTATCGCCGAGACAGGACTGTCCTCTCCGGTGTTGTTGCCGGTCTTTTGATCTGCATGTCTCGGGGTTATCTCTGAGATTAGAAATGACACTCCCGATGTCTGTTCCGGGTTGAGATGATGTTCCCGGTTTGTGTTCCGGGTTGGAGCTGAACTTTCGGTAGTATCCGACATGGATGTTAGTTGTCTTTCTGGGTTATCTCCAAAAGACAAATATACCCTCCTGCAATGTTAGGAATAGGAGTGCAGAAAATTTTGAGTGTCTACAGCAATGTTAGGCTTGGACTTGTTATTGATGGGTTTAATCCGTTTAACGGGCCTTACACAAAGCCCTACTCAACTTGGCTAGTGATTATTATGGTGTATAACCTCCCGCCTTTGATGTGTATGAAAGATCCCTACATGTTCATGCCTTTACTAATTCCGGGTGATAAGAGTCCGAATAAAGACATCAATGTATACCTCAGGCTGTTAGTTAATGAGTTGAAGATGGTGTGAGAAAAAGGGGTTCAAACTTATGATGTATCTCTTAAGCAGAACTTTGACATGAGGGCAGCTTTACTGTGGAAAATAAATGACTTCCCAGCGTTAGGAATGATCAGTGGATGGTCGACTCATGGGGGCTTGTCATGTCCCGTGTTCATGGGGTCAGTTAAAGCTATGCGGCTCAAACATGGGGGGGAAATGAGTTTCTTTGCAACATCCAGATAATTTTTGCCGATTGAACATCGTTATCGTTGGATGAGTAGACAATTCAATCGAAAAACAGAGAAACGTCAAGTACCTGGCCGTCTTTCTAGGTCAGCAGTGTTGAGTTGGATTAGTCATTTGAAGTTTCCACCTCCAGGGAAGAATCACAGATTGGAGCGAGCTTATGGTTACGGAAAGGTTCACAACTGGACACACAGATCCATGTTCTTTGACCTGCCTTATTGGGCTACACTCTGCATCTGTCATTGTTTAGATCCGATGCATATTGAGAAGAATGTATTTGATAAGATTTTTTATACAGTCCTAGATGCTAGTGGTAGAACAAAGGACAACAACAAGTCGAGACTTGATTTGGTAGAAATGAACATTAGGGAAGATTTGTGGCTATATCAGGAGGGTAGTAAGATGGTAACGCCTAAAGCTGAATATACTTTGACCAGGGAACAGTTGATATTGATATGTAATTAGATCAGTGGACTAAAGCTCCCAGATGGATATTCTTCGAATATAGTAAGGTGTTGTAAAGTCGAAGGGCTGAAGTTTTGGGGTCTCAAAAGGCATGATTGTCACGTATTCATGCAGAAGTTGATCCCTGTGGCATTAATCGACTTGTTATCGAAACGTGTGGTTAAAGCACTGACAGAGCTTTCTAATTTCTTCAGAGATCTATGCTTGACGGAGCTCCAGCTCAAAGACATAGATAAAATGGAGAGGCAGATAGTGGAAATAATGTGCAAGTTAGAAATGATCTTCCCTCCATCGTTTTTTGATTCAATGGAGCATTTGCCTATTCACTTGCCATACGAAGCTAAGTTTGGTGGTCCCGTGCAATATAGATGGATGTATCCATTCGAGAGGTAATGGCATTAATATTTTTAATACGGTAAACTTAGAATTCTTGTTTGTTAATCTATAAATCACATAGGTATATGCGACGTCTAAAGCAAAAGGTGAAGAATAGAGCTCGTGTAGAGGGATCAATTGCTGAAAGTTATGTTATGGAAGAACTTGTTAATTTCTGCTCGTTGTACTTTGAGCCGAATGTTCAGACGAAGGACAATCGCTTACATCAGAATGAAGCTGTTGCGCACGAGGAAAATGGATAATTAATGGCTTTTAGTCATCCTGTACACCCATTCAGAGGTAAAAAAAAGGTGATTCTTGACTGATAGTGAGTATGCAGCTGCCACATTGTATGCACTTGTCAACATGAATGAAGTAGCGCCATACATTAAGTAAGTAGTCATAACTATATATGTCTGGTGTAACTGGGAGAGGTTCCTTTACAAATACATTAAGTATATAACTGTGTTACAGTCAATATGATGTTGAAGTACGTGAAGCGAATCCAAGTATATCGGATGGGGATTTGCAAAATTTGAGAAATGGATAATTTGTGCAATGGTTTAAAGATCATGTAAGTCTAACCTTTACAAGTTCAATGAATCTACCATCATAGATTTATTCTTATGGCGTAATTAACTTTAGAATATGTTGTGTTAATGTACATTAGGTCCTCACAGATGAGTTAGCTGACAATCGGCTAAAGCTTATAGCTAACGGTCCTGAAAGATCTGTAGATACTTATACATACTGCATTGTCAATGATTACAGATTTAAGTGTTATGATATTGGGGAAGTCACTTCTACTGATTCTGGTGTTGTGGTGAAAGGTAGCTGCTATGATAACATTTGGGATGACTGGTATGGACAATTGCTAGAAGTTATCGTTCTCAAATATTGGGGTCATAAAGAATTAGTTTGCTTCAATTGTCATTGGTTTGATGTTGAGAATGGAGTTAAAGTAGATAAAAAATCAAGACGGGTGACTGTTAACGTTAAGTCAAAACTAAGACTGATGACTGGTATGGACGAGCCTTTTATTTTAGCAAGTCAAGCAACACAGGTGTACTATGTGCAGAGCGTTAAGACTCTTGCAAGCCCATGGCATGCGGTTATAACCACCAAATCCCGTGGTTTTCAAGGCACAACTCCTCGTCCAGACGATGAACCTTTACAAGTCGAGTCTACTAGTGTCACGCCTGCTGATGTGATAATTATTAGTGAGTCTAGTGAAGAAGAGGATGATGTTGTCGCTGTCGAAAGTGAAGACAATGTTGTTGAGGAGGTAGATATAATTGAAGAAATCGTTGAGGATGACGAAGATGGTGATGACAACGATAGTGAAGATCTACTGCTCGAAGATGATGATTCTGATATTAATGGCTTTGATGATATAAATGATTAGGAGTATGTACTCTTTATGTTCTTTTAGTTGTATTCAAATGTAATAGTTGTCTCCTTGTAGTTATATCTGCATGTTTTATCCTTTTAGTTGTATTCAACTGTGAAGAGGAGGAGTTCATCAAAGAATTACTTGATCTCCTTTTTTTCTCACTGTTTTTAGGTTTTGATATCTCCTCTCCATCCCTCTTCATCTTTTCACAAAGCTTTACCAAGTAAATATGTTCTTGTGCTCTTGTTCTTTTTTTAACTAAAAGAGTGAAAACTGAGGTTCTGATGAATTGATTTATGGAGAAAAAGAGAGAGAATTTGAATAGTCTAAATTTTTATGATGGAAAATGAATTGAGGAGGAAAGAGAAAGTGGAAGAGGAAAACAAAGAGTCGCCATTTTTGTATAATAGGCGGGAACAAAGCAAACATGGTGACTTTGGGGCATAAATGATCGTGACTTTGTTGCCATTTTTTATATTTAAGCCTATAAAAAATAATAAATAAATAAAATGAAAGAACAAACGCATGTTGTATCTACATGTTGTATCCTTTTAGTTGTATCTACATGTTGTGTCCTTTTAGTTATATTCAAATGTCATAGTTGTTTCCTTTTAGTTATATCTGCATATTGTATCCTTTTAGTTGTATGTGCATGATGATTCTGATATTTGTGTTTGTATCATTTTAGTTGTATCCGCAGATTATCTTCTTGATGATGATTTGACAATATATATACAGATATGGCGCGTACACCACACGGCGATCGTGGTGGGCATGCTGGTAGTTCAGGCCGTGGGGGCTATGGAGTTAGTACTGGTGATGATCAAGTCGGATCATCAAGTATAATTACATGTTTTGTTGTTATACATCTTATTGTTTGTGATTTTATATAATATTGACATTATATTCGTTTATATAAATATTGTTGTATTTCACTACATAGGTGATCGACGTAGGCCTCATGAGGGACTAAAGACGTGGATTGCTATGGAATCCCCAGTATACTTATATGACGTGTCGGGACTACTAGGTAATATATACATTACGTTTGTATTAATTATTTAGTTCTTATATATTCTTTGTAATTTAGAAATTTAATAATTTCAATTTTAGTATCCTTAACGTGACGCCAAGGAACACGTTGCTTAGGATCGTCCGCAATCAATTCTCCAGCCCGTGGATGAGGTGGGCAGATGTGGATGACTGCACGCGTGGGCTTATTATTGTTGAGTTTAGGGTAAGAAGCCATTCATTCATATGTTAGTTTTAATTTGTGCTTTTGAATATTTATTTATCGCTTTGCTTTTGTAAGACCCCAACTTATTATAAATGAAATTAAATTTCCTCTATTTATTATTTTGAAATAGTAAGGGTTGATTTGATTAATGTGGTTAGTTATGGGAAAAATGCGCAAATATTTCAAATAAGCAAGTGGTTATAAAATATTCATTGTTGTCGGGAAATATTCGTTTAGTCATGGAATATTCTTGTTATCGGGGAATATTCGTACGACGGCGCAGCCTTGTGTGGGCCCCATAACGAAAAGCGATTGGATGAAGAAAACGACAAGTATAAGTTGTTGTTACCATTAATACTGTTGAAATACTCGGGTGTTAAAACACAGTAGCACACGGTATTGCACCAATTGTTGATTCTTACGTAAAAGCCACTACTCATCAATAATTGCAGAATTATGCTCAATATTTTATTTTATTGATTCAATAATTGCTGCGTTGATATTTTATATTATTGTTGTTTCAATAATTGTCATTACACAGTATTTTCCATTATCAGATCAATAATTCATATTATTTGAATAATATAATTAGATAGCATTATTGACAATTTCTAGAAAGTTCTGTCTAAGGAGAGGTTTGGTCACCTAATTGCGCGCCAATAAGGAGATCGGGGAATAGAACTAGGAGGGGAGAGGCGAGTAAATCCTTCGCTAGTGTGTCCTACCTAAGCTTGTTTGTTGGTTGGTCAGAATATAGGGATATTATGTGATATGTTAATTTCTTCAATTAACCCTTGTTTTATGGCAGTATTTGAGAATGGCAACCGAGAATGTTAACAGTGGAGTATATGAGACCGTGGAGACACCTTTTCCCACCAATGAGGAAAACGTGCAACAGGCTGGCAATGTTGCTCCTGTAAACAACACCATTGATCAGACGATGAACGATGGAATATTTAGAAGCTTTTTACAGTTCATGCAAAATCAGACGAAGGAGACTCGTGTACAAAATATAGGTGGAAATTATAGCAATGCACGGTTTGTCACAGCCAAGTAGTTCAAAGAGTTGGGACCACCAGAATTCTGGGGAAAACCGGATCCGATTAAGGCTGAGACGTGGGTCAAGCAAATTACCAAGATATTCGATGTCTTGGGATACACGGAGGAACAGAAGGTTCCATTCACCACCTTTATGTTCCGTAACGAGGCAGATTACTGGTGGGAATCTGTAAAGCGTACCCATCCAGCCGCACTCAATATGTCTTGGGTAACATTTCAGAAACTGTTCAATAATAAGTACTTTCCTGAAAGTATTCGTCATATGAAGGAGGTAGAGTTTATTAGACTGGAGCAGAACAACATGACGGTGTCCCAGTACGAGGTGAAGTTCGCGGAGTTATCAAGGTTTGCACCTCATTTGAGAATGAGGAACGTATAACGCGGATGTTTCTGAGAGGTTTGATACCCGACATACGTCAATATCTCATTTCTCATAAGTTTTCTCTATATTCAGATGTTGTCAACAGGGCTCAATTATTAAAGCGAGATAATGAGTATGTTCAACCGAGGGACCACAACCAGGGTCATACCAGTGACAGCTAGTCATCGGAATAACGATAACCAGCGAGCAAAGAAAAATACGGGCAAAAGCGGTAACCACTCTAGTGGTAATCATGGCCATGAAAATAGAAGAAGTGAGTCAGGGGGTTATTTTAAAAAAAGGAGATTCAACAATGACAATGTGAAGACATCGGCACCAGCAGTAAATGGTTCTATGGGAGGGGAACGACCACCGGTCGTATGCTATAAATGCGGAAAAGAGGGACATATCAGCCCAAACTGTCCACAACAAATCAAGGTATGTTATAATTGTGGAAAGGAAGGACATATCGGTCGAGATTGTACAATAGCGAAACCAAGTCCAGCGGGGATGGTGACTCAAAAGGTTATCCCAGAAAATTCAAAGTCAACGGTTCTTGGAAGAGCGTTTGTCGTGACTGGTCAAAATGCGAGGAACCCAAACGAGGTGATCACGGGTAAGCTAATTATAAATTCTTGCGAAGTTTATACCTTACTAGATACCGGTGCTACCCATTCATTTATCTCTCCTGCTTGTGCTCAACGTTTAAACTTGACTCGGAGAAATTAGACTTTAACTTATCTCATGGAGACTCAGTTAGAGAAACTTTCATTACATCCACTCGCTTATTAATCTTGTTTGATCCAAGTTGGCACCATCACATTACCTGTTGATCTTATCTCTTTAAAGATACTTGCTTTTGATGTGATTTTAGGGATTGATTGGTTAACTACTCATCATGCCAAAATTGATTGTTTTCGTAAGGTTGTTAGTTTTCATATTCCTAACCAACCTGTTGTACGAATTCAAGCAACTAAACCACTAAAATCAATCACTGTCATTCAAATCATAATGTTATTCGGTTTATTAAAAAACGGATGTCAAGCTTTCTTAGCCCATGTTATGGATTTGAATAAAGACACGTCGATTTGAATAATATTTCATTGTTAGTGAGTTTCTGACGTATTTCTTGAAGAACTTCCCGGTCTACCTCCAGAACGTGAAGTTGAATTCTTTATTGATCTTGAACCTGGTACAAAGCCCAATTCTAAAACCCCATATCGAATGGCTCCTATTGAACTTCAGGAGTTAAAAGTCCAACTACAGGAGTTATTGGACATTGGTTTCATTCGTCCTAGTACATCTCATTGGGGTGCTCTTATTTTATTTGTAAAGAAGAAAGACGGGAGTATATGCGACTTTATATTGACTATCGAGAATTAAACCATGTCACCATCAAGAATAGGTATCCGTTACCTCGCATTGATGACCTATTTGACCAGTTCAAGGAGCACAATTCTTTTTAAAGATTGATCTTCATTCTGGATATCATCAGTTGAAGATTAGAACTGAGGATATTCCAAAGACTACCTTCAGAACTCGGTACGGGCATTATGAATTCTTAGTCATGTCTTTTGGATTGACTAATGCTCCTGCGGCTTTCATGGATATGATGAACCGAGTATTCAAGGAATATTTAGATCAGTTCGTTGTTGTCTTTATTGATGACGTCCTCATATATTCCAAAAGTCGTGAAGATCATGAGCACCATTTGAAGCTGGTACTCCAAAGGCTTCGTGAAAACAAGCTTTATGCTAAGTTGAAGAAATGCGAGTTCTGGCTTGAGGAAGTAGCATTCATTGGGCACGTGGTGTCAAAACATGGAGTATTTGTTGACCCGGCGAAGATTGAAGCAATACAAAGTTGGGAGCAACCGAAGATGGTGACCGAAGTACGTAGCTTTCTGGGCTTAGCTGGTTATTATTGGAGATTCGTTGAAGGATTTTCTCAAATCGCTACTCCGTTAACTCAGCTGACTCAGAAAGATACAAAATTCGTATGGAGCGAGGAATGCGAGAAGAGTTTTCAAGAGCTTAAGAGGAGACTCATTTCGGCACCTGTTCTGACAATTCCATCTGGTTCGGATGTATTTGTTATCTACAGCAATGCTTCGGGCAAAGGGTTAGGATGTCTTCTTATGCAACAAAGGAAAGTCATAGCTTATGCCTCGTGACAACTTAAAGAATATGAGAGGAATTATCCTACTCATGATCTAGAGCTGGCAGCAATCGTTTTTGCGCTAAAGATCTGGAGGCACTATCTATATGGGGAGAAAGTGGAGATATATTCAGACCATAAAAGCATCAAATATTTCTTCACCCAAAAAGAACTCAACATGCGGCAACGACGTTGGCTCGAGTTGTTGAAAGATTATGACCACACCATTCAATACCATCTTGGAAAAGCGAACGTGGTAGCTGACGCGTTGAGTAGAAGATCATATGCGGGAATGAGTGCGATGTTGTCAACACAAAGGACCATTTTGTGTGATTTACAAAAGATGAAGATAGAATTTAAGACTTCAGGGACCCATGCAATGATGTCAAGTATACGCATAGAACCGACTTTAATCGAAAAAGTTAAACTTGCTCAAGCCACAGACCCGGAGCTGATGCGTATGAAAAAGAAAGTACAAGAAGTTGTTATCCCAGAGGCAAGAATCGATGAAGAAGGAATACTTCGAGTCAACTCCAGACTTTGTGTTCCTAACGACTCTGATTTGAAGTACAAGATCATGACGGAGGCACACAATACGCCGTTTGCAATCCATCCTGGAAGTACCAAAATGTATCGTGATCTTCGACATACATTTTGGTGGAACAATATGAAGAGAGAGATATCTCGAGGTGTTTAACTTGTCAACGGGTAAAGGCGGAGCATCAAGTGCCTAAGGGTCCATTGCAACCACTTGAGATTCCAAAATGGAAGTGGGAACACATTACCATGGATTTCGTTACGAGTCTTCCCACGGTTTCTCAAGGCATAAATGCTATTTGGGTTATTGTTGATAGATTAACCAAGTATGCTCATTTCTTGCCGATTCGGGAGACTTATTCCCTTGAACATCTTACTCATATGTACGTAAATGAGATTGTGAGATTGCATGGCATGCCAGTATCCATAGTTTCGGATCGTGACCCAAGATTTACTTCACGATTTTGGGTTAGCTTGCAAAAAGCTATGGGCACGGATTTACGATTCAGTTTGGCATACCATCCTCAAACTAACGAACAATCAGAGAGGACGATTCAAACTCTTAAAGATCTATTAAGACTCTATGTCCTAGACTTCAAAGGGAGTTGGGATAAGTATTTATCATTGGTGGAATTCTCCTACAACAACAGTTATCAGGCAAGTATAGGTGTGGCTCCATTTGAAGCATTATATGAACGAAAGTGTCGCTCTCCAGTATGTTGGGATGAGGTGGGTGAAGCAACATTGTTGGGACCAGAGTTGGTACATATTACTACAGAAAAGATCCAAATGATTCGACAACGTATACAAACGGCACAGGATCGACAAAAGAGTTATGCGGATCTTCATCGAAAGGACGTGGAATTTAGTATTGGGGATCATGTATTGTTGTGTGTTGCTCCATGGAAAGGAGTTACAAGATTTGGGAGAAGAGGAAAGCTCAATCCACGATTTATTGGTCCATTTTAGATTCTTGACCGAGTAGGAAATGTGGCCTATAGACTCGTTTTACCTCCAAGTATGTCTCGTGTTCATAATGTTTTTTACATATCTGTGCTTCGTAAATATATGAAAGACCCGATCCACGTTATTGAGTTATAACCAGATGAGATAGCCGAAGACTTAATGTACGAAGAGGTACCTGTCAAGATCTTGTATAGGAAGGAGCATGTCCTACGCACAAAGGTCATACCACAAGTCAAAGTTTTGTGGAGGAACCATGTTATAGAGGAAATGACCTGGGACTTCGAAATGGAAATTAAAGCGAGGTATCCTCACCTTTTTGAAACACCATATATGTACATCAATTTCGAGGACAAAATTTAATAAGGAGGGGAGGTTGTAAGACCCTAACTTATTATAAATGAAATTATAATAAGGGTTGATTTGATTAATGTGGTTAGTTATGGGAAAAATACGCAAATATTTCAAATAAGCAAGTGGTTATAAAATATTCATTATTGTCGGGGAATATTCGTTTGGTCGTGGAATATTCTTGCTATCGGAGAATATTCGTATGACGGCGCAGCCTTGTGTGGGCCCCATAACGGAAAGCGATTGGATGAAGAAAACGACAAGTATAAGTTGTTGTTACCGTTAATACTATTGAAATACTCGGTGGTTAAAACACAGTAGCACACGGTATTGCACCAATTATTGATTCTTACGTAAGAAGGCACTACTCAATAATTGTAACAGTAATTACTGTTCAATATTTTATTTTATTGATTCAATAATTGCTGCGTTGATATTTTATATTATTGTTGTTTCAATAATTGTCATTACACAGTATTTTCCATTATCAGATCAATAATTCAAATTATTTGAATAATATTAGTAGATAGCATTATTGACAATTTCTAGAAAGTTCTGTCTAAGGAGAGGTTTGGTCACCTAATTGCGCGCCAATAAGGAGAAATACTTATTGGAAAGCCACCTCTTTCCTGGGAACAGCCTGGTTGCCAGTATTGTGATTCTGTAATATTATTTGTGAATAATTAATTATTGATTTATATGATTAGGAAAATATTCATTTTGTGTGGATATAGATGGAGAAAATTTTAAAGTGACAATTGTTGAAAAATTGATATTTTATCTTTTTTGATAAAATAATTCATTTAAATATATATTATTATATTTTAATAATATAATAATGTTGATATTTTTACAATGAATGTGGGATATATGAATAAATGAGGAGGAAGAGTATTTTTGTTATTAAAAATATTTAAAATATGTTTTTCATGTTTGTGGACCCCATTTCTTGATTGAAATTTGATTATAGACTGTAAAATAGCCCGTTTGTGGATTTCAGTCAACTTCTGTTTGGAATTTGGAAAAACTTAAACATACAAAGTTGTAGAGAATTGAATTTCCTATGGAATGGACATAAGATTTGAATTTTTTGATAAAAGGGCTATTTATTGTGAATTATTGAAGTTCCGGTATATCGGGTCTAAATTGATTTTTGGAGTTTTAAATATTTTTGTTTAGAAAAACATTTTTGGTGAGTCCCACAAGTGTTGTAAACATGCTAAAATCAGATTCTTTTGTGGTGGGCTTGAAAATTTAATAAATAATATTATTTTATTAAATTTTACGCTTTAAATTTCTAAAGCATTTTCCTATAAATAGGGTGCTTAGGTTAGAATTGAAAATCACACCGTAAACCTAAATCTTCTCTCTCTCTCTCTCTCTATATATATATATATATATATATATATATATATATATATATATATATATATATATATATATATATATTTCTTGTGAGTATTTTGATATTTTGAGTTTTGCTATATCTACTTGAAGTTTCCTTCAAGACTATATCCATCCGTGATTCCATTCAAAATCTTGCCTTTTCAAGTAAGGGATGTTATTTTTTTTAAATGGTATTATTTCTTCTAATATCATTATGTAGGAATATTGGTAAGATTTTTCTTGTGAAATTCTTGTCTTTTAGTGTAATGGGTTACTATTCATGTATACTGATCTTATTCACGTATCTGACCTATTCACGAATCTGACTATTCACAAAAAATTTAAATTTTCATTTTTGTCCAAAATATCTATTATGGATACTAGCTTTGATTGTATCCATGTTTTGATCATTCTTGAATTTTATTTCACTATGGTTATTTATGAAGTATTTTTGAACTTGGACTGTTTAAAGTACGAATCCTTATTATTTGTTCTTTTGTTTCACTGGATTCGTTTTCTTTAAAATATTTTTCATCATCCTTAGTCCTAAATGATGATATTACTGAATATCTTTGGCCTGTAGTGCAAAGATGGTTGATTTTCTTATGAATATCTTTGGCCCGTAGTGCAAAGATGTACATATGTTGAGATGAACATGACCAACTGATGAATATCTTTGGCCTATAGTGCAAAGATGAATATTTGATTTATGATGTATATTGATTGATGTTACAGGGATAAAATATTGATGATGGATTTTTAAAATCATAGAAGATAGTAGATTTCATTCTCTACGTAACTCTTCTAATGAATTGTTATTTTCGCTGCGAATATTAATTTAAAACTTGTTGTCTATTTTATTCTGTTAGATTTTTCCCTGTTGAGGACTAACGATAATTTGTTATATATTATCTTAGTCATAATATTCTTTGTTGGGCTAGTTGAGCTCACCCTTTTCCTTTTTGTTCCATTTTTCTTCCCGGGAGGCGAGAATGTAGCGAGTACTAGTCGGGGTATGGAATGAAGGTTCTAAGAAGTTGTTTTTGAAGGCCTCACTATTTTGTAAAATAGTGTATCAATAATTGTAATGAGGACTTATTTGGGTGTGAATATTGTCTAGATGACAATATTTGTTTTTAAACTCACAGTTTATGTGTTGTTGTATTTTGCACGACAATTGTATTAATAAAGTTGTAGTTGTTTCTGTACCATGTATTTGGCGACTCAGAATGGGTGTTGTATATTTATTTTGGGGGTGTCACAGTTGGTATCAGAGCTTAGGGATATAATCTCTAGCAGAGATCGGGGAATAAAACTAGGAGGGGAGAGACGAGTAAATCCTTCGCTAGTGTGTCCTACCTAAGCTTATTTGTTGGTTGGTCAGAATATAGGGATATTATGTGATATGTTAATTTCTTCAATTAAACCTTGTTTTATGACAGTATTTGAGAATGGAAACCGAGAATGTTAACAGTTGAGTAAATAAGACCAGGGAGACACCTTTTCCCACCAATGAGAAAAACGTGCAACAGGCCAGCAATGTTGCTCCTGTAAACAACACCATTGATCAGACGATGAACGATGGAATGTTTAGAAGCTTTTTGTAGTTCATGCAAAATCAGACGAAGGAGACTCGTGTACAAAATACAGGTGGAAATGATAGCAATGCACGGTTTGTCACAGCCAAGTAGTTCAAAGAGTTGGGACCACCAGAATTCTGGGGAAAATCGGATCCGATTAAGGCTGAGACATGGGTCAAGCAAATTACCAAGATATTCAACGTCTTGGGATACACGGAGGAACAGAAGGTTCCATTCACCATCTTTATGTTCCGTAACGAGGCAGATTATTGGTGGGAATCTGTAAAGCGTACCCATCCAACCGCACTCAACATGTCTTGGGAAACATTTTAGAAACTGTTCAATAACAAGTACTTTCCTGAAAATATTCGTCATATGAAGGAGGTAGAGTTTATTAGACTGGAGCAGAACAACATGACGGTGTCCCAGTATGAGGCGAAGTTCACGGAGTTTTCCAGGTTTGCACCTCATTTGATGGAGAATGAGGAACGTATGACGCGGATGTTTCTGAGAGGTTTGAAACCCGACCTACGTCAATATCTCATTTCTCATAAGTTTTCTCTATATTTAGATGTTGTCAACAGGGCTCAATTATTTGAGCGAGATAACGAGTATGTTCAAATGAGGGACCACAACCAGGGTCATACCAGTGACAGCAGTCATCGGAATAACGATAACCAGCGAGGAAAGAAAAATACGGACAAAAGTGGTAACCACTCTGGTGGTAATCATGGCCATGAAAATAGAAGAAGCGAGTCGTGGGGTGATTTTAAAAAGAGGAGATTCAACAATGACAATGTGAAGACATCAGCACCAGCAGCAAATGGTTCTAAGGGAGGGGAACGTGAAAGTATTATGCATACAAGCCAATCATGAATGATGATAAAGCATATACTGTGTAATCAATCTTATTTATTTATTAATAAAAGAATTATTTATTAAAGGCATTTATTATCTACATGGTGCTGTTTTAATAATATGTGATAAACCCATAGTTTTAAGCAACGCTTTTAGAATAATGATGATGATCATTCTAATGAGATCTAAATTCTTAGAAAGCCTAAAACTAAAATAGTTCCCAATCATTGGATTACTAAATTGGGGATTAGTGAATCCGGATAGATTGGTACATATGTTGCTTGCTCATTGGATGAGGATGATTGATCTCATGATCATTTGTGTGGAGACACTAAAGCAAGTATGTAGGTGCTTATTAGAGAATAAGTTCACTGAACGTGACTCGCTAAGGAATACCTAATGGAGTTTTACTTACATCACCAATAGGAATTCTCAGAGTGATAGTAGTACAAAATGATCCTTAGACTTGAGATCATCATAGTATCTTATATATAATGAATTACACTTTGACTTATTCCTTAAGACTCTTAGAGTATATCAAAGGGTATGCTTGGGTGTAATAAGTTATATATGAAGATAATGAATGATCAATAAAGAATCTACCACTTCTAGTAAAAGGAGAAATGTCCAATGAGATTCGATAAATGACAACCCAGGAATCCTTGGCCAAGGTGGAATGAAATTAGAAAGTAGTTTCTAATTTGCATTCAGTAGGAGTTGTTCATTTAGGAATCGAAATACATATAATTAAATAAAATAAGACTTGACAGTAATTCCATGTCTTATATTTAATTGGGACATTGTATGTTGGAAGGATTGAATTGTACGGTAACTATTTACTCAAAGGTTCTTTTATGATTAATGTTGAAATCTATATTATCTAGAAAGTCGTTGATCGCTAGGGAGGCTTATCCCTATTGTAGAATAAATATTATTTATTTAAATAAATTATTTGTTTAATTTATTTATTTAAATGAGATTAGAATTGTTCTAATTGATTTATTCACAACCGGTTTAATATGGAGAACCTAAAGGGTCACACCATAAAAGGAAGAATAATTATTTAAGAAGTTAATGGCATAATTGTAATAATATGTTAAGTATATTTAATTTAATCTATGGTGATAGAATAAATTAAATAGCTTAATATTTATTATTTAATATTTTAGAAATATTAAATATAAATTAATAAGAGGAGTCTTATTAATATTATTACAATTATTATTATTTTAATTTCTAAAAGGGTTAGGAATTAATTTAATATAAGTACTCTCATTTATTCCTAATTGGATTAGGAAAGAAAATTAGTTAAAGGAGTTTAATTAATTACCCTAATAAGATTAGGGAGCCCATTTAATTAAAAGAGTTTAATTAAATAAATAATACCTTATTTTAATTAAAATAGGGTTACATGATATCTTTATAAGAGGAGTCTTATATCGATATCTTGAATATACGTAATTCCTAGATTTGGAGAAAGACGCCTCTTTTCTATCTGAGATAGGAAAAACTAGGGTTTGAGCCAACATCCTTCTTCTTGAAAAATTCCTCTTCCTTGGTGGATCACCTATAGAGGCCATACACTGGGTGGCTTACATTAATCAAAGGAAGGAATCTACCCTAGATTCAAGGAGATCATGAGAAGTAGGGAGGTGAACTCGTGCACTGAGGAAGCTCGTTTCTACAAGGGTATGATTTCATAATTTCTTATTCTTCGTTTAATTAATAATATGCATAAAGGATGATCCGGGTAATTGGTTTGTAAAAAATTTTAAAATCTGATTTTATTTCGCTTACGCTAAATTTTGCAATTTTGATTGCTACTTTGATTTTCATAAAACCCAACAGTGGTATCATGAGCCAAACTTTATGCGAATTATTAATTATTTTGATTCCATATATGTTTGGGTATGAATTTAGAATTATTTATTGGGCATAATTTGTCGTATAAAATTATTATTTTATGAAAAAAAAAAAAAAGAATCTTGAACATCTTTTGCGGAAATTTTTTTTTTTTTGAATTGATAATTTTTTTAAAGTGAGTCCCTTTTAAATTTTTTTTGTGTAACTTTTGTGTTGATTCACTTTATATATATATTATATATATATAAACCAAACTTCAAACATATAACATGGCAATCAGTGTGGTCATTATTATTTATATATATAATAATTGTTTGCACCGCTTGGTCGATTTTTTTTAGCCATCATTTTGATCGAGAAAAAAGGTCCCTACCACTTTTTAAAGAGTAGGACTTTTATTATATATATATATATATATATATATATATATATATATATATATATTAATCTTAATAATTTTATAATTAAAATAAAAGAGTTTATTTTAATCTTGAAATTGAATTTCATGCAACATAAAATTGCCCATTAAATGATACTCATATATATATATGGAATGATTTAATTTATTGATACATATGATGATATGTATGATAATAAATGGGATTGATTATGGACAATTGACCAATATGATTGGATTTATTTTAGTTGGATGTTTGAATGAATGGGTTTTATTAAATGGGGTCTCACGTGACTGCCTTTTTTCGGTTTTCTTCTTGATGTAAATTCTATCTCTCTCCTATGTACTTCCCCTTGACTGCTGATCAAGGTTTCTGTTTAAATTAAATAGTTTAATGTAATAGGATTAGTTAGAATTTTTTTGAAGAACCGGAGATCAAGGAGAGCTTGAAGACCCGTTTGTAATGGAGCCCGGGTTTAAATGTAATAGTTATATTTAAATGTTTATTCTTTGCACCCTAGGGTTTGACCTTTTGGTTCACTTGGTGGCTCTAGTGAACCAAACTAGAATAAAAGTCCATAATCAATCCGGGTAGAATATAGTATTCTATATGTGCATGCTAGTATTATATATATTATATATTATACAAACATGCTTCGCATGTTTAATAATATGACGCGTATTTTATATATATATTTGCATGCGCTAGCTAAACAAGATGAGACAAATAATAACAAATCCTCAAAGTTTTTATTAAGTCTTAAGCGTTCAAAGATATTTAGAATATCGAACGTCAAGCCTTCTAGCATGATAAAATTAATAGAGTATTAAATATTTAATATGAGTTTGTTGTGTCACCACAAGGCAAGTATTAAGTATTTAAGATGTTAATTTATCACATTTGATGCTTATAAAGAAAATTGAACAATATTGTTTTGTTGTGTCACCACAAGGGCGATATTTTCTTTTTGAATATATGGAAGTGCTAGGTTGGACTTAACTTAGATAATTTTGATTCTGATGTGCCACCACTTGATCAAAATAATCCAAGAGGCAAAACATAAGGAGTTACATGTTGATGTAATTGACAAGGAGTTGTCTACCTATTTATTTATATATAGTTTGTTGTGTCACCACAAGGCTATATATATTTGAAATGGGATCCTTATTCTCACTAGCAAAAACTTTAATTAGATTTTGCCGAACTATATAAATGAGGGTAATATAGTTTGAAGAAAATAGTGGGAGATACCAATATAAAATAAGACCTAATTTATTTTGGTAATTAATAAATGAATGTTTGCTAAAATATTGTCTTTTTACATGCGAATTTTGAAAATGTCACATTCACTAATTTCATCATGAAGCATACTTGATGCTAACAAACCGAATTTGAATCGAACTACACTGAATTTGGTTGAGGAATCTGAGAATTGTTCTCACTTCTTTGAAAAGATTTCTTATGTCCTAAATTCACCAGCACTGCAAAAGTTGCGAGACGACCTCGAGGAAGAGATTGCTACTTTTAAACGAAGGCAAGATGATGCATCTGTGGCTCAATGCATCATGCTCGCATCCATGAGTAACGAGCTTGACAAGATGAAAAAACATGGATGCTCCTACTATGCTACTGCACCTTGAGAGTTGTATGGTGAGCAAAGTAGGACGCTAGATATGAAATATCTAAGGAGCTCTTCCGATCTCGGATGACCGAGGGCACTACTGGTTTGAGACTCATGTCCTAAAGATGATCAATCTGATTGAACGTCTTGGACAACTTGGTTCGTCGTGGATGGGGAGTTGAGTCAAGATTTAGTCTTGCGGTCACTCCCGACACCTTCTCACAATTTGTTGTGAATTTTTACATGAATAAATTGGATGTCGACTTGCTCGAATTACTTAACATGTTGAAAATCATGAAGGTCACTTCCCATCCAAGAAGAAACCATGTCTTCTCGTGGATGATTCTTCCAAGAAAAGGAAGAGGCCCAAGGTATCTTCCGAAAGGAAGAAATCCAAGAAGGCTAAAGGAAAGGCGAAAGTGAAGGATCAAAAGAAACTGATCCAACTAGCAAAGAATTTGCTTCCATTGCAATAAGCCGTTCTTTGGAAGAGGAACTGCAAGGATTATCTCACGAATCAAAAGCGAAAGAAGCTTGGAGAAGCTTGAATCCTAATCAAGGTTTGTTTATGATTGAAATTAATTTTTCCGAATGTCAATCTTCTACTTGGGTATTGGATACCGATGTGGTTCTCCCATATGTAATAATATCGTGGACCGGTCAAGTAGAAAATCGAGCAAGGATGAGGTCGTCCTATGAGTGGGAAATGGAGCAAAGGTTCACGCATTAGTTGTAGGGACTTATTGTTTAGCACGCCTACTTGCAAGTTCATTAATTTAAATAATTGTTATTTTGTTCCAAATATCATTAGAAACATTATTTCTATCTCGTATTGGATATGGATGGTTTTCATATTATAATAAAGAACAACAGTTGTTCTATTTATAATGATAATGTTTTATATGGTGTTGGTAATTTACGAAATGGACTTTATATACTTGACTTGCATGAAAATATATTTCAAATTGAACAAACTAAGAAAAGGAAAAGAGATGATGTTAATTATACCTTCATGTGGCACTTTGTAGACTTCGGTATATATTAATGAAACAAGATTATCCAAGTTGCATAAAGATGGGCTCCTAGAGCTATCTCGATTATGAATCATATCCAACCTGTGAATCTTGTCTCATGGGTAAAATGACTAAATCTCCTTTTAGTGGAAAAGGAGAAAGAGTTACAGAGTTGTTAGCGTTGGTACACACAGATGTATGTGGACCTATGACAACGACCGCACGAGGAGGGTATTCTTATTTTATTACATTCACTGACGACCACTCAAGATTTGGATATGTGTATTTAATGAAATACAAATCAATCATTTGAAAAGTTCAAAGAGTTCGAAGTGAAGTTGAGAAGCAAACCGGTAAGAGTATTAAGATTCTTCGATCCGATCGAGGAGGAGAATACTTAAGTGGTGAGTTTCTCAATTGTCTCAAAGAAAATGGTATAATCTCACAATGGACTCCACCAGAACGCCATACGATGAATGGTGTATCTCGAAAGGAGAAATCGAACATTGTTGGACATGGTTCGATCTATGATGAGTTTTACTGACCTTCCGGTTTCCTTCGGGGATATGCCCTAGAATCCAACAAGATACCTACTTAACAAGGTACCTACAAAATCCGTCCCCAAGACCCCATATATGAGTTATGGATGGGGAGGAAACCAAATCTTAAGCATGTTAAGACTTGGGGTTGTCCAACTTATGTCAAAAAGTTTGAAAACGATAAGTCTGCAGACTAGATCCGACAAATGTAGATTTGTGGAATATCCTAAAGAAACATCGGGTATTATTTCTATCATCCAACCGATCAAAAGGTGTTTGTTGCGAAACATGCGCCTTCTTGGAAAAGGAGTTTATCCTTGAAGGGGTCAATTGGGAGTAAGATATATCTTGAAGAGGTTCAAGAACCACAAAATACTACGAGATCAAAGTGAGGTACCTAACCAAGTAGAGATTCCTTACACCACACCCTATTCAGAACTGAAGAGTACCAAAGATGCCAGACAGGTATGGACTTGTCATAGAAGATGACAATGAGGTACGATCATAGATGATGAT
Organism: Panax quinquefolius; assembly: GCA_020205615.1. NCBI lineage: Eukaryota > Viridiplantae > Streptophyta > Magnoliopsida > Apiales > Araliaceae > Panax > Panax quinquefolius. Next base: position 62,994,102 of record CM035168.1, read on the forward strand.
GATCCATTGAATTACTGAACAAAGCATGAGTAGTAAAGACTCGGAGAAGTGGCAAGAAGCCATGAAATCCGAGATGGACTCAAGTATGGACTTTGGTCTCACCACCAAGGCATTAAGCCTATTGGGTGTAAATGGGTCTTTAAAAGAAAGATTGGAGCGGATCGGCAAGGTAGAGACCTATAAGGCCCGATCGGTTGCAAAAGGTTTCAAACAAAGACAAGGAGTTGACTATGATGAAACCTTCTCACCAAGAGCAATGCTCAAGTCCATTCGGATTTTGCTTGCGATTGCAGACTTACCATGACTACAAAAATCTGGCGGATGGACGTGAAAACGGCCTTCCTCAATGGGAAACTTGAGGAGGATGTGTATATGACACAACCGGAGGATTTGTTTCAAAGGTTGGAACAAATCAAGTCTGTAAGCTTCTACAACGATCCATTTATGGATTAAAACAAGCTTCTCGTAGGTGGAACATCCGCTTTGATGAGACAATCAAAAGTTTGATTTTATCAAAATGAGGATGAACCATGTGTGTACAAGAAGGTAAGTGTGAGCTACCATGTTTCATTCCTTGTATTATATGTTGATGATATATTACCGATAGGGAATGATATTCCTATCTTTATGCAAAACAATTAAAATCAAGTTATCTAAACACTTCTCCATGAAGGACTTGGGAGAAGCATCCTATATTTTGGGGATAAAGATCTATAGAGATAGATCTAATAGGATGCTTGGCTTATCCCAAGGAACGATACATTGACATGATGCTAAAAGGTTTAGCATGGAAAATTCCAAAAGAGGTCTCATGCCGATGAGCTATGGAATACATCTCTCAAGAAACAAGCCCCAAAGACACTGAGAAAGAGAAACCGTATGAGTAAGATTCCTTATGCTTGAAATAATAGGATCTATCATGTACTGGTATGATATGTACTAGACCGGATGTCGCTCATGCACTTAGTGTAACAAGCGAGATATCGATCGAATCCGTGAGAAGAACACCGGAAGGCGGTGAAAAATATCCTAAAGTACTTAAGAAGAACTAAGGATGTATTTCTTTGTCTACGGTGGTCCGAATTAAAACTAGAAAACTTCACACTCAAGTTTTCAAACAGACCAAGATGATGATAAATCCGTTTGGTATATGTTTACCTTAAACGGTGGCAGATGAGTTGAAAAGTTCCAAGCGTGAACAAATTCTTGATTCAATGATGTGAGGCGAGTACATAGTCGCAAGTGAAGTTTTGCAAAGGAAGCTATTTGGATGAAGAAGTTCATTACCGAACTTGGTGTGGTTCCTAGCATTAAAGGACCAATTGCCTTTATTCTGCGACAACACTTGGAGTCACATGCATAAGCTAAGGAACCCGTGTCTCATCGTAAATCCAAACACGTGTTCATGGCGATTTCATTTGATCGAGAGATCATTAAAAGAGGAGACGTCACCCTCGAGCGTGTGGACTCTCAAGACAATATTGCGAGATCCATTTACTAAAGCGTTAACACAATGCCAGCTTTGATCGTCACTTAGAGAAGATGGGTATGAGATACCACGGCGATTGGCTTTAGTGCAAATGGGAGATTGAAAGTATTATGCATACAAGCCAATCATGAATGATGATAAAGCATATCTTTGTGTAATCAATCTTATTTATTTATTAATAAAAGAATTATTTATTTAAGGCATTTATTATCTACATGGTGCTTTTTTTATAATATACGTGATAAACCCATAGTTTTAAGCAACGCTTTTAGAATAATGATGATGATCATTCTAATGAGATCTAAATTCTTAGAAAGCCTAAAAACTAAAATAGTTCCCAATCATTGGATTACTAAATTGGGGATTAGTGAATCCGGATAGATTGGTACATATGTTGCTTGCTCATTGGATGAGGATGATTGATCTCATGATCATTTGTGTGGAGACACTAAAGCAAGTATGTAGGTGCTTATTAGAGAATAAGTTCAATGAGCATTGACTCGCTAAGGAATACCTAATGGAGTTTTACTTACATCATCAGATAGGAATTCTGTAGTGATAGTAGTACAAATGATCTCTTAGACTTGAGATCATCATAGTATCTTATATATAATGAATTACACTTTGACTTATTCCTTAAGACTCTTAGAGTATATCAAAGGGTATGCTTGGGTGTAATAAGTTATATATGAAGATAATGAATGATCAATAAAGAATCTACCACTTCTAGTAAAAGGAGAAATGTCCTATGTGATTCGATAAATGACAACCTGTGAATCCTTGGCGAGGTGGAATGAAATTAGAAAGTAGTTTCTAATTTGCATTCATTAGGAGTTGTTCATTTAGGAATCGAAATACATATAATTAAATAAAATAAGACTTGACAAAGAATTCCATGTCTTATATTTAATTGGGACATTGTATGGTGGAAGGATTGAATTATCTGGTAACTATTTACTCAAATGTTCTTTTATGATTAATGTTGAAATCTATATTATCCGGAAAGTCGTTGATCGCTAGGAGGCTTATCCCTATTGTAGAATAAATATTATTTATTTAAATAAATTATTTGTTTAATTTATTTATTTAAATGAGATTAGAATTGTTCTAATTGATTTATTCACAACCGGTTTAATATGGAGAACCTAAAGGGTCACACACATAAAAGGAAGAATAATTATTTAAGAAGTTAATGGCATAATTGTAATAATATGTTAAGTATATTTAATTTAATCTATGGTGATAGAATAAATTAAATAGCTTAATATTTATTATTTAATATTTTAGAAATATTAAATATAAATTAATAAGAGGAGTCTTATTAATATTATTACAATTATTATTATTTTAATTTCTAAAAGGTTTAGGAATTAATTTAATATAAGTACTCTCATTTATTCCTAATTGGATTAGGAAAGAAAATTAGTTAAAGGAGTTTAATTAATTACCCCTAATAGGATTAGGGAGCCCATTTAATTAAAAGAGTTTAATTAAATAAATAATACCTTATTTTAATTAAAATAGGTTACATGATATCTTTATAAGAGGAGTCTTATATCGAGATATCTTGAATATCGTAATTCCTAGATTTGGAGAATCGCCTTTTTCTTATACTGAGATAGGAAAAACTAGGGTTTGAGCCAACATCCTTCTTCTTGAAAAATTCCTCTTCCTTGGTGGATCACCTATAGAGGCCATACACTTGGGTGGCTTACATTAATCAAAGGAAGGAATCTACCCTAGATTCAAGGAGATCATGAGAAGTAGGAGGTGAACTTCATTGAGGAAGCTCGTTTCTACAAGGGTATGATTTCATAATTTCTTATTCTTCGTTTAATTAATAATATGCATAAAGGATGATCCGGGTAATTGGTTTGTAAAAAATTTTAAAATCTGATTTTATTTCGCTTCCGCTAAATTTTGCAATTTTGATTGCTACTTTGATTTTCATAAAACCCAACAGTGGTATCATGAGCCAAACTTTATGCGAATTATTAATTATTTTGATTCCATATATGTTTGGGTATGAATTTAGAATTATTTATTGGGCATAATTTGTCGTATAAAATTATTATTTTATGAAAAAAAAAAAAAGAATGCCGACATCTTTTGCGGAAATTTTTTTTTTTTGAATTCGGTAATTTTTTTTAGGCGGAGTCCGGTTTAAATTTTTTTTTGTGTAACTTTTTTGTGTTGATTCACTTTATATATATATTATATATATATAAACCGAAGCTTCAAACATATAACATGGCAATCCGTGTGGCTGTTATTATTTATATATATAATAATTGTTTGCACCTGCTTGGTCAGATTTTTTTTAGCCATCATTTTGACCGAGAAGCAAAGCAGGTCCGGCCACTTTTTAAAGAGTAGGACTTTTATTATATATATATATATATAATTGTTATATATATATATATATATTAATCTTAATAATTTTATAATTAAAATAAAAGAGTTTATTTTAATCTTGAAATTGAATTTCATGCAACATAAAATTGCCCATTAAATGATACTCATATATATATATGGAATGATTTAATTTATTGATACATATGATGATATGTATGATAATAAATGGGATTGATTATGGACAATTGACCAATATGATTGGATTTATTTTAGTTGGATGTTTGAATGAATGGGTTTTATTAAATGGGGTCTCACATATTCTCTCGTCTTTTCTCGGTTTTCTTCTTGATGTAAATTCTATTTCTCTCCTATGTACTTCCCTTGATCTAACGATCAAGGTTTCTATTTAAATTAAATAGTTTAATGTAATAGGATTAGTTAGAATTTTTTTGAAGAACCAGGAGATCAAGGAGAGCTTGAAGACCCGTTTGTAATGGAGCCCGGTTTAAATGTAATAGTTATATTTAAATGTTTATTCTTTGCACCTAGGGTTTGACCTTTTGGTTCACTTGGTGGCTCTAGTGAACCAAACTAGAATAAAAGTCCATAATCAATCCGGTAGAATATAGTATTCTATATGTGCATGCTAGTATTATATATATTATATATTATACAAACATGCTTCGCATGTTTAATAATATGACGCGTATTTTATATATATATTTGCATGCTAAAACAAGATGAGACAAATAATAACAAATCCCTCAAAGTTTTTATTAAGTCTTAAGCGTTCAAAGATATTTAGAATATCGAACGTCGCCTTTCAGCATGATAAAATTAATAGAGTATTAAATATTTAATATGAGTTTGTTGTGTCACCACAAGGCAAGTATTAAGTATTTAAGATGTTAATTTATCACATTTGATGCTTATAAAGAAAATTGAACAATATAGTTTTGTTGTGTCACCACAAGGGAGATATTTTTCTTTTTTGAATATATGGAAGTGCTAGGTTGGACTTAACTTAGATAATTTTGATTCGGATGTGCCACCACTTGATCAAAATAATCCAAGAGGCAAAACATAAGGAGTTACATGTTGATGTAATTGACAAGGAGTTGTCTACCTATTTATTTATATATAGTTTGTTGTGTCACCACAAGGCTATATATATTTGAAATGGGATCCTTATTCTCACTAGCAAAAACTTTAATTAGATTTTGCTTAACTATATAAATGAGGGTAATATAGTTTTAAGAAAATAGTGGGAGATACCAATATAAAATAAGACCTAATTTATTTTGGTAATTAATAAATGAATGTTTGCTAAAATATTGTCTTTTTACATGCGAATTTTGAAAATGTCACATTCACTAATTTCATCACAAAAGCATACTTGATGCTAACAAACCGACCGGACCAGAACTACACGGATTTGGTTGAGGAATCGAGAATTGTTCTCACTTCAATGAAAAGATTTCTTATGTCCTAAATTACCTGCACCTGCAAAAGTTGCGAGACGACCTCGAGGAAGAGATTGCTACTTTTAAACGGTGGCAAGATGATGCATCCGTGGCTCAATGCATCATGCTCGCATCCATGAGTAACGAGCTTCAGCCACAAGATGAAAACATGGATGCTCCTACTATGCTATCGCACCTTGGAGAGTTGTATGGTGAGCAAAGTAGGATCATAGATATGAAATATCTAAGGAGCTCTTCCGATCTCGGATGATGAGGGCACTACCGCTGAGACTCATGTCCTAAAGATGATCAATCTGATTGAGCGTCTTGGACGACTTGGGTTCGTCGTGGATGGGGAGTTGAGTCAAGATTTAGTCTTGCAGATCACTCCCGCACACCTTCTCACAATTTGTTGTGAATTTTCACATGAATAAGTTGGATGTCGACACTCGAATTACTTAACATGTTGAAAATCTAACAAGGTCACTTCCCATCCAAGAAGAACCATGTCTTCTTCGATGGATGATTCTTCCAAGAAAAGGAAGAGGCCCAAGGTATCTTCTGAAAGGAAGAAATCCAAGAAGGCTAAAGGAAAGGCGAAAGTGAAGGATCAAAAGAAACCTGATCCAGCTAGCAAAGGAATTTGCTTCCATTGCAATAAGCCGGGTTACTGGAAGAGGAACTGCAAGGATTATCTCACAGAACAAAAGCAGAAGAAGCTTGGAGAAGCTTCGAATCCTAATCCTAAAAGAGTTTAATTAAATAAATAATACCTTATTTTAATTAAAATAGGGTTACATGATATCTTTATAAGAGGAGTCTTATATCAGATATCTTGAATATACGTAATTCCTAGATTTGGAGAGTACGCCCCCTTTTCTTATACAGATAGGAAAAACTAGGGTTTGAGCCAACATCCCTTCTTCTTGAAAAATTCCTCTTCCTTGGTGGATCACCTATAGAGGCCATACACTTGGGTGGCTTACATTAATCAAATGAAGGAATCTACCCGGAGATTCAAGGAGATCGCGGAGAAGTAGGAGGTGAACTCTTACCTGAGGAAGCTCGTTTCTACAAGGGTATGATTTCATAATTTCTTATTCTTCGTTTAATTAATAATATGCATAAAGGATGATCCGGGTAATTGGTTTGTAAAAAATTTTAAAATCTGATTTTATTTCGCTTTCGCTAAATTTTGCAATTTTGATTGCTACTTTGATTTTCATAAAACCCAACAGAACGACCACCGGTCGTATGCTATAAATGCGTAAAAGAGGGACATATCAGCCCAAACTGTCCACAACAAATCAAGGTATGTTATAATTGTGGAAAGGAAGGACATATCGGTCGAGATTGTAGGATAGAGAAACCAAGTCCAGCGGGGATGGTGACTCAAAAGGTTGTCCCAGAAAAGTCAAAGTCAATGGTTCTTGGAAGAGCATTTGTTGTGACTAGTCAAAATGCGAGGAACCCAAATGAGGTGATCACGGGTAAGCTAATCATAAATTCTTGCGAAGTTTATACCTTACTAGATACCGGTGCTACCCATTCATTTATCTCTCCTGCTTGTGCTCAACGTTTAAACTTGACTCCGGAGAAATTAGACTTTGACTTATCTGTGGAGACTCCGTTAGGAGAAACTTTCATTACATCCACTGTTTATTAATCTTGTTTGATCAAAGTTGGCACCATCACATTACCTGTTGATCTTATCTCTTTAAAGATACTTGCTTTTGATGTGATTTTAGGGATTGATTGGTTAACTACTCATCATGCCAAAATTGATTATTTTTGTAAGGTTGTTAGTTTTCATATTCCTAACCAACCTGTTGTACGAATTCAAGCAACTAAACCACTAAAATCAATCACTGTCATATCAAGTCATAAAGCTATTCGTTTATTAAAAAATGGATGTCAAGCTTTCTTAGCCTATGTTATGGATTTGAATAAAGACACGTCAGATTTGAATAATATTTACATTGTTAGTGAGTTTCTGACGTATTTCTTGAAGAACTTCTCGCCTACACCTCCGAGCGTGAAGTTGAATTCTTTATTGATCTTGAACACAGTACAAAGCCCAATTCTAAAACCCCATATCGAATGGCTCCTATTGAACTTCAGGAGTTAAAAGTCCAACTACAGGAGTTATTGGACATTGGTTTCATTCGTCCTAGTACATCTCCTTGGGGTGCTCCTGTTTTTTTTGTAAAGAAGAAAGATGGGAGTATGCGACTTTATATTGATTATCGAGAATTAAACAATGTCACCATCAAGAATAGGTATCCGTTACCTCGCATTGATGACCTATTTGACCAGTTACAAGGAGCACAATTCTTTTCAAAGATCGATCTTCATTCTGGATATCATCAGTTGAAGATTAGAACTGAGGATATTCCAAAGACTGACTTCAGAACTCGGTACGGGCATTATGACTTCTTAGTCATGTCTTTTAGATTGACTAATGCTCATGCGGCTTTCATGGATATGATGAACCGAGTATTCAAGGAATATTTAGATCAGTTCATTGTTGTCTTTATTGATGACATCCTCATATATTCCAAAAGTCGTGAAGATTATGAGCACCATTTGAAGCTGGTACTCCAAAGGCTTCATGAAAACAAGCTTTATGCTAAGTTGAAGAAATGCGAGTTCTGGCTTGAGGAAGTAGCATTCCTTGGGCAGGTGGTGTCAAAACATGGAGTATCTATTGACCTGACAAAGATTGAAGCAATACAAAGTTGGGAGCAACCGAAGATGGTGACCGAAGTACGTAGCTTTCTGGGCTTAGCTGGTTATTATTGGAGATTCGTTGAAGGATTTTCTCAAATCGCTACTCCGTTAACTCAGCTGACTCAGAAAGATACAAAATTCGTATGGAGCGAGGAATGCGAGAAGAGTTTTCAAGAGCTTAATAGGAGACTCGTCTCGGCACCTGTTCTGACAATTCCATCTGATTTGGATGTATTTGTTATCTACAGTGATGCTTCGGGCAAAGGGTTAGGATGTGTTCTCATGCAACATAGGAAGGTCATAGCTTATGCCTCGCGACAACTTAAAGAATATGAGAGGAATTATCCTACTCATGATCTATAGTTGGCAGCAGTCGTTTTCGCTCTAAAGATCTGTAGGCACTATCTATATGGGGAGAAAGTGGAGATATATTCAGACCATAATAGCCTCAAATATTTCTTCACCCAAAAGGAACTCAACATTCGACAACGATGTTGGCTTAAGTTGTTGAAAGATTACGACCATGCTGTAAGACCCCGAAATTTTTTTAAATAAAAAGGAATTTCCTTTATTTATTATTTTGAAATAGTAAGGGTTGATTTGATTAATGTGGATAGTTAAGGGTTAAATACACAAATATTTCAAAATAAGCAAGTGGTTATAAAATATTTATTTTTGTTTGGGAATATTCGTTTGGTCGTGGAATATTAAATGCTTCGTCGGGAATATTAAATGCAATGCCAAGTTGACCATGTGTGGGCCCCATAACGAAGCGATTGGATGAGGAAAACGACAAAGTTTGGGTGGTTATAAATAACTTGGCGTAGTTATTCTGAATTAAGACCGTTGGAATACCCGGTGGTTAAAAATACAAGATGTCTGCGTGGTTGCACGATGGCATACCAGTATTACACATATTGTTGAATTATTGATTAAATGTAAGATGGCGCTTACTCAATAATTTTCACGGTGAGTTCTTGTTAAATATTTTATTTTATTGATTCAATAATTGCTGCGTTGATATTTTATATTATTGTTGTTCAATAATTGTCATTTGCACATATTTCCCATTATCGGATCAATAATTCATATTATTTGAATAATATTATTAGATAACATTATTGGCAATGTCTAGAAAGTTACATCTAAGGAGAGGTTTGGTCACCTAATTGCGCCCGATGAGGAGAGATCCTTATTGAAAGCCCCTCTTTCTGGGAACACATTTGGTTGTCATAAATGTGATTACGTAATATTATTTGTGAATAATTAATTATTGATTCATATGATAAGGAAATATTTATTTTATGTGGATATAAATGATGGATTTATTTATGTGGTTATAAATGAAGAAATTAATGTTGAGGTGTTTTATCGATATTTTATCGGATTAGAGGTATTAAAAATTAAATCGGGGTTTTGAGATATATTATGGGGTTATAATTTTTAATCCGATAGTTGGATTGTGGTAATTTTTGGGTATGTTATACATACATAAGTTGAGTATATGTCCACAAATTTTGAACCGAATTAAAATGAGCGATAATTTATTATGAATTTTAAGAGGTGATGATTCGAAATTAGGTTATAAATGATTTTGGTGGAAAATTCTAAATTGGTGGGCCCCACTTGTGGTTGGTGAAAAAAAAAATGTGCTGAATTTTATTTCAAATGTGGTGGGTGGCAATAGTAGCGAGAAAAAGCCATCGTGTGGCAGTCAAAAGTCTGCTTGGTGGGCTAACATTTTCCTATAAATAGAGGGCTAAGTTAGAATTGAAAATCACACCGAAACAAAGTTTTCTCTCTTTCTCTCTATATTATTGAGCGTATTTTGTGAGTATTTAGATACTTTGAGAGTTCTTTATTCGAGATACAAGTTTCATTCAAAGATCATCACTTGAGCCTTTCCTTAAAAATCGATTCTTTGAGGTAAGGGATATTATTTTTTTTCGTAATGATATTATTTCTTCAATATCATTATCTTTGAAATGTTGATCTGAAGTTTTATCAAATTTGGAACTTTTTCATGTCGGGGTTACTATTCATGAGTTACTATTCATGAGTTACTATTCATGAGTTACTATTCATGAGTTCTTATTCACGAGTACTATTAATGAAGCGTGAAGATGTTTTTGTGGAATTTCTATCTTTTGGTGTCGAGAGTTACTATTCACGTTATCTGACTATTATTCACGTATACTAGACTATTCACGATATCTGACTATTCATCGAAAAATAAAATTTCTTCTTTTCGTCCAAAATATCTATTTTGGATACTAGCTTTGATTGTATCCATGTTTTGATCATTCTTGAATTTTACACCACTATGATTATTTTTGAGGTATTGTTGGACATGGATAAAACAAAGTACGAATCCTTAATCCTTAATCCTTGTCATTTTGTTTCAATTTGGATTCGTTCTTTAAAAATATTTTTCATCATCCTCAGTCTTAAATGATGATATTATTGAATATCTTTGGCCTGTAGTGCAAAGATGAATGATTTCTGAAGAATATCTTTGGCCTGTTGTGCAAAGATGAACATGTGTTTAAATGAACATGATCGATTGATGAATATCTTTGGCCTTTAGTGCAAAGATGAGCAGTGTTTAAATGAATATGACCGATTGATGAATATCTTTGGCCTTTAGTGCAAAGATGAGCAGTGTTGAGATGAACATGACCGATTGATGAATATCTTTGGCTGTAGTGCAAAAGATGAATATTTGATTTGAGATGAATATTGATTGATGTTACTGGGGATAAAATATTGATGATGGACTGTTAAATTCATAGATTATAGTAGATTTCATTCTCTACGTAACTCTTCTATGAATTATTATTTCCACTGCGAATATTGATCTGAAACTTGTTGTCTATTGTATTCTATCAGATTTTTCCCTGTTGGAGACTAACGATAATTTGTTGTATATTATCTTAGTCATAGTATTCTTTACTGGGCTAGTTGAGCTCACCCTTTTCCTTGTTGTTCCATTTTTCTTCTCAGGAGGCGAGAATGTAGCGAGTACTAGTCGAGGTATGGAATGAAGGTTCTAGAGAGAGTTGTTTAGTAGTCCTCACCATTTTTGTAAAATAATGTATCAATAAATGTGATGGGGATTTATTTGAGTATAGATATTGTCTAAAAGATAATATTTGTATTTAAACTCACAGTTTCTTGTTGTAATAATAAAGTTGTAGTTGTTTACATACCATGTATTTGGCGACTCGAAATGGGTGTGGTGTATACTATTTTGGGGCGTCACGGTTGGTATCGTCGAGCTATAAGTAAAGAGCCCCGAGCCTCTCACCGGTGACTTCACATTGATGGGGGATGCACCGCCCCGACTCTCCGTAGGGGCGCCTGCTCTGCGGTGTAAATCGATAGGTACCATCGTGAGTGAGTCTTGACACACAAGTTGGTGTCCGTCACGGTTGGTATCGAGCTTAGGGATATGATCTCTGGCGGAGATCGGGAATAAAACTAGGAGGGAGAGCGAGTAAATCCTTAGCTAGTGTGTCCTACCTAAGCTTATTTGTTGGTTGGTCATATTATAGGGTATTATGTGATTTGTTAATTTATTTAATTAACCCTTGTTTTATGATAGTTTTTTAGAATGGGCTCACGAGAACGTTAACAATGGAGTGAATGAGATCGTGGAGACACCTCTAATCGCCAACCGGATAATGTGATGTCGGTGAAGAAGGAATTAGAGATATCCATGTGGTGAGTGAAGAATTGATAGTTGCACCTTAGATAATCGCAGAGGTAACGGTGAGAGAGTGAGGAAGAAGAGGAAGAAGAGGTACACGAAGAGAGTTTATTAGAGGTATTTTATGATCGAAATATAGAATTGCAAAATCGTATTCATGAGTTAGAAGAGCGAAGCTAAAGAATTGCGAGCGATCGTGGAGCAAAAGGATGCAACGATTCAAGCTTGTGTTACCCGTCGTGATGCTTGAATGAAGCACTCTTTGGCGAGTATAAGATGATAAAAATTTGGAATCGAAATTTGAAAGAAGAAATAACTAAGAGTGAGAATGAGTGATGCTTGGGTAAAAAGGCACGCGACGCGTTGATATTATGGAAAGAGATGTCCAATCTAAAAGAGAAGATTTAACGATGACGGGAAGACATCGGCGAAGAACATCAACACCATCAACAAATTCTAGGGAAGAGAACGATCGCCGATTAGATGCTACTGAGATGTGGAGAGGAGGGGGACATATAAGGTCAAACTGCTCAAAGCCTTCCAAGGTATGCTATAATTGTGGAAAAAGAAGGACATATCGCTCGAGATTATGCGATATCGAAACCCGATCCAAATGTGAATGGTGACTCAAAAGGATGTCCCGAAAAAGTCAAAGTCAACGGTTCTTGGAAGAGCGTTTGTCGTGGCCATTCAAAATGCGAGGAACCCGAACGAAGTTAGCTTGGTTAGTTAATTATAAATTCTTGTGAAGTATATACATTACTAGATCTGGGTTCTACCCATTCTTTTATCTCTCTTTGCTTTGCGCTCAACGTTTGAACTTGACTACGGAGAAATTAGACTTTGACCTATTATTGGAGACTCAGTTAGGAGAAACTTTCATTACATCCGTTGTTTAAAAAATCTTGCTTGATTCAGTTGGCACTATCACATTACACAGTTAACCTTATTTCTATAGAGATATTTGCTTTTGATGTGATTTTAAGGTTAACTACTCATCATGCCAAAATTGATTGTTTTTGTAAGGTTGTTAGTTTTCATATTCCTAACTAACCTGTTATTCGAATTCAAGCAACCAAACCATTGTAATCAAACATTTTCATATCAAGCCATGAAGTCATTCGTTTATTACGGATGTCAAGTTTTCTTAGTCCATGTTATGGATTTGAATAAAGACACGTCAGATTTGAATAATATTCTTGTTGTTATTGATTTTTCCTGACGTATTTTCTGAAGAATTTCTTGGCTTACCCCCAAAGCTTGATATTAAATTTTGTATCGACTTTGAACCCGGTACAAAACTCATTTCTAAAATCTCATATCGAATGGCTCCTATTGAACTTCAGGAGTTAAAAATTCAACTATAGAATTTGGTACCTGAGCCTTTATTTTGTGACTTCCTTTGTGGAATTCACTAAGCCGAACTCTCTGTAGGGGACGTCATATTAGATGCGATAGTAAAGCGATAGGTGTCATTGTGACGTCTATCCAAGATTAGGATATGAGTCACGATTGAGAGCAACCTAAGTCGATGAATCGAAATCGTAGCTTTCTAGGCTTAGTTGGTTATTATCGGAGATTCGTTGAAGGATATTCTCGAATCGCTATTCCATTATCGCAGCTGACTCGTAGAGATACAAAATTCGAATGGAGCAAGGAATGTGGGAAGAGCTTCGAAGAACTCAAGAGGAGACTCATTTTAAACATGTTACGACCATGCCATCCCGGAAAAGCGAGCGTGGTAGGCGGCGTGTTGAGTAGAAGATCGTATATAAGTATCTGAGTACGATATTGTCAAAGACTAATTTCGTATAATTTACAAATAATAGAGATGGAGATGAAAACTCTAGGTACCCACATGATGATATACGAGAATAATCGACTTTAGTTAAAGCCGCCAAGCGAGCCCCAATTCGGAGTGATGCGTATGAAGAGGAAAGTACAAGAAGGAGCTATTCCTAAAACGAGAATTGATGAAGAAGGAATACTTCGAGTCCACTCTAGACTTTGTGTTCCTAACGACTCTGATTTGAAGAACAAGATTATGATGGAGGCACACAATACACCATTTGCAATCCATCCTGGAAGTACTAAAATGTATCGTGATCTTCGACATACATTTTGGTGGAATAATATGAAGAGAGAGATTGCAAAGTTTATCTCGATGTGTTTAACTTGCCCGGCGTGTAAAGGCGGAGCATCTAGTACCTAAGGGTCCGTTGCAACCACTTGAGATTCCGAATGGAAGTGGGAACACATTACCATAGATTTAAGTTCTGGGTCTTCCTATGGTTTCTCAAGGCATCAATGCTATTTGGGTTATTGTTGATAGATTAACCAAATCTGCTCACTTCTTGCCGATCACGGAGACTTATTCCTTGAACGTCTTGTTAGTATATACGTGAATGAGATTGTGAGGTTGCATGGCATGCACGTATCCATAGTTTGGGATAGTGACCCAAGATTCACTTCATGATTTTGGGTTAGAAAGCTATGGGCACGAATTTACGATTCTGGTTGGCATACCATCCTCAAAGCGGATGGGCAATCGAAAGGACTACTCAAACTCTTGAAGATATATTAAAACTCTGTGTCCTAGATTTCAAAGAAAGTTGGGATAAGTACTTGCCATTGGTGGAATTCTCATACAACAATAGTTATTAAACAAATATGGGCATGGTTCCATTCGAAGCATTATATGGACAAAAATGTCGTTCTCCAATATGTTGGGATGAGGTGGGTGAAGCAACATTGTTGGGACCCGAGTTAGTACATATGACTAATGATTCGACAACGTATACAAATGGCACAAGATCGACAAAAGAGTTATGCGGATCTTCATCGAAAGGATGTGGAATTTAATGTAGGGGATCATGTATTGTTGCGAGTTGCTCCATGGAAGGGAGTTACAAGATTTGGGAAGAGAGGAAAGCTCAATCCACGATTTATTGGTCCATTTCAAATTCTTGACCGAGTAGGAAATGTAGCCTATAGACTTGCGTTACCTCCGAGTATGTCTCGTGTTCATAATGTGTTTCACATATCTGTACTTCGTAAATATGTGAAAGAACCGAACCACGTTATAGAGTTAGAACCAGAACGAGATATAGTCAGAAGATTTAACGTATGAGGAGGTACCTGTCAAGATTTTGGATAGGAAGGAGCATGTCCTACGCGCAAAGGTCATACCACAAGTTAAAGTTTTGTGGAGGAATCATGCTATAGAGGAAATGACTTGGGAATTGGAAACGAAAATGAAAGCGAGGTATCCTCACCTTTTCGAAATACCAGGTACGTACGTCAATTTCGAGGACGAAATTTCATAAGGAGGGGAGGTTGTAAGACCCCGAAATTTTTTTAAATAAAAAGGAATTTCCTTTATTTATTATTTTGAAATAGTAAGGGTTGATTTGATTAATGTGGATAGTTAAGGGTTAAATACGTAAATATTTCAAAATAAGCAAGTGGTTATAAAATATTCATTTTTGTCGGGGAATATTCGTTTGGTCGTGGAATATTAAATGCTTTGTCGGGGAATATTAAATACGACGCGAGCGACCATGTGTGGGGCCCCATAACGGAAAGCGATTGGATGAGGAAAACGACAAAGTTTGGGTGGTTATAAATAACGGCGTAGTTATTACCAATTAAGACCGTTGGAATACCCAAAGTGGTTAAAATACGATGTCTGGCGTGGTTGCACAAGATGGCACCACGGTATTACGATGATTGTTGAATTATTGATTCGACGTAAGATGGCGCTTACTCAATAATTTTCACAGAGTTACCTTGTTCAATATTTTATTTTATTGATTCAATAATTCTTTGCGTTGATATTTTATATTATTGTTGTTCAATAATTGTCATTTGCACGTGATTTCCCATTATCGGATCAATAATTCATATTATTTGAATAATATTATTAGATAACATTATTGCGAATGTCTAGAAAGTTACATCTAAGGAGAGGTTTGGTCACCTAATTGCGGCGCCAATGAGGAGAGATCCTTATTGAAAGCCCCTCTTTCACGGGAACGGCTGGTTGTCATAAATGTGATTCTGTAATATTATTTGTGAATAATTAATTATTGATTCATATGATAAGGAAATATTTATTTTATGTGGATATAAATGATGGATTTATTTATGTGGTTATAAATGAAGAAATTAATGTTGAGGTGTTTTATCAGTATTTTATCGGATTAGAGGTATTAAAAATTAAATCAGGGGTTTTGAGATATATTGCGGGGGTTATAATTTTTAATCCGACCGTTGGATTGTGGTAATTTTTGGGTATGTTATACATACATAAGTTGAGTATATGTCCACAAATTTTGAACCGTTAAAAATGAGCGTATAATTTATTATGAATTTTAAGAGGTGACTGATTCAGAAATTAGGTTATAAATGATTTTGGTGGAAAATTCTAGAATTGGTGGGCCCCACTTGTGGTTGGTGAAAAAAAAAATGTGCTGAATTTTATTTCAAATGTGGTGGGTGGCAATAGTAGCAGGTAAAGCCATCAGGTAGCAGGTCAAGTCTGCTTCGGCGGGCTAACATTTTCCTATAAATAGAGGGCTAAGTTAGAATTGAAAATCACACCAGAAACAAAGTTTTCTCTCTCTCTCTATATTATTGAGCGTATTTTGTGAGTATTTAGATACTTTGAGAGTTGCTGTTCAGTACAAGTTTCATTCAGCATCACTTCCGACCTTTCCTTCCGAAGTACTGATTCTTTGAGGTAAGGGATATTATTTTTTTCGTAATGATATTATTTCTTCAATATCATTATGCTGAAATGTTGATCTGAAGTTTTTATCAAATTTGGAACTTTTTCATGTCGGGGTTACTATTCATGAGTTACTATTCACGAGTTACTATTCATGAGTTACTATTCACGAGTTACTATTCACGAGTACTATTTATGAAGCGTGAAGATGTTTTTTGTGGAATTTCTATCTTTTGGTGTCGAGTTACTATTCACGTATCTGACCTATTCACGATATCTGACACTATTCACGTATACGGCACTATTCATCGAAAAATAAAATTTCTTCTTTTCGTCCAAAATATCTATTTTGGATACTAGCTTTGATTGTATCCATGTTTTGATCATTCTTGAATTTTACACCACTATGATTATTTTTGAGGTATTGTTGGACATGGATAAAACAAAGTACGAATCCTTAATCCTTAATCCTTGTCATTTTGTTTCACTTTGGATTCGTTCTTTAAAAATATTTTCATCATCCTCGGTCTTAAATGATGATATTATTGAATATCTTTGGCCTTAGTGCAAAAGATGAATGATTTCTGAAGAATATCTTTGGCCTGTTGTGCAAAGATGAACATGTGTTTAAATGAACATGATCGATTGATGAATATCTTTGGCCTTTAGTGCAAAGATGAACAGGTGTTTAAATGAACATGACCGATTGATGAATATCTTTGGCCTTTAGTGCAAAGATGAACAGGTGTTGAGATGAACATGACCGATTGATGAATATCTTTGGCTGTAGTGCAAAGATGAATATTTGATTTGAGATGAATATTGATTGATGTTACAGGATAAAATATTGATGATGGAACTGTTAAATTCATAGATTATAGTAGATTTCATTCTCTACGTAACTCTTCTATGAATTATTATTTCCATTGCGAATATTGATCTCAAACTTGTTGTCTATTGTATTCTATCGATTTTTCCTGTTGGAGACTAACGATAATTTGTTGTATATTATCTTAGTCATAGTATTCTTCTTCGGGCTAGTTGAGCTCACCCTTTTCCTTGTTGTTCCATTTTTCTTCTCAGGAGGCGAGAATGTAGCGAGTACTAGTCAGGGTATGGAATGAAGGTTCTAGAGAGAGTTGTTTAGTAGTCCTCACCATTTTTTGTAAAATAATGTATCAATAAATGTGATGAGGATTTATTTGAGTATAGATATTGTCTAAAAGATAATATTTGTATTTAAACTCACAGTTTTACTGTTGTAATAATAAAGTTGTAGTTGTTTCTGTACCATGTATTTGGCGACTCAGAATGGGTGTGGTGTATACCTATTTTGGGGGCGTCACACATGCCATTCAATACCATCCTGGAAAAGCGAACGTGGTAGCTGACGCGTTGAGTAGAAGATCTTATGCGGGAACGAGTGCGATGTTGTCAACACAAAGGCCCATTTTGTGTGATTTACAAAAGATGAAGATAGAATTTAAGACTCCGGGGACCCATGAAATGATGTCAAGTATACGCATAGAACCGACTTTAATCAAAAAAGCTAAAGTTGCTCAAGCCACAGACCCGGAGCTGATGCGTATGAAGAAGAAAGTATAAAAAGGTGTTATCCTAGAGGCAAGAATCGATGAAGAAGGAATACTTCGAGTCAACTCCAAACTTTATGTTTCTAATGACTCTAATTTGAAGTACAAGATCATGATGGAGGCACACAATACGCCATTTGCAATCCATCTTGGAAGTACCAAAATGTATCGTGATCTTCGACATACATTTTGGTGGAACAATATGAAGAGAGAGATCGCGAAGTCTATCTCGAGGTGTTTAACTTGTCAACGGGTAAAGGTGGAGCATCAAGTGCCTAAGGGTCCATTGCAACCACTTGAGATTCCAAAATAGAAGTGGGAACACATTACCATGGATTTCGTTACGGGTCTTCCCACGGTTTCTCAAGGCATAAAAGCTATTTGGGTTATTGTTGATAGATTAACCAAGTCTGCTCATTTCTTACCGATACGGGAGACTTATTCCCTTGAACGTCTTGCTCGTATGTACGTAAATGAGATTGTGAGATTGCATGTCATGCCAGTATCCATAGTTTCGGATCGTGACCCAAGATTTACTTCACGATTTTGGGTTAGCTTGCAAAAAGCTATGGGCACGGATTTACGATTCAGTTCGGCATACCATCCTCAAACGGACGGACAATCAGAGAGGACTATTCAAACTCTTGAAGATCTATTAAGACTCTGTGTCCTAGACTTCAAAGGGAGTTAGGATAAGTATTTACCATTGGTGGAATTCTCCTACAACAACAGTTATTAGGCAAGTATAGGTGTGGCTCCATTTGAAGCATTATATGGACGAAAGTGTCGCTCTCCAGTATGTTGGGATGAGGTGGGTGAAGCAACATTTTTGGGACTAGAGTTGGTACGTATTACTATAGAAAATATCCAAATGATTCGACAACGTATACAAACGGCACAGAATCGACAAAAGAGTTATGCGGATCTTCATCGAAAGGATATGGAATTTAGTATTGGGGATCATGTATTGTTGTGTGTTTCTCCATGGAAGGGAGTTACAAGATTTGGGAGAAGAGGAAAGCTCAATCCACGATTTATTGGTCCATTTCAGATTCTTGACCGAGTAGGAAATGTGGCCTATAGACTCGCATTACCTCCAAGTATGTCTCGTGTTCATAATGTTTTTCACATATCTTTGCTTCGTAAATATGTGAAAGACCCGAAACACGTTATTGAGTTAGAACCAGACGAGATAGCCGAAGACTTAACGTACGAAGAGGTACCTGTCAAGATCTTGGATAGGAAGGAGCATGTCCTACGCACAAAGGTCATACCACAAGTCAAAGTTTTGTGGAGGAACCATGTTATAAAGGTCACTATTTTGTGGAGGAGCATGTCCTACGCACAAAGGTCACTATTTTGTAAAATAGTATATCAATAATTGTAATGAGGACTTATTTGGGTGTGAATATTGTCTAGATGACAATATTTGTTTTTAAACTCACAGTTTATGTGTTGTCATATTTTGCACGACAATTGTATTAATAAAGTTGTAGTTATTTCTGTACCATATTTTTGGAGACTCAGAATGGGTGTTGTATACCTATTTTGGGGGCATCACAGCTTTGTCTACTAAGTAACTGTTGATATTCATATGTTATACTGCAGAGATATTATCGCTTCGAGGATGGGCAGGAAGCCCATGGGATGACTATTCTCGGGAAGTATCTCGAGATGAATTGGCATAAGTGGGTCTACGACTGGAAGAAGAAGGCCCAGACCAAGATGGCTAATGGACAGACACTTAGAGATGTCCGGCCAAATTTCATTGGTGCTTCGGTGTGGGGGCAGATGTACGATATTTGGGAGGGCGAGGCGTTCAAGAAGATGTCGGCATAAGCGTGCACCGCCTCGACAATGAGTCGTCTCCCATCTCAAGACTGGAGTCGATCGTCGACCTCCATGGGAGAGACTCGAGGTGAGTCTAAAGCACCGACCTTTCTGCCTCGAGTTTTGGTGGCACACTCACCAGAAGAAAGGTGACGGTGGTTATATCTCACCTGAGGTATAGCGCATTGCGGTAAGTAATTTAATTATTTTATTTAGTATTTATTTGATGGCTTTGAAAATCTTTTGAATTTTTTTGTGTAATACTTACTTTTCACCTATTTCTGTGTTTTTTCAGACACGGTTCGAGGAAATTTCTATGGTTTGGAGCACCCAAAGAGGTGACACTCCAGTGGCTGATGCTAAGCGTGAGGACGAGGAGATGGAGGACTGGCTGTAGGCTACAGGGGGGCCGAAGAAGGGTAGAGTTGTGGGCATCCCCCGTGTCCCAGCCTACACTATAGTTCCTGCTGCGAGATCTCGACGTCGCCCACCCACCGGAGGTTATGATGCGAGTGGATCAGGCGTCGGCCCTTCATTTTCTGACGACTTCTTTAGGCGAATCATAGAGGGGTGCATGGCGAGCAGTGTTGTGCAGTCAGGCGCACCATCATGCGAGCGAATCTACCAGCTTGCTCAGGAGGTTGTCCACGGCTCCATAGATCCTACAGCTGCCACTGACGACCTCATGGGTGTAGTCCGGGAGGAGGCCATCCGTGTATGTGCAGTTGTCTTGGCCAACATCTTTCCTCCACATATTCGATAGGTAAAACTTATTATTGATGTATTTCCTTATTTGTAATTATATTGCTTATATAAACTGTTAAATAACTAGTTAACACGCAAACATAGGCAATAGCACCGCATAGGCAATAGACATGCGTTACAACTGACGGGACTCGATTCCGATATACGGAACCCGAGTTCGAGTCCCGTCCGCCTAACTTGAGAAAACTTAGACAAATAGTCGAAAAAGAGATCAAAACCCGCCCCGGTCACCCAGTTGACATGTAAACGTAGGCAATAGCACTACATAGGCAATAGACACGTGTTACAATTGATGGGACTTGATTCTGATATACGGAGCTCGAGTTCGAGTCTCGTCCACCTAACTTGAGAAAACTTAGGTAAATAGTCAAACAAGAGACCAAAACCCGCCCCGGTCGTCCAGTTGACACGCAAACACAAGCAATATCACTGCATAGGCAATAGACATGCGTTACAACTGACAGGACTCGATTCCAATATACGAAGCCCGAGTTCGAGTCCTGTCCGCCTAACTTGAGAATACTTAGACAAATAGTCAAAAAAGAGACCAAAACTCGCTCTGATCGCCCAGTTAACACGCAAACATAGGCAATAGCACCGCATAGGAAATAGACACATGTTACAACTGATGGGACTTGATTCTGATATACGGAGCTCGAGTTCGAGTCTCGTTCGGCTAACTTGAGAAAACTTAGATAAATAGTCAAAAAAGAGACCAAAACCCACCCCGGTCACCCAGTTGACATGTAAACATAGGCAATAGCACCGCATAGACAATAGACATGCGTTAAAACTGACGGGACTCGATTATGGTATACGGAGCCCGAGTTCGAATCTCGTCCGCCTAACTTGAGAAAACATAGACAAATAGTCGAAAAAAGACCAAACCCCACCTCGGTCGTCCAGTTGACACGCAAACATAGGCAATAGCACCGCATAGGCAATAGACACGTGTTACAACTGATGGGACTCGATTCCATATACGGAGCCCGAGTTCGAGTCCCGTCCACCTAACTTGAGAAAACTTAGACAAATAGTCGAAAAAGAGACCAAAACCCACCCCGGTTGCCTAGTTGACATGCAAACATACGCAAAAGCACCGTATAGGCAATAGACATGCGTTACAACTGACGGGACTCGATTTCGATATACGGAGCCCGAGTTCGAGTCCCGTCCGCCTAACTTGAGAAAACATAGACCAATAGTCGAAAAAGAGACCAAAACCCACCCCAGTCATCTAGTTGATACGCAAACATAGGCAATAGCGCCGCATAGGCAATAGACACGCGTTATAACTGACGGGACTCGATTTCGATATACGAAACCCAAGTTCGAGTCCCGTCCGCCTAACTTGAGAAAACTTAGACAAATAGTCGAAAAAGAGACCAAAACCTGCCCCGGTCGTCCAGTTGACACGTAAACACAGGAAATAGCACAGCATAGGCAATAGACACGCGTTACAACTGACAGGACTCAATTTTGATATACGGAACCCGAGTTCGAGTCCCATCCGCCTAACTTGAAGAACACAAACTAAAATAATGTAAATATATTTTCATTTTGATTTTGTTATTAATATTTTAATTTTTTAGGGTCTTGTTGATGAGACTCGTGGAGGTGGAGGCACTGGTGATGACCGTCGAGCCGATGACGAGTAGCCTCCTCCAGTACAGGGCGATGACCGTCGAGTTGGTGACGAGCAGCCTCCTCAAGTATAGGGTGATGACCGCCGAGTCGATGACATGGAGACAGGCGACGGGTTGTACTTAGTTTAGTTTATGTTATATTCTGAGTTTCATGTATGTACTTGTACAGTTTTTGAGTTGTACAGACGGTCATTATATTTTTGATCTATATAATTGATTTGGATTACTATTTTAATGGTGAATTGTATGATATTTGCTTGTTATTTGATGGTTGTTATTAGTTTATAATAGGTGTATGTTTATATTTGTAAATGAACAGTGAAATTTTGAAATTATAAAAAAAAATCAAAATGTATATAGTCATTGCCGATGGACATAAAAGTCATTGACGATGGCCTTACCGTCGGGAATGCGGTTTACCCTCAAAAAATTTGTAGAGTCATTGCCGACGGACTCGCCGTCGCTATAGCCGTCGGGATTGATATTTTGTCGTCGCCAATGACAATGATGCCGACAGCTAGCGATAAGAACGAGTGGCGACACGTGGGTGTGGGTCGACGCGTCTTAAACCGGCATATGTAAATCGCATGATGACATCATCAATCGACAAAGACTATAGTCATAGGCGACGGTAGTGCCCGTCGGCAATGACTGGTTTTTTTGTAGTGATATAGGGTCCCAGTGGCGAAGTCAGGATAAAAATTTAGTGGGGTCAAAATTTTGGGATGTTATAAATAATTTGGCGAGGGTTTGGAGGCTGCCCCCGAGTTAATTTTTTTAGATAATTTTGTGCTTTTTGACCAATTACATATATAAAACATGTATTTTGTTACATTATTGTTATATATAACAAGTTCATCAATGATGTGAAAATCAGTATATTGTTTAGTATATTCTTTTGCAAATAAAACTTGTTTTTTGGCTTTTGTTTAGTATCTTCCTTTGATGTTACTGATCTATATATTATTCATCTAACCACTAAATGAATATATAAATGCATATTTCCTATAGAGAAAAATATGACTTGATTAGCCAAAAAGACTTCACAAGTCATATGCATCATTGTATTGTTATCTATGGAATTGTGGTTTTAAATAAAAGAAAAAGAAGAGAGAATAAGTTGAATCTATTACCATATTGTGGTGATGCAAGTATGTGTTTCTCTAGTTCAGACTTAATTGTGTTTATATTACGTACTTCCCTCAACATTTTAGTATTAATGAGAACGGAAACCTTCTTTATATGTAACTGTTAGAATTAGCATTTTATTAGGCTAGATGCATTAGATATTTGCTACCAGAAGCAAAGGCTTGATTTTTCCATTAACTATTTATAGATTGATCCTGAACTTGCAAGGACCGTGGTTGTCTCAACAAAGCTTGATACTAAAATACCTCAATTTGCACGTGCTTCAGACGTGGAAGTTTTTCTTTCACCACCTGTCTGTGTGCTTGATGGCTTCATGTTAGTTGATTCTCCATTTTTCACATATGTGCCTTCAAGAAGAGTTGGTTCTGGACATGAATCAGTTTACAGATCCAATGATGAGTTTAAACATGTATATGTTCCTTTCATTCCTCAAGTGTGCCCTTTATACAAACTAAATAAATAAATTATCAACTAATTAATTTTATTAAAATTATAAGAATTTACAAAAGATAAGGAGGAACACTTTAAAATGTCATCGAAACACAGAATCGTCACATGTACCTACAAAATAAAAATGGCAAAACTAATGATTTAGCCACTATAGTTGGCAAGTTTTACTTAATTCATCACAGAACTTTTAATTTTTTAAATTACCTCATTAAACTAATTAAAATTTTATAATTGGGCTACTTTGTTAACTTAACTTAACTTCTGTTAAATTGATTTGGGTTTTTTCCTACGTTGCTTTTAAATAAAAAAGAAAAAGTAACAAAAATGACATGGCTGAACACAGGTGAAACAACTTTTAATCCTCCGCATTTCTCGATTATTGACAATTAAATGGTACAGGTGATCGAGCAGATGTACATTGTTGGTGTTATACTGGAACTGAGCTTGATGATTCAATTCAAGAGGAGAGTGTGCTTGCAAAAAATTAAACACTTGTGTTTCAATTTTATCTACCATTTCAGATTCACTTACCAATTCAATTTCATCATTACCAGAATATTGTCGGAGAAACTTTCCGATCAATTTCAACAACAAAAACAACGGGATTTGATTCTCAAACATCATTATATCCTGTGCTAACTTCCTCTCGGCTTCCCCTATAAGGCCAGATTTGGGATTTTTATGACTATATATATTATTCAAATGATCAAACAAGAAGAGGCCATCAATAGCGAAGATCAAAGCCAGGGTATCGCCATCAAGATCAATGTACTGATCATAAAATCCACGAATGACAAACTCAGAGTCTTTGACTTTTTTGAACCAAGAGCTCCTTGAAATTTTTGATTGGGCTTGCCGTGAAAACCCTTTTGGCCGTAGCGAGTTTGTGGTTCTGCATCTTATAGAAGTCTCCACGGAGATAATGATACGGGTCGACGCCTATCTGGCGAGGGAAGTAAGGGTTTATGGCGGTTTAGGGTTTTAGGTACTGAAAGATGCAAACATTAATATCGATAATGGTATCTTTTTCTTGGTTTAGGTTTTCATTCATTTGGTTGAGTTAACAGACTAGCCATGTCATTTTTGTTATCCACCTGTGTTCGGCCATGTCATTTTTGTTTTTTTTTTCTGTTAAAAAGCCACGTAGAAAAAAAATCCAAATCAATTTAACAGAAGTAGCCTGAGTTAACAGACTAGCCCAATTGTAAAATTTTAATTAGTTTAATGGGATAATTTAAAAAATTAAAAATTTAGTGGTGAATTAAGTAAAACTTGTCAACTATAGTGGCTAAATTATTAGTTTTGCCAAATAAAAATATCAATAAAATTGGCAAAACTAATGAAATACACACTGTAGTTGGCAAATTTTACTGATTATACAATTGAACTTTTAATTTTTTAAATTACCCCACTAAACCAATTATTATTTTGAAATTGGGTTATTCTGTGAAAAAAAAAAAACGGACGTTAATTTTTTATCTACAAAACTAATGAATTATCCACTGTATTTGACACGTTTTACTGATTACATCATTGAACTTTTAATTTTTCAGATTACCCCATTAAACTAATTAAAAATGATTATTTTAAATATTTTTAAAAATAATTATTATTTTAGTAAAAAATATTAGAAACTTCAATTTTTACATAAAATGAGTAAAGTTTCATAAATATAGTTTGAAAAAATTAACGTTTTATGAAACCTTCTTGATTTTTAAAAAAAAATCTTTTTTTTTTTTTGAAAATAAAGTTTATTTTTTTAATCTATATTTTATAAAATTTTACTCATTTTTTTTAAAATATGAAGAATTTTTCAATTTTTCTTGAAAATAATATATATTTATAAAATTATTAATTTCTTTTTGAAAAAATTGAATCAATTTTTTATTTATCTTTTCTTGTTTTTTTATTTTAATTTCTACTTTTAGTTATTTTTAAAAGAAATTATAATATTAAGAATGGATCATTCTATTACAAAATTAAGTAGACATTAATTTAATTTAAAATTACTTTAATTTTTTTGAATCTATATTTTATGAAACTCTACTCATTTTATGAAGAAAAAAGTTTCTAATATTTTTACTTAAAATAATAATTATTTTAAAATATTTAAAATAATTATTTTAATTAGTTTGATGGGATAATTTAAAAAATTAAAAGTTTAATGGTGTAATCAAGAAAATATGCCAACTACAAAGATTAATGTAATTCATTATTTTTGTAGATAAAAAATTAACGTTTGTTTATTTTTTTTTTTAACGGAATGACTCAATTTCAAAATAATAATTAGTTTAGTAGTGTAATTTGAAAAATTAAAAAGTTTAATGTTGTATTCAATAAAACCTACCAACTACAGTGGGTATTTCTTTAGTTTTGCCCAATGAAATCTAAACTACAAAACATCATTTAAAATATCTTCTTATTACACTTTTAGATGCAAAATCATCAATTATACTATCATATTTAATGTTTGCTAACATATCATTTTCAATGCATAATATCTCTAATCTTTTTATTATTTTAATTTTTTTATGCACATAAATACATAAATTTATAAAAAAAATTGGGCCCCGTCAACTGTGGGCCCTAAAGTACATTCTGTTGGCCCATGCCTGTAGTTTTTTCTCAGTTATAGCGATCTTTCTTGCTATAACTTATCCAAAAAATGTCTTAATGATATATCGATTACAATCGATCTAAAACAACGTATTCTATAACTGAAAATTTGAGATGTATATGGCCATCAGGTATATGGATGGTGTTCCATTGATCATTCCACTTCTTGAGAAAGAGTATATGTGAGACCCCGAATTTTATGAAATGAAAGTATTCAATTCTCTTATAATTATTCTATTTAGTAAATAGTTAAATTGATAAAAGGTTAAAGTTAAGGGTGATATGTGAAAATTTTTCAAAGTATGCAAGTTGTTATAAAATATTCATTTGGTCGGGGAATATCCGTAGGACGGCACAATCATTGGTGGACCCCACAACAGAAGTATTGTCGTAGTAAGAAATAAAAATAACAGCGAAAGTGTTACCGTTAAAACTGTTGAACTACTCGGTAATAAAAGTACAATAATACGTGTGGTTGCATAGTAGCACACGGTATTGATTATTGATGCTTGCGTGAGAAGTCACTTAGTTATACTCAATTATTGCTACAGTAATTGCTGCATCATATCTCTCATATTATTGATTCAATTATTGTCACAGTATCATCTGCATAATATTTTATATTATTAAATCAATAATAGAGATGACAAAGTTATTCATATTAATATTTGCAATATAGACAATGTCTAGAAGTTTCCTCTTTCTTGGGACCGACCTGGTTGTTAAATATTGTGAGTTATAATATTAATGATTAATGTTATTAAAAATTGAATTTGAGTTCGGAGTTGAATTTGGAGATGCGGACATGATATTTGAGTCCGGAACAATGAAATTAGTAGAAATAGACTATAAACACAAAATTTGTCGGGGTTGACTTTTTCTTCAAAAAAGTCAACAGTTGACTTTTTTGGAAAAAGTCAAACTTCAAAATTTCAAAAATGAAATTTTTGAGAAAAATATTTCCATTGTGTTGGGATTGTTAGTGTTAGTGGAAATCGACATTTATTTCGATAATAATTGATGTTTGGAGGTTATATTGACCAATCGGGTAATTAATCGAATAAATGAGCAATTAATTGCTATTAATTCACATGATTATAACTATTTGTTCACATGTGTGTACTATTGATTCACATTCACGTACTATTAGGGGAGGTGGTGCAAGATTGATAATACTTGCATGACTAAGTTATAAATAGAGGTATAGATGGAGGTACTATACTATAATTCATATTTTCACATGATTATAACTATTGAGTCACATGATTGTACTATTAATTCACATTATTTACTATTAGGGGAGGTGGTGCAAGTTTGATAATACTTGCAGGACTAAATTAAAAATGAAAGAAAAGTTGAAGGTATTATACTGTAATATTTCGAGCCTCAAAACGTGCAATTATCGAAACTATATTTTTCTATAAATAGAAGTTCATTCTTCCTTCATTTCTCACCAATTCACTAAATCTATAGAGCAATTATTATAGAGAGAAATTATAGAGAGAAAGAAGGAGAGAAGTCTGCTACCTCACTATTCCAGTATCCAGTCTTCTTTTGAGGTAAGGGGTATTATTCTTTCGTATTCATGAAGAGAATTATTTTCTTTCAATACTCGTAAGGGTTGTTATTCCATTCTTTATTATTATGTTAGAATAACCTGTCTATGTGAAGTACCGCATACATGGTGAAATTCTTCTGTTATTCCATTCTTTATTATTCTATTGGAATAACCTGTCTGTGCGGTCTATCGCATGCCTGGTGAATTCTATTGTTATTCCATTCCTTATTATTATGTTGGAATAACATGTCTATGCGAAGTACTGCATACATATTGAAATTCTTCTATTATTCCATTCTTTATTATTACATTGGAATATCACATGCATGCTGGATTACGCATGACTGGTTCCGCTTCTTTATTATTACATTGGAATAACTTTGTTTGTGAGGTTTATCGTATGCACGGTGAATTTTGTTGTTATTCCAATCTTTATTATTACATTGGAATATCACATGCATCTTGATTACGTATGACTTTGTTCCATTCTTTATTATTCATTAGAATAACTTGTCTGTCTTGGTCTATCGCATGCATGGTGAATTCTTCTGTTATTCCATTCTTTGTTATTCTGTTGGAATAACCTGTCTATGTAGATTACCGCATGCATGGTGAATGATCCTTTATATTCATTCCTTATTAAATTGTAGAAATGATTTGTCTACGTGGATTACCGCATGGCGGGTGAAAATCCATTTGCAGTTTTGTAATTTTTTTGACCCTCAAAAATTCTGGAAGAATTTGAAATGATAATTTGATGAGTTTTCTATATTGTGTCCAAAGATGGCGATTTTTGGATGTATAGATTAAGAGTTATGGATTTTATGAGAAAAGACTATTTTAAAAGTAAACCCTTATAACTCCTTGTGGTTAACTCCAAAATTGGTAAAATTTTTATTGGGAGTACATGTATATAACAGGAGTATACCCTGTAAATTTTGGAATTTTTGGACAAAAGTACAATTTATGATAAATGTCTAAATATTCGGCAGTTTTGGCCATATGAAAAATAGTAAATGAATTTTAAAAATTCTGAAAAAAATATATGTTCAATATGGGACTATATTCAATTAAATCCCAGAAAAGAAATATTTTTGGAACTGATTTGGTGTTTTTCATGAAAATGAACTAGTTATGAGCAAATGAATTAAATATGTTATGTGATGTAACAAAATTGGAAAATAAGATTTTATGGCTTGGGAATCATATATAGGGTATATCCAGATTTTTGATGAGGGATTTGATCATTGGTGATGAAATCTTATGAGTATGGCATTTTTGAATGATTAAATGTATTATTTGGTCAAGTGTAAACAATTGAAATAAATTGTTTATAAGTTTAAGAAGTGATTAAAATATTGTTATAATATTAATAATATTAGATTATGAGTTTATTAAGTGATTGATAATATTTGGATAAATTTAAAGTCTTTAATGTTTATCCTTGTTTTCGTTTGATTAATGCTTATATCATTGTCATCATCCTAATGTTTATATTATGATGAAAGTCATATTTGGCTTACATGCATAGATGGACTTGGTATGATTATGACCAGAGATTATTCGGTATAATCATGACTGTAATGTAACAAATGATGTGGTAAAAGTCCTCATTAGCCGGTAGTGCATTGATGGACAATTTTTGGTATGATTATGACCAAGGATTATTCGGTATAGTCATGACCATTGATGATTTAATGAATATCCTTCGCCCGTAGTGCAGGGAAGATTCGATGATATTGTTTATTTATTAACTTGAGTCTCAGCGATAAAAAAATTGATGAAAACATTTTAAATCATAGAAGATAGTAGATATCATGCTCTACTTGACTCTTCTAAAATATAGTTGTATGTCTTTGGCATGTAGTGTAAAGATGAATTGTTAATGAATATCTTTGGCCGTAGTGAAAAGATGAATTTATTAGTATGATTGTGAGCAGGAATTGTGATTTGGTATAACCATGATTTTTGATGTTTCAGGTGAAGATAGGTGATGAAAATTATCTTCGTCCTAGGTGCGAAGAGGAATTTAGAATCACAATTATGATTATGAGTTATTCATATGATTATGGACAGGAATTGTTGATTGATGTTACAGGGATAAAACATTATTGGTGGACTTTTAACATGGAGAAGATAATAGACCTGATGGTCTTTTTGACTCTTCTAATGGATTGCTCGTTCCGCTGCAACTATGGTTGAAAAGTTTTATCATCTACCATATGTTCTAAATCTTTGATTTATTATTGACGAAGGCTATTGATAATTTAATTATCTTTAGTCATGATATTCTTTATTGGGCTATTTGTGCTCACCCTTTTGCTTCACAATTCCTTTCGTGTAATAAGAGTATAGTTTGTCGAAAGGGGATATAGAGGAAATAGTGTGATGGTTCGAGGGCGTCAAGTTTCTCAATACATTATAAAACGGCATGACATGCAACAGATAATTATATTGAGGACATAAGATGTGTGTGTCGTATTTTATACGTCACTTAATAATTGATTTTGACGAACAACAATAGGGTGATGAGAACCCGACTTTGAAAGCGTCAAAAGTGCACCTCATTAGAATGAATATGATAGTAATCTTCTCGTTCTTCTTTGGGGTCTTAAAATATTTGATGCTGTATTTTATATGGCATTGTAACAATTTGAGTTTGGATACTGTCTACGAGATAATATTGTATTAAAACTCATAGCTTATGTGTTTTCGTACTCTGCACGACAGTTCAACAGTTGTATAAATGAAGTTTGTATGTGATTTTTTATAGTATAATATCTGGCGACTTAGAATGGGTCGTGTGGACCTATTTTGGGGGCGTCACAGTATATATAGGAGCTCCACAAGAAAGCTAAAAGAAATAAATCCGAAACTCAGGTTTTGCATATGCAAACCTTTAGTTTATTATTTTTTCTCAACAATTATATCTTTGTGATCTAAATGTTTTGCTGTGACTGAATGGTTTCCTTTTCTAATGTTCCTTTTAGCACTTTGGATGAAGTAAAATTGAAGGAAAAAGGAAGAGCTTTTCATGATATGTTTCTGACTAAGGTTTTTTTTCTCTCTGGGTCTTCATATTTATGTTGGATGTTGTGCTACTTAATTTTATTATGTTGAGCATAATATTTAAGCCTCTTAACTCAATTTTTTTTTTGATAAATTTTGAAAGATGATTGGGATTTGGTAGAAGTGTTCATCCCCTGAATTGAGGTTATTTTGTTTGTTCACTAAACAAGCAAACTCAGTTTCTCAAAATATAAATGTTTGTATTATTTTCTGTATTACCTTCAATCCATCAACATAGATACACCAGCAAATATAGGCCAACAAAATCTGGTGTTGCTAGATTCTAGTTGTTTGTTTCTAGTTGTTTGTTTGGAGAACTCATTAGTATTTTGACTAGGTTCTCTTTGTTGCTCAGTTGTCGCTGCTTTTGAAAGGGACTGTGGTTGCACCTCCAGATAAATTTGGTAAACTATCTAGTTGCTACTAAACTATGGATGCCTTTAGCATATATTAGATGTAAATGTTACATTCAATTTCAGCCAACTGAATAGATTCTTTAGTTTTTTTAATAAAACTTCCCAACCACTAAAACCTCTAAACAATTTGTGTTATATATCTGTTTTAAATTCTATGTTTTTTTATGTTAAAATATTGGCTTCACTATACTTCTTTCTAACTGGTGGGATTATGATTATACTTCTTTGGCGATGACAAACTATCCTTATCCTACTGAGTTTCTTAAGCCTTTACCTGGTAATCCAATAAAAGAGGTTAAATGGACATGGTATTTATGGTGACCCGTGTTAAGACACGTTTTCAGATTCTGTCAGTACTCTCTTTGATTTATTTTCTTGATTACTCCCTCTGTCGCAAAACTATGGACTAGTTTCCAGATTTAGGATGGCCCAATAAGTAAAGTCACTTTAGAAAGGAAACTTATAAAGATTGTTTTATTTACTTTACTACCCTTTTGGAATGGTTTTGAAAGTTCTTAAGAAAACTATTAATATTGATTGTGATATTGTTGAAGGTTAGTTTAGGAGCTTGCAATTTTCTATTAGATCATACACATATTCATTTATTCCTACATTGTTATGTTACTTAGAGTTTGTGGAAATCTATATTTGTTATGTTACTTCAAGTTGTATATTATCTATAATATTGGTTAAGAAGACTTTCAAATAAATAAAGCAGACACTGAGGTTGAGCTTGATGGTCACTTATTTGTGATAGACTTTTTGCATATGATGAAATTGGACTTGAAGACAGGTATGCAGCAGCCTATTGCCTGGATTGATGAAGCAGGCATGTTCTTTTTTTCAAAAACTCTCTGATCATGACAAAATTCATGAGTGCTGCTACTGTAAGACCCCAACTTTCATGAATAAAGATTATTTTTCTTGAAATATATTTTTGAATATTATGGTGTGGAGTTGATATAATGTTATAGTTGTGGGTTATATTTATAAATTTTGCAAAGTATGCAAGTTGTTATAAAATATTCGATTGGTCGGGGAATATTCGTTTTAACAGGAAATATTCGTATGACGTCACAATCATTGGTGGACCCCACAACAGAATTATTGTCAGAATGAGAAAATGACAGAATTATCTTTTTATAAAAATAACGACGAAAGTTTTAATGTTAACTGTCAAAATACCCAGTGTTAAAGTACAATAATACGCGTAGTTGCATAGTAGCACATGGTATTGATTATTGATGCTTACGTGAGAAGTCACTCAATTATATTCAATTATTTCTACAGTAATTGCTGCATAGTATCTCACGTTATTTTATTCAATTATTGTCAATATTTTATATATTATTAGATCAATAATTGAGATGACAAAGTTATTCATATTATTATTTGCAATATTGACAATGTCTAGAAAGTTCTGTCGAGGAGAGGTTTAGTCACCTAATTGCGCGCCAATAAGGAGAAATCCTTATCGGAAAGCCCCCTCTTTCCAGGGAACGATCTGGTTGTTAAATATTGCGAGTTATAATAATGATGATAAATGTTGTTAACAATATTGAGGGGGATTCTTATGAAGTATTTGTTGTAAATTTTGCTTATTATATGGACCCCCACTTATCTATTTTTCAAAATAATCGGTAGAAAGTTATTCGGTATATATATATTATGAGGTGCGGCCCACAACTGAAATAATGGAATGGTTCACGGGAATTTGGATGGCAGGTAATGGAATGTTATATATATATATATATATATATATATATATATATATATATATTAGTTTTGTTTTTTATGAAAATAAAATATATTATATTTTATTATGCATAATGTTTGCATAGTAAAATTATACAAAATCAGAAAATTTTTGTGAGTTGTAATTGTGCGTCCGTGATTTCTAAAATTCAAATAGTATCCTTTCCATTCTCCTATAAGTATGATGCTTAGCTAGAATTAAAAATCGCACCAAAATCAGAGAATTCTTCTTCTATAATATTGAGCGTATTTCTTTAGAGTTTAAGGAAGTTTTGAGCGTAGAAAACAGTATAAGTTTTCTTCAAGAATATCCCCGCCCTACCAGTCGGAATACTCTTCTTTTTAAGGTAAGGGATGTTATTTTTGTTCAATATTTTAAGAAATAATATTTTCTTCCATACTCTGTAGTATGTAAGTAATATTATTTCGTTTCAGATTCAGAATTCTACACTCATTTTGTTAAAGTTTTGGCTTCTATACTCCATGAAATTAGTAGAATATCCTTGATATTTGCGCTTCATCCAGTATCTTTTCATGGAAATATTATTCTAAGCATTCTTGATAAGTTTTAACTTTTTTATGTCGGGGTACTATTCACGGGATACTATTCCCGAATTACTATTTACGGGGTACTATTCACTCGGGTACTATTCACTCGGGGTACTATTCATAATAAAAATTAATTTCTTTTCGATCCAAATCATTTTTGGTATAATATTATTCTTGAATTTTACTCCACAAAGTAGTATCATGTTAATTATAAATCTTTAAAATTTATCCTTTGCTTTCATTTAATTGAATTCTTATATCATTGTCATCGTCATCATGCTTATATTTTTATGAAAGTCATCTTTGGCCCGTAGTGCATAGATAGACTTGGTATGATTATGACTAGGGATTATTCGTGTGATGCCCCCAAAATAGGTCCACACGACCCATTCTGAGTCGCCAAATATCACATAACAGAAATCAAATACAAACTTCATTTATACAACTGTTGAATTGTCGTGCAGAGTACAACAACACATAAGCTGTGAGTTTTAATACAAATATAGATAACTCTCATGGTGCCTCGACCACAACACCTTAAAATGGTACTTTACATAAAAGTACAGTCAATAACTGTTTTAGAAATTAAAGTCTTTGGAAAAAGCTCAAGGAAACCTTCGAACATGGGAGGCCATGCATCTAAGTTATAATAGATATCATATGACTCAAGAATTATTCGTGGTTAACCCAATAGACCCCAAAAAAATGAGAAGATTACTATCACTTTCTTTCCAATGGTGAGTCTTCTCTTGACATATAGTTATCTCCATTGTCTCCAAGTGAGAATTATATTTCAACCAAACTCCAAGATTATATAGGTAGTGCTCATAGATATAATCAGCAAGTGCATGTGCACAACACTGTCTTATAATAACACGAGGTCATCTGTCATTAGATATCTTGTATGATAGTGGCAAAACGCCCTTCCAAAGTTGGGTTCACCTAACCCTATTCGGTTCACCAAAATCAACGGTTAAAATGACGTATAAAATACGACACATTTATCTATAATTCTCAATAAAATTATTTCCATACAGTTTTAGGAGAAACCTCAACAGCTATAGACCATCGTTCTATTCCCCTGTTACCCCCGCTCGACCCAGCTACACTCTTATTACCTGAAAGGAATTGTAAAGCAAAAGGGTGAACACAACTAGCCCAGTAAAGAATATCATGACTAAAGATAATTAAATTATCAATAGCCTTCGTCAGTAATAAATCAGAGATTTAGAACATATGGTAGATGATAAAACTTTTCAACCATAGTTGTAGCAGAATGAAAAATCCATTAGAAGAGTCAAATAGACCATAAAGTCTATTATCTTCTCCATGTTAAAAGTCCACCAACCATGTTTTATCCCTGTAAAATCAATTAACAGTTCCTGTCCACAATTATGTGAATAACTCATAATCATAATTGTGATTCTAAATTTCTCTTCGCATCCAGGACGAAGATAATTTTCATCACCTGTCTTTACCTGAAACATCAAAGATCATGGTTATACCAAATCACAGTTCCTGTTCATAATCATACTAATAAATTCATCTTTGCACTTCAGGCCAAAGATATTCATTAACAATTCATCTTTGCACTACAGGCCAAAGACATGCAACTGTATTTTTAGAAGAGTCAAGTAGAGCATGATATCTACTATCTTCTACGAATTAAAAGGTTATTATCAATGTTTTATCGCTGAGACTCAGATTAATAAATAATCCACATAATCGAATCATCCTTGCACTACGGCTAAGGATATTTATTAGTATCACGACCACGAATTATCCATGCACTACGGGCCAAGGATATTCGTGTTTTTACCAATGGTCATGATTATACCAAATAATCCATGGTCATAATCATACTAACAACTTTCCATCAATGCACTACGGGCCAATGAGGACTTTTACCACATCATTTGTAACATTACGGGTCATGATTATACCGAATGATCCCTGGTCATAATCATACCAATAACTGTCCATCAATGCACTACGAGCCAATAAGGACTTTTACCACATCATTTGTAACATTACGGGTCATAATTATACCAAATGATCCCTGGTCATAATCATACCAATCAACAGTTCATATTTGCACCCTTGGCCGAAGATGACTTTCATCATAATATAAGCATGAGGATGATGACAATGATATAAGCATTAATTAAACGAAATCAAGGATAATTATTAAAGACTTTAAATTTATCCAGAGTTTAATAATGTCCAAATTTTCAACATGATACTACTTTGTGGAGTAAAATTCAAGAATAATATCCATGTATCAAAAATAATTTGGACAGAAAAGAAATAAATTTTTTGGTGAATAGTGTAACGCCCCCAAAACAGGTATACATCACCCATCTTGAGTCGCCAGATACATGGTACATAAATTCAAATACAACTTAATTATACAAGTGTCGTGTAAAAATACGACAAAACATAGCTGAGAGTTTAAACAAGAATATTGTCATCTAGACAATATCCACACCCAAGGGTGTCCTCATTATAATTATTATCACATTATTCCGTGGAATAGTGAGGACTACTAAAGCTATTTATCCTGGACCGTCACTCCATTCCCCGACTAATCCCGGCTACGCTCTCATTTTCTGAAGAGAACAGTGAAAGAAAGGGTGAGCTCAACTAGCCCAGTAAGAAATATTATGACTAATATAATGTAGAATAAATTATCATTAGTCTTCAACAGTGTTAAATTGATAAAATACAATAGACATCAAGTTTAACTGCAGCGGAACATGCAATTCATTAAAAGAGTCAAGTAGAGAATAAAATCTACTATCTTTTATGATTTAAAAGGTTTTTCATCACTTTTATCGAGACTCGAATTAATAAATAATCCACATCATCCACTCGCACTACTGACCAAGGATATTCATTAGTATCACAACCATAAATTATCCATGCACTACGGGCCAAGGATATTCGTGTATTCATCAATGGTCATAATCATGCCAACAACTCGTCCATCAATGCACTATGGGCCAATGAGGACTTTACCACATCATTAGTAACATTATGATCATGATTATACCGAATAATCCTCGGTCATAATCATACCAAGTCCATCTATGCACTACAGCCACGAGATGACTTTCAACATAATATAAACATGAGGATGATGACAATGATATAAGAATTCAATAAAACAAGTTCAAGAATTAATTTATCCAGAACCAATAACGCCCAAATTGTCAACATGAATCGCTTTGGGGGTAAAACTCAAGAATGCTCGTAAGAATATTTCCATGAAAAGATATCTTTGGATGAAGCGCAAATATCAAGGATATTCCACTAATTTCATGGAGTATAAAAGCCAAAACTTTAACCAACCTGAGTATAATAAAGAATGGAATAACAAAAAGAAATCACCGTGCATGCGATAGACCGCACAGCACGAAAGTTATTCCAATGTAATAATAAATAACGGAACGAATCAAAGTCATGTAAACGCACGCATGGATATTCTAACGAAATAATAAATAACGGAACCGTGTCAAAGTAAATTGCACCAACAGGATGTTCCAATGTAATATTAAATAACGAAAAACCAAAGTCAAAGCGTACTTTTGTAGGCATTATTCCAACATAATAATAAAGAATGGAATAATGTAAGAATTTCACCAAGTATAGAAGTCTGCAGATATACAAAGTTATTCTAATGTAATAATAAAGAATGGAATAATGTAAGTTCTCTTCATGAATATAAAAGAAATAATACCCTTACCTTAGAAGGAACTGGATATAGGAGTAGTGAAGTAGCAGAATACTTTTCTTCTTTCTCTCTATAGTTTCTCTCTCTAGAGTTTCAGTGAATTCGTAAGAAATAATGAAGGAATGAGCTTCTATTTATAGGAGAATGGACTGAATAGTAACTAATTCATGAACGGTCTAGATTGATTTACTTTTAAACGGACAGTCAATATTGATTTACTATGCAATATTAATAAAATATTCTAATAAAATAAAATCTTTTAAATAAAATATAATATATTCTATTTATAGTCTAAGAAAACAAATAACTTTATAGTCTACGTAATCCGCGTAGACAGGTTATTCCGACATATTAAAGGATGAATACGAAAATTAGTATTCCTTATGAATACGAAAGAAATAATACCCCTTATGAATACAACAAATAATATCCCTTACCAAACGAAAATAACATCCCTTACCTTAGTAGAAGACTGGATACTATAATTGTGAAGTAGCAGAATACTCTTCTTCTTTCTCTCTATAATTTCTCTCTCTATAACTTCTCTTGTGAGTCTTAGTGAATTGGTGAAAATGAAAAAAGAATTAAGCTTCATTTATAGGAGAAATGACTAAATAGTAACTAATCACAAATAGTCCAGATTTATTTACTATTAGAACGGACGGTCCATATTGATTACTATTAAAACCACAACCGACGGTCCAGATTGATTTGCTTTTAAAACCACCATCGACGGTCCAGATTGATTTACTATTAAAACCACCATCGACGGCCCAGATTGATTTACTATTAAAACCACCATCGACGGTCCAGATTGATTTACTATTGATACCACCACCAATGGTCCAGATTAATTTACTATTAAAACCACCACCAATAGTCCAGATTGATTTTCTATTGAAACCACCACCAATGGCCCAGATTGATTTACTTAGTACACTTTAGTACCCCTAAAGTTTTCCAAGTTTGCATTATTCCTTCTAACTTTTGTAATTCACTTATCTTTAATAAACACATTTTTAATATTTCAATAATTATTCATCATTAATATTATAACTTACAATATTGACAACCAGATCATTCCCAGGTAAGAGGGGTATGAGATCCCAAATTTTATGAAATAAAAGTATTCAATTTTTCTATTTTGGTAAATAGTTAAATTGATAAAAGTTTAAAGTTAAGGGTGACATTTGAAAATTTTGCAACGAAAGCAAGTTGATATAAAATATTCGTTGTGTCGGGGAATATTTGATTAGTCGGGGAATATTCGTTTTAACAGGGAATATTCATACCACGTCATAATCATTGGTGGACCCCACAACGGAAGTATTGTTGTAGTTAGAAAACGACGGAATTATCTTTTTATAAAAATAACAGCGAAAGTGTTATCGTTAAAACTGTTGAACTACCCGATAGTAAAAGTACAGTAATACGCGTGGTTGCATAGTAGCACACGGTATTGATTATTGATGCTTAAGTAAGAAGTCATAAAGTAATACTCAATTATTGCTACATTAATTGTTGCATCATATCTCTCATATTATTGATTCGATTATTGTCACAGTATCATCTGCATAATATTTATTATTATTAAATCAATAATTGAGACGATAAAGTTATTCATATTATTATTTGCAATATTGACAATGGCTAGAAGTTCTGTCAAGGAGAGGTTTGGTCACCTAATTGCGCACCAATAAAGAGAAATCCTTATCGAAAAGCCCCCTCTTTCCTGGAAACGACCTGGTTGTTAAATATTATGAGTTATAATATTAATGATGAATAAGTTCGTGTTGATTAAAGATGAAATTGATATTTTCATTGTGTTTGGATTATTAGTGTTAGTGGAAATCGATATTTATTCTGATAATAATTGATGTCTGGAGGTTATATTGACCAATCGGGTAATTAATCAGATAAATGAGCAATTAATTGCTATTAATTCACATGCTTATAACTATTTGTTCACATGTGTGTACTATTGATTCACATTATTGTACTATTAGGGGAGGTGGTGCAAGATTGATAATACTTGCATGACTAAGTTAAAAATGGAGGTATAGATGGAGGTACTATACTGTAATTCGTATTTTCACATGTATAGAACTATTGATTCACATGATTGAACTATTGATTCACATGATGTACTATTAGGGGAGGTGGTGCAAGTTTGATAATACTTACAGGACTAAATTAAAAATGAAGGAAAAGATGAAGGTATTGTACTGTAATATTTCGAGCCCTAAAATGTGCAATTATTGAAACTATATTTTCCTATAAATAGAAGTTCATTCTTCCTTCATTCTCACCAATTCACTAAGTCTCACAAGAGCAATTATAGAGAGAGAATCTATAGAGAGAAAGAAGAAGAGTAGTCTGCTACTTCACTACTCCAGTATCCAGTCTTCTTCTGAGGTAAGGGGTATTATTTATTTCATATTCTGAAGAGATATTATTTTTCATATTCGTATGAATATTATTTTCGTTCAATATTCATAAAGAATATTATCTTCGTTCAATATTCGTAGGAATATTATCTTCGTTAAATATTCGTTGGAATATTATTTTCGTTCAACAGTTGTAAGGGATCTTATTTTTGTTCAATATTCGCTTGAAATAATATTTTCTTCCATACTCTGTAGTATGTAAGTAATATTATTTCGCTTTGATTTTGAATTCTATACTCATTTTGTTGAAGTTTTGGCTTTTATACTCCATGAAATTAGTAGAATATCCTTGATATTTAAAGGCTTCATCCAAATCTTTCATGAAAATATTATTCTGAGATTTCTTGATAATTATTGATCTTTTCATGACGGAGTACTATTCACAATTTACTATTCACGGGTCACTATTCACCCGATTACTATTCACTCAAATATTATTCACTCTGGTATTCGGGGCACTTTTCATGCCAGAGTACTATTCACGAGTTACTATTCATGGGTTACTATTCACCCAATTACTATTCACCTGAATATTATTCACTCGGGTATTTGGGGTACTTTTCATGTCGGGGTACTTTTCACGAGGTACTATTCCTGAAGTACTATTCATAGGGTACTATTCACGGGGTACTATTTACCCAGAAAATATATTTCTTTTTCTGTCCAAATTATTTTTGGTACATGAATATTATTCTTGAATTTTACTCCACAAAGTAGTATCATGTTGACAATTTGGATATTTTTAAACTCTGGATAAATTTAAAGTCTATAATATTTATCCTTGATTTCGTTTGATTATTGCTTATATCATTGTCATCATCCTCGTGCTTATATTGTGATGAAAGTCATCTTTGGCTTACGTGCATAGATGGACTGTTGATTGGTATGATTATGACCAGGGATCATTCGGAATAATCACGACCCGTAATGTTACAAATAATGTGGTAAAATTCCTCATTGGCTCGTAGTACATTGATGGACAGTTGTTGGTATGATTATGACTAGGGATTATTCAGTATAATCATGACAATTGGTGATTACATGAATATCCTTGGCCGTGGTGCAGGGATTGTAACGATCGAGAAATTTGTAATTTAATTTAAATATTTATTGAATTAAATAAATATTTTAAATAATTTATTTATTGAGGAAAATAAATAATTGATAAATTATGGTGAATTAATTGAGGAACTAAATTGATTAATGTTAATTAAATTATGTATTAATAATTTTATCTGAAGGATTTAATTTAAGAAAATAATTAAATTAAATCAATTATTTAATATGTAAGAAAATAATTAAATTAAATGAATTGTATAATTTAAAGGAAATAAATAAATTAAATAAAGTGATGTGTCTAATTTATTAATTAAATTAGATATATAATTATTTATTAATTATAAGGTATAATGATAATAAGAATTTTATTATTATTATAAGTTATTTAAATTAGCTAAATTAAGGTGTGACACAAAGTAACTATATAATAAAAATAATATAATAATAATCTAGTTTGGGGATTTGTGGTAGCCAAACAAGGCCTTATGGCCTTTGGCATTATTCAACTGACGCTACCTTTTTGTTTTTCAACCTGATGTACGTGGGAAAAAGGGAGTTAGTGTATATTATGCGTATTATTTTCTAAGGCCTTCTAGATAGCAGAGGAAGAGAGATTTGTAGAGTGTTGAGAGTAGGGGAATTGAGAGGGTAATATCTGAGATTTCAAGTGGAAGGAAAGGATTGCTAAACCTTGCTATCATCCTTTGGCTAGCATATAATCAAGGATTAAAGGTATACTCTATTTCTATTGTTCATGCTTTGAGTTTCAAGAATGAATTTTCTGTAAATTATAAATCACGTGGATTGATATATATACATGTATGTAAGGTGTATAATCTATTTATCATTACATGTGAGTGTGGTTTGAGGATTAAAATACATGAGAAATTGAATTGTAAAAAGAAAATGAAAGAGAAATGTTTATATTCTTATTATATGGCTTAGAAAGTACAATAATGGATGCTCAATATGTGTAATAATTTGTAGTTTGTTGATGGATTGTGTTAATGTGTTAAGAAACGAAAGCAGCGTAATTGGAATCGTGTCAATTGATTGAGAAACGAATTCGTGGTGATTAAATTCGCTAATAGTAGAAAATATGATGAAATATGGAAAAGTGGGATTTTGATCATTCAAAAATTGTATACGTAAAGTGTTTATGTTGTTATTATGTGTTATTGCATGTTTATAAATGTTATCACAGTGTTCTAGTTGTTAGCTTTCATGTTTTCTGTGATATTGGGTTGAATTGGGGCGATTTGTTATGCGTAAGCGAACTCTCGCGTTTACGTTCTCGTGTGCGCGCGCAGATGCTACCATCATCACGATCGAAACGGTGCAACCGCACTTCGGGTTTCGTAGTCGAGCACCAAATAAGTAATGCATTAGTTCAAGGCCAAAATGGCGCATTGCCACGGGTTCAAGTTTCCAAGTGTGTATAGTGCTACCCACACCTCGAATCTAATGACGATGAGTCGCTTGTTTTGCAGATCAGGCATAACGGACTTGTGTTAGTTTAGCGTGTATGTTAATGATGTTAAAACATGATATAAACTATAATAACAGATGTCAACGTGTTGAAATTCAAAGTGTAAAGATTTGAAATAATTATTTAAATAAGTTATAAAATGAAACCAAGTGTGATGTTTTCAAAGGTTAGAGATGAACGGTTAGGCTATGTTGGCTCGTAATGAGATTTTAGATTCGTTAAGTAGGTTAATCAACATGGTTAGATGCTAAGTTAAACCTAGATGATGGGTTAAACCCATAAAGCTAATATTCATACAATTAATTGTTGTTGCGATTTCAATGATATGTGTAGGGTAATTGGAGATTATTTTACGTTTGTATAGCTTACAATCAAGGCAAGTTTCTAAACCTTATCTCTTTACAATTGAGTAAGCTTTCTAACTTCATTATTTTTTATATTGAATGCAAGTTCCCATTACTAAATCCTTGTTGTACAAGTTTCTAAGTTCTTTGTAAAGTGAGCAAGCCTAATCTATCTTGAATATGTCTGTACAAGTTCTTATAACCTAATTCATTATATCGAGCGAGATTTACTTTCCTAATTATTATT
Source organism: Panax quinquefolius (assembly GCA_020205615.1). NCBI lineage: Eukaryota > Viridiplantae > Streptophyta > Magnoliopsida > Apiales > Araliaceae > Panax > Panax quinquefolius. The sequence continues at coordinate 63,037,291 of CM035168.1, forward strand.
CAAAGCATATATTGTTCTAATACATCGATTCAAATGAGATTGTTCTAACACTTATGGTTATAGCATTTTGCTTGTATATCATGTTTATTCAATCACATATTGTTGTTATCCGATCTTTGACCTTGACAGCCTTGTTCAGTTGTACATTCTTGTATTAAACCTTTATTGATAGAAATTGAATAGTGTTCTAAAATTTTAGAAACACTAATAAGCTAGTTCCAAACTAAACTTTCTTTAGTGCGGAAATTCTAAATTCAAACTGAGACAAACAACCCTAACATAGGGGATTTTGTACGTGTAAAGTTTAGATGTTTGTGCACAATACATGGTACAAAAGGGCTGATCCCCCTAAGTACGTTAAGAAGGGTCCGTATAGTCTAAATGACTCTTAAGGTTGGGTAATAATACCTAAGTACCGGGGACATAGTTCGTGGTCTTAAGACCCTCAGATAATTAAAGTTCGAACTTGTTTTCTATTTTGATTTGTAGAACAAGTTCCTTATTGTTCAGCCTTTGTTGTTCACTCTCATGTTATTATCATTGCTACTTTTTATATCAGTGAGCATTTGTTTGCTCACTCTTGCAATTAACACTGCAGCTAAAGTGGAGAAAGTTGATGAGTCGTCTACTAGTAAATGAAAGGGCAAATTGTCCAAGTGCTAAAGACATATGAGAAATTATTTAAATATTTTATGTTTCAAGACTTGTTTTATTTTATGATGCATTCCGCAAACTGATGTAATAATTTCAAGGTTAGATTACCTGGGATTTAATTTGAGATGATGATGTAACCCTTTAATGGGAGAGATTATTGTTTAAGTTATTTTAATTATGTCTTTATCCTTTATTATGGGTAGTTAGATGTAATAGTTTTTGATAAGTGAGCACCAAATCCTGTGGGAATGGAGTACCTGGATTTGGGGGTGTCACAGGTTGGTATCAAAGCCTTAGGTTATGAACCTTAGGTGGGGAAACCTTAGGAAGTAACCTTTAAGGAAACAGAAAATATAGAGGTGTTTAACTCTTTTCGAGTTTTAAGGAATGGATTAAGGTATCCATTGAAGCTAAACAATAAAAGACATTATGTGCTACGTGTTAATAACTTATGTGCTCGTGAGTATCGAAAAATGTTAAGTAAAACTTAAAATATTTTGTTGTCAGGATGTCTAACGAAGGAGGATCCAGTCCAGCTAGGGAAGCAATACCTCAGATACCTATAGATGATGAGCCCCGGGATATTCATGTTGTGTGGGAACAGTTGATCCAGGAGGATGTGCCTGTGACCGATCCCGAGGAGGTTAGTTCTGAAGATGTAGAGGAGGATGATGAGGAAGAGGATCCTGAGGAGTTTCCACCAAACTCCATATCAGCCGAGATGTATGATGCTTTGTATGACCGTAACATAGAGTTACAGGATGAGGTCGAGGAGCTGAAGGAGATGGTTGAGATGCATCACGCTTCAATGGAGCAGAAGGATGCAGAGATTCAGGAACTCGACTCAAAACTTGGAAACACGGAGTGGGACTTAGTTCATACAAAGGGTCAGTATGAAGACTTGTTGGCAGTACACGAGAAGATGAAGACGGACATGGAGAAATTAAAAGATGATTTCAAGGAGGAGTCAGCTAAGCGTGCAAGAGCAGAGGATGTGTGGATGAAGGCAACTCAACGTGCAGACCGTGCTGAGGCTAAGGTCCAAGTGAAGAAAGCCAAGATGAAAGAGATGGATTATGCTTTTAATTCGGCGATTGATAGGGCCCAGGATCGAGTCTATTATTACCCACCTCAGTTTGAGAATTCGTCGTGGTTCGTGATGGATCGCAGAACGGCGTATCGTATCATGGAGGAGGAACGTCGGGAAGCCTTACGACGCCTTAATATGCCTAGATAGAATAAGATAAATAATAATGTGTGGTTAATTATGTGAATAAATAAAATGTGAATCCCTTATTTTGAGAATAATAAAGGGATAGTATGAGTATGTAATCCTGAAACTTGTCTAGTTCAGGAAAGTGAATGTTGATAGTGGTTATGCTATCTTTAGTATGTTTTAAAACGTTATGAATGAATAAAATATCAAAGTTTATTTGAAATGTTATGTGTTAAAGCTTTAATCTTGGAATGTTTAAGTTAAACTTCAAATACCCAAGAAGTTGAGTAATGAGCTAATAAGTGTGTATCTTAAAAGAAAAATGCCTCCAAGAAGAAGACAACCACGATAACAAGCACCTCCTGAGGGGTCTACTAATAATAACAACGAGACCAACGCTAATCCGGTTCAGCAGTTGGTAGCTCTATTGACGGGTGCATTTGCGAATCAACCGCAAGCTCAAGTCATGACTTTCAATGAATTCAAAGCGGTTGGATCGCCAGAATTTCAAGGGTCTATGAATCCAGTGGAAGCCCGAACCTGGATCATGGAAATGGAGAAGGTGTTCGATGTTGCTAGAGTTAACGAAGACCAGAAGACTGTGTTCGCAATGTTCATGCTAAAGTCTGAAGCTAGCTACTGGTGGCAAGCAAATAAGGTCCGTGGAGGACAAGGAGTGATAGTGTGGGATAAATTCAAGGAAATTTTTTTCGAAATGTACTTTCCAGTGAGTTCTCGGAATCAACTGGAAGTGCAATTTCTGGAGTTGAAGCAAGGAACTATGATGGTGCCGGAATATGCTGCGAAATTTAACGAGTTGGCAAGGTTTGCCACTTATCAAGTCAATACCGACGAGCGTAAAGTGAGAAGGTTCGAACAAGGATTAAAGCCCTGGCTTTACAGCAAGGTTTCAATGTTCCAGCTGAATACATTTGCGGCTGTACTAGAGAAGGCAATTATCGCGGAAGGTGGAAGCGATGCTTTGACCAAGTACAACCAAGAACGAAGAAGAAGAAGAAGAATGAGAATGAGAACAAGGTTGGTGGTAGTGATGTTGGAAGTAACAATCAAAAGAGAAAATGGAGCGAGAATTCGACTACGGGAGGACAGCAGGGAAATCAGCAGAAGAATAAGTTTGAAGCTTGCGCGACTTGCGGGAAGAACCATTGTAAGACCCCAACTTTTATGAATAAAGATGAATTTTCTATAATTATCATTTTTAAATATTATGGAATGAATTTGATATAATGTTATAGTTATGGGTAATATTTAGAAATTTTGCAAAGTACGCAAGTTGTTTATAATATTCGATTGGTCGGGGAATATTCAGATGACGACAACACAATCATTAGTGGACCCTACAACGAAATTATTGTTTGATTGAGAAAATGACAAAAATATTTTATATGAAAGTAATGGCGGAAGTTTTACCGTTAACTGTGAAACACCCGTGTTAAAGTAATGCGAATAATGCTGCGTGGTTGCATAGTAGCACCTACGGTATTGATTATTGATGCTTCGTGAGATGTCACTCAGTTTTGTTCAATTATTGCTTCAGTAATTGTTGCATAGTATCTCACGTTAATTGATTTAATTATTGTTGATATTTTATATTGAGATGACGAAGTTATTAATATTATTATTTGCAATATTAACGATGTCTAGAAGTTACGCCAGGAGAGGTTTGGTCACCTATTTACGCTGAATAAGGAGAAATCCTTATTGAAAGCCCCCCTTTTCCCAGGAACGACACAGTCGATTAATAGTGTGAATAATAATAATGATGATAAAGTTTTGTTTTATTAGTATTATTAATTTAATAAAAGCGGAAAAGCTTTTTATATAAAATGAATACTTTTATAAAGTTATTTGTTTTATTAGGCTAATAGTAAAATCTTTTTATATAAAATGTAATACTTTTATAAAGTTATTCGTTTTATTAGATAATAATTAGAATATATTATATTTTATTATGCATAGTATTTGCATAGTGCTGCGTAGTATTTTGTATAGTAAAATCTTTTTAAAAGTTATTCGTTTTATTAGATTATAAATAGAATATATTATATTTTATTGTAAAACCAATCTGACCGTCTGCTTAAAGTAAATTGATCTCGACTGCTTCATGGATTGGTTACTATTCATCCATTCTTCTATAAATAAAAGCTCATTCCTTCATTATTTCTTACGAATTCACTGAAACTCTAGAGAGAAACCGTAGAGAGAATTATTCTTCTATCTTGAGCGTATTTCTTTAGCATTTAAGAAAGCTTTGAGCGTAGTGCAAGTTTCTTCAAGTATATCCCCCTCCCTACCGTCAGTACTCTTCTTTATAAGGTAAGGGGTTATTTTTTTTTGCATATTCATGAAGAGAACTTCATTATTCCATTCTTTATTATTACGTTGGAATAACTTTGTATACGCTGTGATCTACCCTATACTTGGTGATTTCATTGTTATTCCATTCGTTATTATTATGCATTTGGAACATCACATGCATGCATTTTACGTCGGACTGGTTAATCTTTTATTATTCATTGGAATATCACATCGTCATGCGTTTTACTGGCCGGACTGAATTCCGCCTTTATTATTATTCTTTGGAATATCATGTCTGCAATGCGTTTACTGTGGGACTGATTCCGTTATTTATTATTACATTGGAATAACTTTGTCTGCTGGCACCGCATGCATGGTGATTTCTCATTGTTATTCCATTCTTTATTATTCTATTGGAATATCACAGCTTGTGCGTATTACGCTTTGACACGGTTCCGTTATTTATTATTCTGTTGGAATAACCTTTATCATCATGCTAATACCGCATGCGTGGTGATTTCTTTTGTTATTCCATTCTTTATTATACTCGGTTGGTTAAAGTTTTGACTTCTATACTCCATGAAATTGGTGTAATATCCTTGTTATTTGCGTTTTCATCCAAAGATCTTTTCGTGGAAATATTCTTCCGAGCATTCTTAAATTTTACTCTACAAAAAGTATCATATTGAAAATTTGGGCGTTATTAGTTCTGAATAAATTAATTCTTGAATTTGTTTTATTGAATTCTTATATCATTGTCATCATCCTCATATTTATATTTTGTTTGAAAGTCATACATGGCTTCATGTAGTGTATAGATGGACTTGGTATGATTATGACCGAGGATTATTCTATTGTAATCATGGTAGTAATATTACAAATGATGTGGTAAAAGTCCTCATTGGCCCGTAGTGCATTGATGGATGATTGTTGGCATGATCATGACCATTAATGAATACACAAATATCCTTGGCCGTAGTGCATGGAAAAATTATGGTTGTGATACTAATGAATATCCTTGGCCGTAGTGCAGGGATGATGTGGATTATTTATTAAGCTGAGTCCCAGCGATAAAAGTGATGAAAACCTTTTAAATCATAAAAGATAGTAGATTATATTCTCTACTTGACTTTTTAATGGATTGCGTGTTAGATTTGCGATTAAACTCGATGTCTATTGTATTTTATCGGTTTAACATTTGCTGAGGACTAATGATAATTTATTCTGCATTATCTTAGTCATAATATTTCTTACTGGGCTAGTTGAGCTCACCCTTGTTTTCACCGTTCTCTTCGAAATGAAAACGTGGCAAGGGACTAGTCGGGAAATGAATGACGGTCCGGATGATAGTATTAGTAGTCCTCACTATTACATTAAATAGTGTGACAATAAATGTAATGAGGACTTATTTTGAGAGTGGATATTGTCTAGAAGATAATATTTGTATTAAAACTCACAGCTTTCTTGTTGTATATTAAAGATTGTATTTGTATTCTGTACCATGTATTTGGCGACTCAGAATAGGTGATGTATACCTATTTTGGGGGCGTCACAACCATACTGGGGTATGTTTGAAGGGAAAGAGGGTGTGTTTTAACTGTGGTCAAGAGGGACACATTGCAATTGAATCTGCTTTAGTCCAAGAAAGGAGCATGCTTTACCTGCGGTTCAAAGGATCACATGGCTCGTGATTGCCCTAAGAAGCCAACGGGAAGTGCAAGTGGCGGAAAAGGAAACAACAATGGTGGTGGTGCATTGACTATCACTGGACCAGCACAATCAAGTCGACCTACTACGAGGACTTTCAATATGACCGTGCAGGATGCTGTACAGTCTAAGGATGTGGTGTCAGGTATCATTTCGATTAATGGTATTAATGCTTATGTACTATTTGATTCGGGTGCTACTTGTTCATTTATATCCGATGAATTTGCTCAAAACTTATATTTGCCTCAAAAAGAATTAGAATTTCCCTTAAGTATAGAGATTGCGAATAGGGAAGTGATTCCTGTTAAATTCATATATAGGAATTGTAGAGTGGATATAAAGGGTCATGAGATGATGGTAGATTTGATACCAATTAGACTTGGTGAATTTGATTTTATACTGGGAATGGATTGGTTATTCAATTACGGAGCAGTAATTGATTGCCAAAGGAAGTGTGTTAACCTTATGACTCCATCAAAGGTTGTGTTCTTTGGCAGCAAGTCACCTCGACAAGCAAGTTGTCTGACGGTGATGCAAGCCAAGAAGTTGTTGAGACAAGGATGTGTAGGATACTTAGCCTACATCGTCAATACGCAGAAGAAGAGTGCGAAGTTGGAAGAGATACCGATCATAAGAGATTTTGCAGACGTATTTCCAGACGATTTGTCGGGTCTTCTGCCGGATCGACAAATCGAGTTCGTGGTTGACCTACTACCAGGAACGGCTCTAATATCTAAGGCACCATATAGAATGGCCCCGATAGAGATGAAGGAGTTGATGGTGCAATTGCAAGAATTGCTCGAGAAGTATATTCAGCCGAGTGTTACACCATGGGGAGCACCGGTCTTGTTTGTGAAGAAGAAAGACAGTTCGATGCGGCTCTGCATTGATTACCGAGAATTGAATAAAGTCACGATTAAAAATAAGTATCCATTACCTAGAATCGATGACCTGTTTGATCAGTTGCAGGGAGCGAGATATTTCTCTAAGATATATTTGAGAAGTGGTTATCATCAGTTGAAGGTGAGGCCGGAGGATGTACCAAAAACAGCGTTCAGGACTCGGTATGGTCATTACGAGTTTCTTGTTATGTCTTTTGGTTTAACCAACGCACCTGCAGTGTTCATGGACTTGATGAACAGGGTGTTTAAACCATTCTTAGACAAATTTGTGGTGGTGTTTATTAATGATATATTGGTATATTCTAAAACCAAGGAGGAGCATGTAGAACATTTGAGATTGACGTTGGAGACGTTGAGAAAAGAGAAGTTGTACACTAAGTTCTCAAAATGTGAATTTTGGTTGGAACGTGTACAGTTTCTCGGGCACGTTAATGACAAGGATGGAATTTCGGTAGATCCATCAAAGGTTGAAGCTGTAATAAACTGGGATCAGCCAAAGACACCATCAAAAGTAAGAAGTTTCTTAGGATTGGCGGGTTACTATCGGCGTTTTATTCAAGACTTTTCCAAGATCGCGACTCCGTTGACAAATTTAACTAGGAAAGCGGTTAAGTTTGTTTGGACAGAGAAGTGTGAGGAAAGTTTTGGAATTAAAGAAGAGGTGAGCTCAAAGACTGTGTTGTCATTGCTGATGATCTGTAAAATTTTGTGGTATATAGTGACGCATCGCATAAAGGACTAAATTTGTGTGCTTATGCGAGCAGTGAGAGTTATTACGTATGCATCACGTCGGTTGAAGATTACGAGAAAGGGTATCGACTCATGACTTAGAGTTGGCAGTAGTGGTGTTTGCCCTGAAAATTTGGAGACATTAACTTTATGGAGAGAGGTGTGAGATATATACCGACTATAAAAGTCTGAAATATATCTTTACACAAAAAGATTTGAACATGCGACAAAGAAGATGGTTGGAGCTGATCAAAAATTATGATTGTGAGATTTTCTATCATCCCGGAAAGGCGAATGTTGTTACTGATGCCTTAAGTAGGAAGGGACGGGAGAAGTTAATGATGTTAACTGATCAAGAAAAGTTAGTTCCATAAATGGCTAAGATGGAGTTGGAAATTAAATATCCGACAGAATTCGATGAAAAGTTATTCCATATGGGAAATAGTTCAACGTTGGTGGATAAGGTCAGAAATGCACAACTTCAGGATGAAGACTGCGAAAAGATAAAACAGAAGATATCTGAAGGTGAGGAAAACAAATTCAAAATCAATTCGGAAGGATTACTTCGATTCAAAGGGTGGATTTGGGTTCCGCCAGTAACAGAGGTTAAAGAAGAAATTCTGAATGAAGCTCACAACTCACGATATTCTATTCACCCTCGGAGTACAAAGATGTACCAGGATCTTAAGCATCATTTTTGGTGGCCGAATATGAAGAGGGATGTGGTTGAGTGTGTGGCGAAATGCTTAACGTGTCAGAAAGTTAAAGATGAACATCAAAGGCCAAGCGGATTGTTACAACAACTCAGCAACGACTCAGCAAGAATTTTATGGAAATGGGAGCATATCACAATGGATTTTATGGTAGGTCTTCCAACGACTCAGCAAGGTTACGATGCCATTTGGGTGATTGTCGATCGACTAACGAAGTCGACACACTTTTTACCAATCAAGATTCGGTTTACACTAGATCGGTTAGCAAAGCTGTACATGAAGGAAATTGTTTCGAGGCACGATGTACCTGTGTCCATTATATCAGACAGAGATCCACATTTCACATCTAATTTCTGGAGACGACTACAAGAATGCTTGGGAACACAACCGAATGAGCACGTGCACCATCCTCGGGCAAGCCGGACAAAGTGAGAGAACCATCCAAACACTAGAGGATATGCTCAGAGCGTGTATTATGGATTTCAAGGGAAATTGGGATGACCATCTACCATTGGTGGAATTTGCTTATAATAATAGTTATCACACGAGTATTGGCATGCCGCCTTACGAAGCGTTATACGGCAGGAAATGCAGAACTCCATTATGTTGGGACGAGGTTGGTGAACGTCAGCTATTGGGTCCAAAATTGGTGCAACAGACTGTTGAAATAATCAAGGTTATTCAAGCAAGATTGATTGCAGCACAAGATAGACTGAAGAAATATGCTGATCAGCATCGACAAAATCGGGAATTCGATGTCAGTAGTTATGTTTTCCTGAAAGTGTCTCCCTGGAAGGGAAAAATTCGATTTGGCAAGAAGGGGAAATTGAGCCCTAGATTTATAGGACCTTTTGAAGTGCTTCGACGAGTTGGCGAAGTGGCGTACGAGATAGCTTTACCTATGGAGTTAGAGCATATTCATAATGTTTTCCATGTCTCGGTATTGAGACCATATAAGCATGACTATAAACATGTTATAGAATATGAGCCCTTATAGTTTGAGAAAGATTTGTCATATGAAGAAGTTCCTGTTCAAATTGTTGACAGAAAAGAACAAGTACTGAGGAATAAGGTGATACCTTCTGTTAAGGTAATCTGGAGAAACCACAATGCTGAAGAAGCTACGTGGGAACTTGAAAGTGTTATAATGAAGAATTATCCTCAGTTGTTTGCTTGATTTTGTATAGCAATTCTGGGGACAGAATCTTGTTAAGGAGGGAAGAATGTAACAAATAAATTTTTCGAGTTGTGATTCTGGGGACAGAATCCTTTTAAGGAGGGAAGAATGTAACGATCAAAAATTTTGTAATTTAATTTAAATATTTATTGAATTAAATAAATATTTTAAATAATTTATTTATTGAGGAAAATAAATAATTGATGAATTATGGTGAATTAATTGAGGAACTAAATTGATTAATGTTAATTAAATTGTGTATTGATAATTTTATCTGAAGGATTTAATTTAAGAAAATAATTAAATTAAATCAATTGTTTAATATGTAAGAAAATAATTAAATTAAATGAATTGTTTAATTTAAAAGAAATAAATAAATTAAATAAAGTGATGTGTCTAATTTATTAATTAAATTAGATATATAATTATTTATTAATTATAAGGTATAATGATAATAAGAATTTTATTATTATTATAAGTTATTTAAATTAGCTAAATTAAGGTGTGACACAAAGTAACTATATAATATAAATAATATAATAATAATCTAGTTTGGGGATTTGTGGTAGCCAAACAAGGCCTTATGGCCTTTGGCATTATTCAACTGACGCTACCTTTTTGTTTTTCAACCTGATGTACGTGGGAAAAAGGGAGTTAGTGTATATTATGCGTATTTTTTTCTAAGGCCTTCTAGGTAGCAGAGGAAGAGAGATTTGTAGAGTGTTGAGAGTGGGGGAATTGAGAGGGTAATCTCTGAGATTTCAAGTGGAAGGAGAGGATTGCTAAACCTTGCTATCATCCTTTGGCTAGCACATAATCAAGGATTAAAGGTATACTCTATTTGTATTGTTCATGCTTTGAGTTTCAAGAATGAATTTTCTGTAAATTCTAAATCACGTGGATTGATATATATACATGTATGTAAGGTGTATAATCTGTTTATCATTACATGTGAGTGTGGTTTGAGGATTAAAATGCATGAGAAATGGAATTGTAAGAAGAAAATGAAAGAGAAGTGTTTATGTTCTTATTATATGGCTTAGAAAGTACAATAATGGATGCTCAATATGTGTAATAATCTGTAGTTTGTTGACGGATTGTGTTAATATGTTAAGAAACGAAAGCGGCATAATTGGAATCATGTCAATTGATTGAGAAACGAATCTGTGGTGATTAAATTCGCTAATAGTGTAAAATATGATAAAATATGGAAAAGTGGGATTTTGATCATTCAAAAATTGTATACGAAAAGTGTTTATGTTGTTATTATGTGTTATTGCATGTTTATAGATGTCATCACAAGGTTCTACTTGCTAGCTTTCATGTTTTCTATGATATTGGGTTGAATTGGGGCGACTGTTATGCGAATGAGCTACTACGCTGCTTTACTGCGTGTGTGTGGCGACTCACGCCGTCATCACGAGGCCAGAAATAAGCTAATTTTACCTTCTTCTGGTTTCTCTGATCGAGCACCAGTAAGTGTACTGCTACTTGTGCGAAGCCAAAATGGCACAAATTACTTGGGTTCCAAGCCTAAGTGTGGCGCATTGTTTGCATACATACTCGAACTATGATGATGAGGTCTCGCTTGTTTTGCGGTCGGGCATAACGGACTTGTGTTAGTTTAGTGTGTAAGTTAATGATGTTAAAACATCATATAAACTATAATAACAGATGTCATCGTGTTGAAATGCAAAGTGTAAAGATTTGAAATAATTATTTAAATAAGTTATAAAATGAAACCAAATGTGATGTTTTCAAAGGTTAGAGATGAACGGTTAGGCTATGTTGGCTCGTAATGAGATTTTAGATTCATTAAGTAGGTTAATCAACATGGTTAGATGCTAAGTTAAACCTAGATGATGGGTTAAACTCATAAAGCTAATATTCATACAATTAATTGTTGTTGCGATTTCAATGATATGTGTAGGGTAATTGGAGATTATTTTACTTTTGTATAGCTTACAATCAAGGAAAGTTTCTAAATCTTATCTCTTTACAATTGAGCAAGCTTTCTAACTTCATTCTTTTTTATATTGAATGCAAGTTCCCATTACTAAATCCTTGTTGTACAGGTTTCTAAGTTCTTTGTAAAGTGAGCAAGCCTAATCTATCTTGAATATGTCTGTACAAGTTCTTATAACCTAATTCGTTATATCGAGCGAGTTTTACTTTCCTAATTATTATTCAAAGTATATTTTGTTCTAATACATCGATTCAAATGAGATTGTTCTAACACTTATGGTTATAGCATTTTGCTTATATATCATGTTTATTCAATCACATATTGTTGTTATCCGATCTTTGACCTTGATAGCCTTGTTCAGTTGTACATTCTTGTATTAAACCTTTATTGATAGAAATTGAATAGTGTTCTAAAATTCTAGAAACACTAATAAGCTAGTTCCAAACTAAACTTTCTTTAGTGCGGAAATTCTAAATTCAAATCGAGACGAACAACCTAACATAGGGGGATTTTGTATGATGTAACGTTTAGATGTTTGTGCACAATACATGGTACAAAAGGGCTGATCCCCCTATGTACGTTAAGAAGGGTCTGTATAGTCTAAATGATTGTTAAGGTTGGGTAATACCTAAGTACCGGGGACATAGTTCGTGGTCTTAAGACCCTCATATAATTAAAGTTCGAACTTGTTTTCTATTTTTATTTGTAGAACAAGTTCCTTATTGTTCAGCTTTTGTTGTTCACTCTCATGTTATTATCATTGCTACTTTTTATATCAGTGAGCATTTGTTTGTTCACTCTTGCAATTAACACTGCAGCTAAAGTGGAGAAAGTTGATGAGCCGTCTACTAGTAAAGGAAAGGGCAAATTGTCCAAGTGCTAAGAACATGAGAAATTATTTAAATGTTTTATGTTTCAAGATTTGTTTTATTTTATGATGTATTCCGCAAACTGATGTAATAATTTCAAGGTTAGATTACTTGGGATTTAATTTGAGATGATGATGTAACCCTTTAATGGGAGAGATTATTGTTTAAGTTATTTTAATTATGTCTTTATCCTTTATTATGGGTAGTTAGATGTAATAGTTTTTGATAAGTGAGCACCAAATCATATGGGAATTGAGTACCTGGATTTGGGGGTGTCACAGGGATGATTCGATGATGTGGTTTATTTATTAAGCTGAGTCTCAGCAATAAAGTTGATGAAAATCTTTTTAAATCATAGAAGATAGTAGATAACATGCTCTACTTGACTCTTCTAATGGATTGCTTGTTCCGCTGCAGTTAAATTTGATGTTTATTATATTTTATCAGTTTAACACTGTTGAAGGCTAATGATAATTTATTCTGCATTATCTTAGTCATAATATTTCTTACTGGGCTAGTTGAGCTCACCCTTAGCTTTCATTGTTCTCTTCAGGAAATGAGAATATAACTGGGACTAGTCGGGGAACGGAGTGACGATCCAGATGATAGTATTAGTAGTCCTCACTATTCTGTTAAATAGTGTGATAATAAATGTAATGAGGACTCCATTTGAGTTTGAATACTGTCTAGAAGACAAATATTCATGTAAAAACTCGCAGCTCATGTTGTATAATTAAGTTTGTTTTTGTATTCAGTACCATATATCTGGCGACCCAAGATGGGTGATGTATACCTATTTTGGGGGCGTCACAGTTGGTATCAAAGCTTAGGGATATGATCCCTGGCTGAGATGTGAGACTAGAACTAAGAGGGGAGAGACGAGTAATTCCTTCGCTAGTATGACCTACCTAAGTTTATTTGTTATTTAATTGGTCGGTCAGAATATAGAGATAATATGTGGCATGTCAATTAACCATTATTTTTAAACTATATACTAGAATGATATTAGAAATATAAGAGATGAGAAATGGGAAAATCATGATAGAGAGGAAATAACCAGGAAGGTACAATCCGAAAAGAAAGCAAGGTATTCTCATCTCTTCGAACTACCAGGTACGTAAATTTCGAGGGCAAAATTTCATAAAGAGGGGAGATTGTGAGATCCCAAATTTTATGAAATAAAAGTATTCAATTTTTCTATTTTGGTAAATAGTTAAATTAATAAAAGTTTAAAGTTAAGGGTGACATTTGAAAATTTTGCAAAGAAAGCAAGTTGATATAAAATATTCGTTGTGTCGGGGAATATTCGATTAGTCGGGGAATATTCGTTTTAAGAGGGAATATTCATATGACGGCATAATCATTGGTGGACCCCAAAATGGAAGTATTGTTGTAGTTAGAAAATGATGGAATTATCTTTTTATAAAAATAACGGCAAAAGTGTTACCATTAAAACTGTTGAACTACCCGATAGTAAAAGTATAGTAATATGCGTGGTTGCATAGTAGCACACGGTATTGATTATTGATGCTTACATAAGAAGTCACAAAGTTATACTCAATTATTGCTACAGTAATTGCTGCATCATATCTCTTATATTATTGATTCAATTATTGTCACAGTATCATCTGCATAATATATTATATTATTAAATCAATAATTGAGACGACAAAGTTATTCATATTATTATTTGCAATATTATTGACAATGTCTAGAAATTACATCGAGGAGAGGTTTGGTCACCTAATTGCGGCAATAAGGAGAAATCCTTATCGAAAAGCCCCTCTTTCTGGAAACGACACGGTTGTTAAATATTATGAGTTATAATATTAATGATGAATAAGTTCGTGTTGATTAAAGATGAAATTGATATTTTCATTGTGTTTGGATTATTAGTGTTAGTGGAAATCGATATTTATTACGATAATAATTGATGTCTGGAGGTTATATTGACCAATCGGGTAATTAATCAGATACATGAGCAATTAATTGTTATTAATTCACATGCTTATAACTATTTGTTCACATGTGTGTACTATTGATTCACATTATTGTACTATTAGGGGAGGTGGTACAAGATTGATAATACTTGCCTGACTAAGTTAAAAATGGAGGTATAGATGGAGGTACTATACTGTAATTTGTATTTTCACATGTATAGAACTATTGATTCACATGATTGAACTATTGATTCACATGATGTACTATTAGGGGAGGTGGTGCAAGTTTGATAATACTTGCAGGACTAAATTAAAAATGAAGGAAAAGATGAAGGTATTGTACTTTGTAATATTTCGAGCCCTAAAATGTGCAATTATTGAAACTATATTTTCCTATAAATAAGTTCATTCTTCCTTCATTCTCACCAATTCACTAAGTCTCACAAGAGCAATTATAGAGAGAATCTATAGAGAGAAAGAAGAAGAGTAGTCTGCTACTTCACTACTCCAAAGATCCGGTCTTCTTCCGAGGTAAGGGGTATTATTTATTTCATATTACGAAGAGATATTATTTTTCATATTCTTATGAATATTATTTTAGCTCAATATTCATAAAGAATATTATCTTCGCTTCAATATTAAGTAGGAATATTATCTTTGTTAAATATTACGTTGGAATATTATTTTCGCTTCAACAGGTTGTAAGGGATCTTATTTTTGTTCATATTAAGCTTGAAATAATATTTTCTTCTATACTCTGTAGTATGTAAGTAATATTATTTTGTTTCATATTTTGAATTCTATACTCATTTTGTTGAAGTTTTGGCTTTTATACTCCATGAAATTAGTAGAATATCCTTGATATTTGCGCTTCATCCAGTATCTTTTCATGGAAATATTATTCTGAGCTTTCTTGATAATTATTGATCTTTTCATGGCGGAGTACTATTCACGATTTACAATTCACGAGTCACTATTCACCTGATTACTATTCACTCAAGTATTATTCACTCGGGTATTCGGGGCACTTTTCATGCCGGAGTACTATTCACGAGTTACTATTCATGGGTTACTATTCACCTGAATATTATTCACTCGGGTATTTGGGGTACTTTTCATGTCGGGGTACTTTTCACGAGGTACTATTCCTGAAGTATTATTCATAGGGTACTATTCACGGGGTACTATTTACCCAGAAAATATATTTCTTTTCTGTCCAAATTATTTTTGGTACATGAATATTATTCTTGAATTTTACTCCACAAAGCAGTATCATGTTGACAATTTGGATATTTTTAAACTCTGGATAAATTTAAAGTCTATAATATTTATCCTTGATTTCGTTTGATTTGATTTCGTTTGATTATTGCTTATATCATTGTCATCATCCTTGTGCTTATATTGTGATGAAAGTCATCTTTGGCTTACGTGCATAGATGGACTGTTTATTGGTATGATTATGACCAGGGATCATTCGGTATAATCACGACCCGTAATGTTACAAATGATGTGGTAAAAGTCCTCATTGGCCCGTAGTACATTGATGGACAGTTGTTGGTATGATTATGACCAGGGATTATTCGGTATAATCATGACCATTGGTGATTACATGAATATCCTTGGCCGTGGTGCAGGGATGATTTGATTATGTGGTTTATTTATTAAGCTGAGTATCAGTGCTAAAGTTGATGAAAATCTTTTTAAATCATAGAAGATAGTAGATAACATGCTCTACTTGACTCTTCTAATGGATTGATTATTCCGCTGCAGTTAAACTTGATGTTTATTATATTTTATCAGTTTAACACTGTTGAAGGCTAATGATAATTTATTCTGCATTATCTTAGTCATAATATTTTTTACTGGGCTAGTTGAGCTAACCCTTTGCTTTCATTGTTCTCTTCAGGAAATGAGAATATAGCTGGGACTAGTCGGGGATCGGAGTGACGGTCCAGATGATAGCATTAGTAGTCCTCATTATTCTGTTAAATAGTGTGATAATAAATGTAATGAGGACTCCATTTGAGTTTGAATACTGTCTAGAAGACAATATTCGTGTAAAACTTTCAGCTTAAGTTGTATAATTAAGTTTGTATTTGTATTCAGTACCATGTATCTGGCGACCCAAGATGGGTGATGTATACCTGTTTTGGGGGCGTCACAAGGGGGCTTTTCGATAAAGATTTCTCCTTATTGGCGAGCAATTAGGTGACCAAACCTCTTCCCTAAACAGAACTTTCTAGACATTGTCAATAATATAAATAATCATATGAATAAATGTGTTTTCTCAATTATTGATTTAATAATATAAAATATTATGCCAATGATACTGTGACAATAATTGAATCAAATAACGTGAGATACTATGCAACAATTACTGTAGCAATAATTGAGTAAACTGAATGGCTTCTTACGTAAGCATCAATAATCAATACCGTGTGCTACTATACAACCACGCATATTACTGTATTTTTACCACCGGGTATTTCAACAGTTTAACGGTAAGACTTTTGCGGTTATTTTTAAAAAAAGTTATTTATGTCGTTTTCTAACTCCGACTGTTATTCCGTTGTGGGGTCCACCAATGATGGTGTCGTCGAACGAATATTCCCCGATGAAAGAATATTCCTCGACCAAACGAATATTCCCCGACACAACGAATATTTTATATCAACTTGCTTACTTGCAAAATTTTCAAATATCACCCTTAACTTTAACCTTTTATCAATTTAACCATTTACTAATTAAAATAATAATTATAAGAAAATTTAATACTTTCATTTGATAAAATTTGGGGTCTCACAATCTCCCCTCCTTATGAAATTTCGCCCTCGAAATTTACGTACCTAGTAGTTCGAAGAGATTAGAATACCTTGCTTTCTTTTCGGATTAAACATTCCCATTTATTTCCTCTGTATCATGATTTTCCCATTTCTCATCTCCTGTATTTCAGATGTCATTCTAGAATACATCTTCAAAACAAAGGTTAATTGACATATCGCAATTTGTCAACTTAGGTAAGAAAATTAAGCTTAGGTAGGACACACACTAGCGAAGGATATTATTTATCTCTCCCCTCCTAGTTCTAATCCCGGATCTCCGCCAGAGACCATATCCCTAAGCTCTGATACATGACCCATTCTGAGTCGCCAGATATCATGTAAGACCCCAACTTTTATGAATAAAGATTAATCCCTCTCAAAATATATCTTTGAATATTATGGTGTGGATATGATATAATATTATAGTTGTGGGAAATATTTACAAATTTTGCAAAGTAAGCAAGTGGTTATATAATATTTGATTGGTCAGGGAATATTCGTTTTAACAGGGAATATTCGTACGACGGAACAATCATTGGTGGACCCCACAACGGAAATATTGTCGTAGTTAGAAAATGACAAAATTATCTTTTTATAAAAATAACGGCGAAAGTTTTGGGTATTTTGGGTACTTTTCATGTCGGGGTACTATAAACGAGGTACTATTTCTGAAATACTATTCACATGGTACTATTCACGGGGTACTATTTACCCAGAAAATATATTTCTTTTCTGTCCAAATTATTTTTGGTACATGAATATTATTCTTGAATTTTACTCTACGAAGCAGTATCATGTTGACAATTTGGATATTTTTAAACTCGAGATAAATTTAAAGTCTTTAATAATTATCCTTGATTTCGTTTGATTTGATTTCGTTTGATTAATGCTTATATCATTGTCGTCATCCTCATGCTTATATTGTGATGAAAGTCATCTTTGGCTTACGTGCATAGATGCACTGTTGATTGGTATGATTATGACCAGGGATCATTCGGTATAATCATGACCCGTAATGTTACAAATGATGTGTTAAAAGTCCTCATTGGCCCGTAGTGCATTGATGGACAGTTGTTGGTATGATTATGACCAGGGATTATTCGTTATAATTATGGCCATTGATGATTACATGAATATCCTTGGCCCATAGTGCAGGGATGATTCAATGATGTGGTTTATTTATTAAGCTGAGTCTCAGTGATAAAATTGATGAAAAACATTTTTAAATCATAGAAGATAGTAGATATCATGCTTTACTTGACTCTTCTAATGGATTGCTTATTCCGCTGCAGTTATTGATCTAAAACTTGTTGTCTATTATATTCTATCAGTTGTTATACTGTTGAAGGCTAAGGATAATTTATTCTGCATTATCTTAGTCATAATATTTCTTACTGGGCTAGTTAAGCTCACCCTTTTCCTTCATTATTCTCTTTAGGAAATAAGAATACAGCTGGGACGAGTATGGAAATGGAGTGATGGTCCAGGATAAGTGGCTTTAGTAGTCCTCACTATTCTATGAAATAGTGTGATAATAATTGTAATGAGGACTCCATTGAGAGTGGATATTGTCTAGAAGGAAATATTCTTGTTTAAACTCTCAGCTATGTTTTGTTGTATATTACCCGACAGTTGTATAATTAAGTTTGTATTTGATTTATGTACCATGTATTTGGCGACTCAAGATGGGTGATGTATACCGTTTTAGAAGCGTCAGGTTGGTATCAAAGCTTAGGGATATGATCCTTGGTGAGATGTGAGACAAGAACTAGGAGGAGAGACGGGGAATTCCTTCGCTAGTATGACCTACCTAAGTTTATTTGGTATTTAATTGGTCGATCGAGTATAGGGATAATATGTGATATGTCAATTAACCCTTGTTTTGTGACAGTGTTTAAAAATGGCATCTGAAAATGTTGAGATCAGCAATGAAGCACATGAGATCGTTGAGTCACCAACGATCAATACCCAGGATAATGTGCAACAGGAAGACAATAATCCTCAGGTAAATAACAACACCAATCAGATGATGAACAATGGGATGTTCAAAGACTTTATGCAATTCATGCAACATCAGGCAGGAGAGACTCCTGTTCAAAATGCAAGTGGAAACACTGACAACTCTCGGATGGTCACTGCTATGCAGTTCAAGGAGCTAGGACCGCAGAAGTTTTTGGGAAAGCCAGAACCACTTAAGGCGAAGACGTGGATAAAGCAAATCAACAAGATATTTGATGTCTTGGAATGCTCAAAGGAGCAAAAGGTTCCCTTCGCCATCTTTATGTTGCGTGAAGAGGCAGATTATTGGTGGAAATCTGTAAAACGTACTCAGCCTGCCGCACTAAAGATGTCTTGGGAGAAGTTCCAAGAGCTGTTCAATGACAAGTACTTTCCCGAAAGTATTCGTCATATGAAGGAGGTGGAATTCATCATGTTGGAGCAAAACAATATGACCATGTCGCAAAACGAGGCTAAATTTGCGGAGTTATCCCGGTTTGCATCCTATTTGGTCGATAATGAGGAGAATGTTTCTAAGAGGTTTGAAACCCGATATACGTCAATACCTCATTTCTCACAAACTTTGTTTATATTCAGATGTTGTGAATAGGGCTCAGTTATTGGAGCACGATAATGAGTCAGCACAACCAAAAGGCAACGACCAATAACACGACAATAATCATACTGGTGGCAATGGTCATCGGAACAATGATAACCATTGTGGGGGAAATTATCATGCCAAGAATGGTAACCACTTCGGTGGTAATCATGGCCAAGATAATAGAAGTGGAAAATTCAAGAAGAAAAGATTTAATGATGATGGGAAGACGTCGGCAGCAGCACCAACACCAACAAAAAATTCTAGGGGAGGAGAACGACTGCCAGTTAGATTCTATAGATGCGGAGAGGAGGGACACATAAGTCCAAACTGTTCACAGCCTTCCGAGGTATGTGATAACCGAGATTTTTGTAATTTAATTTTAACATTTATTGAATTGAATAAATATTTTTCGATGAATTAATTATTAGATTAAATAATTAATTGATGAAGTTGTGGTAGATTAATTTAATTATATGTGTTATATTTATTAAATTAATGTGGAGAATTTTTATTATTCGAAGTATGTATTTATGTGAGCTTATTGAATTAAAAGAAATATTTAATAAGCCTAATGTTATTTTAATTAATTAAATAATTAATTAGGGATTTAATAATTTGACATAGTTAATAAACGAGAAATTTAATTATGTGAATATGTGAATTAATGAGAAATTATTATATGTTATTTAAATAAGACGTTTGATTTATTATCTAATTGGATGTAACATGAGTTAAACTATATGATAAAAGTTTAATTAAATTAAAGGGTTTTGAAAACCTATTATTGCCAACCAAACAAGACCCTAAAGGGAGTTAATAGCAGTTACCCATGATTGGGTAACTGACCACAACGCGTCAGTTCCTTTCTTGTAGTATATACATCTTCTTCTTCTTCATTTTTCTAAGTCTTGTATAGCATTACAGAGAGAAAAATTGATAATTTTGAGGAGATTGTGAGTGTGTAATTGAAGAAGAGTTTTGAAGAAATTTATCTCCTACTAATCTACACTTTACGCTTTGGGTAAATTCTTTAACCAATTATTATTACATTGTTAAAATTTTTATAAAATATGGCTCTCAAATTTCTGTAAAATCTCTGTAGTTGGAGATTGTTTTGACTATGTGAATTTATACGTGATCTTATGTCACGGTAGCATGTTTTACTATATATATTGTATGATTCCATATTATCAGTTTCATAAAATATGTCGTATATAATTGCTTCAAAATTACAGAGTGTTGAATTATGGCCATATGGCCCTTACGCACAAATTTAATTCGTTGATCATATATTATCTCCTAAATTTTATTGCTTGTATAGATTATGTATGTAAATATGAAGGAAACAAACGTTAAATGAACCGATTTGGTCGTATATCGAATCTGTGGTGTTAAATTTTATGTTTTATGTCCAAAACCTTCAAGAACATCAAGAACAGTGAAAATTACATGTTTTAATTCTGTGATTATGTGTTTTGACTTGTTAAAATCATGCTAGAAAGGATGAGTATTAGTTAATTGTGTATTACAATGTTTGGGTATGTCTAAATTCGTGTAAAAATAAGTTAATTGGAGGTTTTCGGCCATGTTCTGCAATTTTCGCGAATTGCGAATCTGAATCGAGTCTCATGTGTGATAGGCACCATGCCATGCCTAAGTCTTAAGTCTTAAAGCCGCCAAGAACAACAAATATAATGATAATTAGCAAATACCACTTAGCAGAATGTCCAGAAATGAATTTTTAAAATGTTCAAGTCTAGCAATGTGATAATAACTTATTCTAATGAACATAAAAACATGTTAGACATATAATGAGGTGTTAAAATAAATTCTTAACATGTTAATAACACATTTATGTGTAAATCGAATGATTGAATGCATAGTCAGCTTAGTGTTCATGAAGTGTTAATTGTGTGACAATGAGTGTAGTAGTTTGACTAAGTATAGTCATAATTCGAGTTAGACAAAAAGAATGAACGTTTGATGATTAGTTACGTTATAATTGACTGGTATTGTGAATGTAAATGGTATGTAGGATTAAATCAAGGAACGTGTATAAATTAACGCGTAATCTACGCACGAGGCAAGTTTCCTAACCCTACTTGTTATTGTTATTCAAATTATGAACCTACATCGAATAAATTCTCGTTATTATTGATCAAGTTCAATTTGTTATATCAAAGATCATTAATCTTATCAAAGCATGTTTCTGTTATACAATATTTATTCTATTGTATACTTCTTGAGATTATTATTCAATTTAAATATCAGTTATTTTTGAACCTTGTAAGACTAGCAGACCCTTATTGATTCGACTAGTCCATAGTTGATGAACGTTCTAAATTCAGAACTCTTGTTGAGCTAATCCAAACCAAACTTCCTTTGGTGCGGACTCGAATGTCAAACTGAGATGAACAACCCTGTATAGGGGATTACTTATACGTTAGAGTTAAGATATTATGCATGATGAGATGGTACTAAGTACGATCCCCTAAGTACAAGAAGAAGAGTCCATAGTCTTATGACTGTTAAAGGTTTCAAGTATAAACACTTGACAACCTAGGACATAGTTCAAGGTCTTATGACCCTTAGAAGTTCTTTTGTCTCTTGCTATTTATTCTTGATTCAAAAGTTGAGTTTCCTATTTCAGAAGTCTTTGATTTATTCGCATGTTATTATTCATTTATTATATTGTTATACTTGTGGGCAATCGTGCTCACTCTTGCGTAATAATAACATTGCGCTTAAAACGAAAGATCGATTTGTGCCTTCCACTAGTAAAGGCAAGGGCAAGATTAGCAAGTAATGAAGACTGGTTATTTATGTGTTTATGTAATGATATTCAGGATTTATGTTATTAAGACTTGTTATTGTTTATGATTCTGCACAGATGTTTAAGGTTAGAGTGACCTAGGATTGTATTTTTATGCAGTTGATGTAACCCCATAAGGGGAGATTTATTTATTATTTCTATCTATTGCATGGTTTGCATTTATTTATGGGTAGATAGATAGATGATATTTGTATAGTGAACACCAAATCTTGTGGAAATGGAAGTACCGGATTTGGGGGTGTCACAGGTTGGTATCAAAGCCGTAGTTTATGAACCTTAGGTGGGGGAACAACCTTAGGTAGTAGCCTTGTAGGAGATCGAGAACATAGTGGTGGTAAAATCTTATCGAGTTCTAAGAAATGAATTTCTTAATTCATTGAAGATAATAAAAGACTTTATGTGCTTATGTGTTAAATTATGTGTTCTCTAGCACGGATTAGTAACTAAAACTTAAAATTTTGTTGTCAGGATATCGGATGTTAGAGGAGCTAGTCGAGCTGGGGAGGAGGAACCCCGAGTACCTACGGAGGAGGAGCCCCAAGACATTCATGTCGTCAGGGAACAGTTGGTACAAAGAGAACCATCTCCTTTGATCACTGTTGTTGGTCAGGAGCATGAGCCTGAGACTAATCCAGAGGAGGATTCTGATGAAGAAGAGGAGGAAGAGGAGTTCCCGCCAAACTCCATCGATGCTGAGATGTATGATGCGCTTTATGATCGTAACATAGAGTTGCAGGACACTGTTCAGGAGCTAAAGGAGAGGGATGTTATTCAGCAGATTACCAACGAGCAAAAGGATGGGGAAATTGTGACTCTTCACACACGTTTAGGAAACGTGGAGTGGGATTTGGTTCACGAGAAGGGTCAAACCGAGGAGAAGTCCGAAGAAATAGAAAAGTTGAAGAAAGATCTGAAAGAGAGCTCAGAAAGGTTGGCCATAGAGGAGGGGTTGAGTAAGGGAGTCACGTCGTGCTGATCTTGCAGAAGAGGATTGTTGTGCGAAGAAGGCTAAGCTTGGGGAGACGTACTCTACACTTCAAAATGCAATGGATACGGCCCAGGATCGAGTTATGAGGTATCAAATCCAGTTTGAAGGTCTACCATCGTATATGCTAGATCGCAGGACGATGTCCCGCATCATGGAAGAAGAACGTGGCAAGGGGATATTCAGCCCTTACAGGCCGTTGATAGAATTAGTTTGATTATGTGAAAACTATCTGGTAGTTTAAGATGTAAATTCTGATGTGTTTATAAACAAAGGAATATTTTAATGTTTTAAATCTTGTAGATTCTTTATCTCGGGATAGTGGATGTAAATAGCAGTGATGCTATCTTATAATGTTAAAACTTTTGAATTGAATGAAAATGTCAGAGTTTATTTGAATTGATGTGTTAAGTGAATTATGATTAAATGTTTTAGTTAAGCCTTAAATGTTTAAGGGATTGAATAAAGACCTAATAAGCGTATATTCTTAACAGAAATATGCCACCTAGAAGAAGACAAAACCGTCAGCAAGCTCAAGAAGAACCAATGAATAACAACACTGACGCCAATGCTAACCCTGTTCAGCAGTTGGTGAACCTATTAGCCAGAGCAATTAACAATCAACCACAAGTTCCACCAAACACATCGTTTAAGGATTTTAAGGCGGTAGGACCGCCAAAGTTTAAGGGTTCCATAAACCCAATCGAAGCTCAGACCTGGGTTATGGAGATGGAGAAGGTGTTCGATGTCGCTAGAGTAAGGGAAGACCAGAAGACCGTGTATGCAACATTCATGCTGAAGTCTGAAGCCAGTTATTGGTGGCAGGCAAACAAAGTACGGGGAGGAGAAGGTGTAATAACCTAAGAGAGATTTAAGAAAATGTTTTTCGAGATATATTTTCTGACCAGCTCGCAGAACCAAATGGAGGTTCAGTTTCTAGAGTTGAAACAGGGGAGTATGTCCGTAACAGATTATGCGGCAAGGTTCAACGAGTTGGCTAGGTTCGCCACATACCAAGTGCATACTGATGAGAGAAAGGCAAGACATTTTGAGCAGGGACTGAAGCCCTAGTTGTATAGTAAGGTGTCAATGTTCCAATTGAACACTTTTGCTAGAGTGTTAGAGAAAGCCATACTCGTTGAAGGTGGAAGCGATGCGGTAACTAAATATAATCAGGATCAGAAGAAGAAAAAGAGTGAAAATGAAGGAATTAACAAGACTGGTGGAAGTAGCACGGGGGGTAGCCATAATTAGAAGAGGAAGTGGTCTGATAACTCGTCAGCTGGAAGTCAACAAGGAGGGCAAAAGAAGAAGATCGAAGCGTGCCCAACCTGGAAAAAAACTCATCTGGGAGTTTGCATGAAGGGAAAACGAGTGTGCTACAATTGTGGTCAGGAAGGCCACAAAGCACCTAACTGTCCTAACCCAAAGAAGGGTGCCTGCTTCACTTGTGGCTCAAAGGATCATCTTGCAAGGGATTGTCCTAAGAAGGGATCTGGAGGAACAGGATCAGAATGGAATAAAGGAAACAATGGAAAGCACTCGACTATCGCAGACCCAATCTGCAACCAACCGGAATCAATCGACGTAACATTCAACATGATAGTACGAGGATGCAAGGTCTGCGGTCTCGCGATGTGGTGTCGTATCATTCCGATCAATAAAGTTAATGCTTATGTATTATTTGATTCGGTGCTACTTGTTCATTTATATCCAGATGACTTTGCTAAGAACTTAGAATTGTTTAAGGGACGAGTTAGAATACCCCATGAACATAGAAATTGCGAATAGAGAAATAATCCCTATTAAGTACGTGCATAAGAACTATAGAGTGGATATTAAGGGTAATATCATGAACGTAGATCTTATCCGTATTCGACTTGGAGAATTTGACATTATCTTGGGTATGAATTTGGTTATCCAATTATAGGCGATGATTGATTGCCGAAGAAGCGTAATAACCTTATGACTCAAAATCAAAGGTTGTGTTTTATGGTAGCAAAGTCGCCTGACAAGCGAAGTTGTCGGCGATGATGCGAGCCGGAGGTTGTTAAGGCAAGGCTGTATAGGATATCTAGCTTACATAGTCGATAGTCATAAAGAGAATCCGAAAATAGATGAGATACCAGTAGTGAGAGATTTTGCAGATGTATTTCCGGATGATTTTCCAGGACTTCCTTCAGATAGAGCAATTGAATTTGTGATCGATTTGGCTCCAGGAACAGCCCTAATATCGAAGGCACCGTACCGAATGGCCCCGGTAGAGATGAAAGAACTGATGGTCAAACTACAAGAATTACTGAACAAAAAGTATATCCAACCAAGCGTATCACCGTGGGGAGAGCCAGTTTTATTTGTGAAGAAGAAGGATGGGACAATGGGGCTCTGCATCGACTATAGAGAACTGAATAATGTCACGATTAAGAATAGATATCCATTACCACGAATCGACGACCTGTTTGATCAGTTAAAGGGAGCAAGATACTTTTCAAAGATAGACTTGAGGAGTGGTTATCATCAACTTAAGGTGAGACCAGAGGATGTACCAAAGACAGCGTTCAGAACACGATACGGTCACTACGAATTTTTGGTAATGTCATTTGGTCTAACGAATGCTCCTGCAGCATTTATGGGCTTAATGAAAGGAGTGTTCAAGCCATTTTTGGACAAATTCGTAGTGGTATTTATAGATGACATTTTGGTATATTCGAAAACCAAGGAAGAACATGAAGAGCATTTGAGAGTGACGTTAGAGACATTGAGGAGGGAGAAGTTGTATGCCAAGTTTTTGAAATGTGAATTTTGGATTGAAAAAGTATAATTTCTTGGACATGTGATCGATAGGGACGGAATTTTGGTGGATCCCTCCAAGGTTGAAGCTGTGATTAACTGGAATCAGCCGAGATTTAATAGTTGGTCCATTCTTAGCCTTGGTAAAGTCCATCTTGTTGTCATAGGAATGAATAAGAACAAATAAGTTTTAGCTAATGTAATAAAGATACCAGTTATTGTTCCAAATACTCAGAGATTCATTCAGGATTTCTCCAAGATCGCAACTCCGTTGACAAATTTGACTAGAAAATCGGTGAAATTTGTTTGGACGGAGAAGTGTGAGGAAAGCTTTCAAGAATTAAAGAAGAGGTTGAGTTCAGCACCTGTGTTATCTCTTCTGGATCATACAGGAAATTTTGTGGTTTATAGTGATGCATCGCATAAAGGACTTGGTTGTGTGCTTATGCAAAACAATGAGTCATTACAGATGCTCGTCCTGACAACCGAAAAGATTATGAGAAAGGGTATCCCACCCATGACTTGGAGTTAGTCTGCGAGTGGTTTTACTTTGAAAAATGCTGGAGGCACTATCTCTATGGGGAGAAGTGTGAAATATATCTGAGACCACAAGAGTCCGAAATATATTTTACACGAAAAAAGACTTGAACATGCGCCAAAGAAGGTGGTTGGAATTAATTAAGGACTAAGATTGTGAGATTTTATACCATCCGGGTAAGGCAAATGTGGTTGTCGACGCCTTAAGTAGAAAGGGTCGGGAGAAACTGATGATGTTTACCGCTCAGGAGGAGCTAGTTTCAGCAATGGAAAAGCTAGAATTAGAAGTGAAGTATCCTATGGAGATTGATAAAAAGTTGTTTCAGATACAATCTGGTACAACTCTACTGGACAAAATTAAGGAGGCTTAACTTCAGGATGACGAATGTAAAACGGTGAAAAAGAAGATATCCGAAGGAACCGAATCAAGATTCAAGATGGATAAGGATGGAATACTAAGATTTGATAATAGAATTTGGGTACCGCCAGTACCAGAGATTAAGGAAGAAATTTTGAGTGAGGCTCACAACTCACGATATTCGATTAACCCTGGTAGTACCAAGATGTGCCAAGATCTTCGACAACACTTTTGGTGGCCGAATTTGAAACGAGAGGTTGCAGAATGTCTTGCCAAGTGCCTGACATATCAGAAAGTTAAAGCAGAACATCAGAGGCCGAGTGGGTTACTACAACCTTTAGAGATGGAAAAGGTGTTCGATGTCGCTAGAGTTAGGGAAGACCAGAAGACCGCGTATACAACATTCATGCTGAAGTCTGAAGCCAGTTATTAGTGGCAGGCAAACAAAGTACGGGGAGGAGAAGGTGTAATAACCTGAGAGAGATTTAAGGAAATGTGACTTCCTTGTGTGGAATGCACCGAAGCCAGACTTTCTGTAGGGGAAGCCGTGAATAAAAGTGGCAAGTTGGTAGGTATCAATGTGACGTGCTATCCAAGTCTTGGAATGAGAGTCACAGTTTTGAATGACATTTCTATCGTTAATAAATTTCCTGACTTATTTTTGAAGAACTTCCTTGCCTACCCCAGAGCATGAAATCGAATTTTGTATTGACCCCAATACAAAACCCATTTCTAAAACCCTTAAATATTTCTTCAACCAAAATGAACGTATAATGCGCCAAGGACGTTGGCTCGAGCTGTTGAAGATTACGACCATACCATTCAATATTATCGTAGAAAAAGCGAACGTGGTAGTTGATACATTGAGTAGAAGATCGCATGCATTTATGATTGTAACGTTGTTAACACAAAGACCCATTTCATATGACTTACAAATGATAAAGATAGAGTTAAAGACTCTAAGGAACCACGTGATGATGTCAAATAATACGAGTAGAATCGAAGTTAACCGATGAAGTTAAAATCGCTCAAGCTACACACCCGGAGCTGATGAATGCGAAGAAGAAGGTTCAAGAGGGCGTTATTCTAGAAGCAAGAGTCGATGAAGAGAGGAAATCCCAACCCTCGATTTAATTGGCCCATTTGAAATACTCGATCGAGTAGGAACTGTGGCTGATAGACTCGTTTTACCGCCAAGTATGTTGCGGGTTCATAACATTTTTCACGTATCGATGTTACGTAAATATGTGGATAACCCGAACCACATTATTGAATTGGAACTAGACGAGATAGCAGAAGATTTAACGTATGAGGAGATACATGTTAAAATCTTGGATAAGAAGGATCATATTCGACACTCAAAGGTTATACCTCAAGAGTTAGAATCTAACAAGGTATCTTCACCTCTTCGGCATACCAGGTACGTATGTAAATTTCGAGGGCGAAATTTCATAAGGAGGGGAAGTTGTAAGACCCCAACTTTTATTAATAAAGATTAATTTCTCTCGAAATATATCTTTGAATATTATGGTGTGGATATGATATAATGTTATAGTTGTGGTAATATTTACAAATTTTGCAAAGTAAGTAAGTGGTTATATAATATTTGATTGGTTAGGAAATATTCGTTTTAACAGGGAATATTCATACGACGGCACAATCATTGGTGAACCCCACAACGGAAGTATTGTCGTAGTTAGAAAATGACAGAATTATCTTTTTATAAAAATAACGACGAAAGTTTTACCGTTAAACTGTTGAACTACCCGGTAATAAAGTACAGTAATACGTATGGTTGCATAGTAGCACAAGGTATTGATTATTGATGCTTACGTAAGAAGTCACTCAATTATACTCAATTATTGCTACAGTAATTGCTGCATCATATCTCTCATATTATTAATTTAATTATTGTCACAGTATCATTTGCATAATATGTTATATTATTAAATCAATAACTGAGACGACAAAGTTATTCATATTATTATTTGCATTATTAGCGATGTGTCAGAAGTTCTCATCGAGGAGGTTTTGTCACCTAATTGCGCGCCAATAAGGAGAAATCCTTATCGGAAAGCCCCCTCTTTCCTGGAAACAACCTGGTTGTTAAATATTATGAGTTATAATATTAATGATGAATAAGTTCGTGTTGATTAAAGATGAAATTGATATTTTCATTGTGTTTAGATTATTAGTGTTAGTGAAAATCGATATTTATTCTGATAATAATTGATGTCTGGAGGTTATATTGACCAATCGGGTAATTAATCGGATAAATGATCAATTAATTACTATTAATTCACATGCTTATAACTATTTGTTCACATGTGTATACTATTGATTCACATGCATGTACTATTAGGGGAGGTGGTGCAAGATTGATAATACTTGCATGACTAAGTTAAAAATGAAGGTATAGATGGAGGTACTATACTATAATTCATATTTTCACATGTATAGAACTATTGATTCACATGATTGTACTATTGATTCACATGATATACTATTAGGGGAGGTGGTGCAATTTTATAATACTTGCAGGACTAAATTAAAAATGAAGGAAAAGATGAAGGTATTATACTGTAGTATTTCAAGCCCCAAAACGTGCAATTATCAAAACTATATTTTCCTATAAAAAGAAGCTAATTCTTCCTTCATTCTCACCAATTCACTAAGACTCACAAAAGCAATTATAGAGAGAGAAGCTATAGAGAGAGAAGCTATAGGAAGAAAGAAGAAGAGTAGTCTGCTACTTCACTACTCCAGTATCCAGTCTTCTTCTGAGGTAAGGGGTATTATTTATTTCATATTCTAAAGAGATATTATTTTTTGTATTTGTATGAATATTATTTTCGTTCAATATTCATAAAGAATATTATCTTCGTTCAATATTCGTAGGAATATTATCTTTGTTAAATATTCGTTGGAATATTATTTTCGTTCAACAGTTGTAAGGGATCATATTTTTGTTCAATATTCGCTTGAAATAATATTTTCTTCCATACTCTGTAGTATGTAAATAATATTATTTCGTTTCAGATTTTGAATTTTATACTCATTTTGTTGAAGTTTTGGCTTCTATACTCCATGAAATTAGTAGAATATCCTTGATATTTGCGCTTCATCTAGTATCTTTTTATGGAAATATTATTCTGAGCTTTCTTGATAATTATTTATCTTTTCGTGATGGAGTACTATTCACGAGTTACTATTCACGGGTTTCTATTCACCCGGTTACTATTCACTCAAATATTATTCACTCGGGTATTCGGGACACTTTTCATGTCGGAGTACTATTCACCCAATTACTATTCACCCAAATATTATTCACTCGGGTATTTTAGGTACTTTTCATGTCGGGGTACTATAAAGGAGGTACTATTTTCGAAATACTATTCACAGAGTACTATTCACGGGGTACTATTTACCCGGAAAATATATTTCTTTTCTATCCAAATTATTTTTGGTACATGAATATTATTCTTGAATTTTACTCCACAAAGCAGTATCATGTTAACAATTTAGATATTTTTAAACTCGGGAAAAATTTAAAGTCTTTAATATTTATCCTTGATTTCATTTGATTTGATTTCGTTTGATTAATGCTTATATCATTGTCATCATCATCATGCTTATATTGTGATGAAAGTCATCTTTGGCTTACGTGCATAGATGCACTGTTGATTGGTATGATTATGACCAGGGATCATTCGGTATAATCATGACCCGTAATGTTACAAATGATGTGGTAAAAGTCCTCATTGGCCCGTAGTGCATTGATGGATAGTTGTTGGTATGATTATGACCAGGGATTATTCGGTATAATCATGACCATTAATGATTATTCGGTATAATCATGACCATTGATGATTATATGAATATCCTTGGCCCGTAGTGCAGGGATGATTCGATGATGTGGTTTATTTATTAAGCTGAGTCTCAGCGATAAAGTTGATGAAAAACATTTTTAAATCATAGAAGATAGTAGATATCATGCTCTACTTGACACTTCTAATGGATTGCTTATTCCGCTGCAGTTATTGATCTAAAACTTGTTGTCTATTATATTCTATCAGTTGTTATACTGTTGAAGGCTAAGGATAATTTATTCTGCATTATCTTAGTCATAATATTTCTTACTAGGCTAGTTGAGCTCACCCTTTTCTTTCATTGTTCTCTTCAGGAAATGCGAATATAGCTGGGACGAGTCGGGAAATGGAGTGATGGTCCAGGATAAGTGGCTTTAGTAGTCCTCACTATTCTATGAAATAGTGTGATAATAATTATAATGAGGACTCCATTGAGAGTGGATATTGTCTAGAAGGCAATATTCTTGTTTAAACTCTCAGCTATATTTTGTCGTATATTACCCGACAGTTGTATAATTAAGTTTGTATTTGATTTATGTACCATGTATTTGGCGACTCAAGATGGGTGATGTATACCTGTTTTGGGGGCGTCACATATCACATTACAAAAATCAAATACAAAATTAATTTATACAACTGTTGAACTATCGTGCAGAGTACGACAACACATAAGTTGTAAGTTTTAATACAAATATATGTAACTCTCATGGTGCCTCGACCACAACACCTTACAATGGTACTTTACATAAAAGTACAGTCAATAATTATTTTAGAAATTAAAATCTTTGGAAAATGCTCAAGGAAACCTTCGTACATGGGAGGCCATGCATCTAAGTTATGATAGATATCATATGACTCGAGAATTATCCTTGGTTGACCCAATAGACCCCCAAAAAAATGAGAAGATTACAATCATGTTCTTTCCAATGGTGAGTCTTCTCTTGACATATAATTATCTCTATTATCTCCAAGTGAGAATTATATTTCAACCAAACTCCAAGATTATATAGGTAGTGCTCATAGATATAATCAGCAAGTGCATGTGCACAACCCTGTCTTATTATAACACGAGGTCGTCTGTCATTAGACATCTTGTATGATAGTGGCAAAACGCCCTTCCAATGTTGGGTTCACCTCACCCTATTCGGTTCACCAAAATCAACTGTTAAAATGACGTATAAATTACGACACATTTATCTATAATTCTCAATAAAATTATTTTCATACTGTTTTAGGGGAAACCTCAACAACTATAGACCATCGTTCTATTCCCCTGTTACCCCCGCTCGACCCAGCTACACTCTTATTACCTAAAAGGAATTGTGAAGCAAAAGAGTGAGCACAACTAGCCCAGTAAAAAATATCATGACTAAAGATAATTAATTATCAATAGCCTTCGTCAGTAACAAATCAGAGATTTAGAACATATGGTAGATGATAAAACTTTTCAACCATAGTTGAAGCGGAACGAGCAATCCATTAGAAGAGTCAAATAGACCATAAAGTTAATTATCTTCTCCATGTTAAAAGTCTACCAACCATGTTTTATCCCTGTAACATCAATTAACAGTTCCTGTCCACAATTATGTGAATAACTCATAATCATAATTGTTATTCTAAATTCCTCTTCGCACCCAGGACGAAGATAATCTTCATCACCTGTCTTTACCTGAAATATCAAAGATCATGGTTATACCAAATCACAGTTCCTATTCATAATCATACTACTAAATTCATCTTTGCACTATGGGCCAAAGATATTCATTAACAATTCATCTTTGCACTACAGGCCAAAGACATGCAACTGTATTTTTAGAAGAGTCAAGTAGAGCATGATATCTACTATCTTCTATGAATTAAAAGGTTATTATCAATATTTTATCGCTAAGACTCATCTTAATAAATAATCCACATAATCGAATCATCCTTGCACTACGGCTAAGGATATTCATTAGTATCACGACCACGAATTATCCATGCACTACGGGCCAAGGATATTCGTGTTTTCACCAATGGTCATGATTATACCAAATAATCCCTAGTCATAATCATACCAACAACTATCCATCAATGCACCACGGGCCAATGAGGACTTTTACCACATCATTTGTAACATTACGGGTCATGATTATACCAATGATCCCTGGTCATAATCATACCAATAACTGTCCATCAATGCACTACGGGCCAATGAGGACTTTTGCCACATCATTTGTAACATTACAGGTCATGATTATACCGAATAATCCCAGGTCATAATCATACCAATCAACAGTTCATCTTTGAACCCTTGGCCGAAGATGACTTTCATCACAATATAAGCATGAGGATGATGACAATGATATAAGCATTAATCAAACGAAATCAAGGATAATTATTAAAGACTTTAAATTTATCCAGAGTTTAATAATGTCCAAATTGTTAACATGATACTGCTTTGTGGAGTAAAATTCAAGAATAATATCTATGTATCAAAAATAATTTGGACAGAAAAGAAATAAATTTTTTGGTAAATAGTACCCCATGAATAGTACCCTGTGAATAGTACTTCGGTAATAGAACCCCGTAAATAGTACCCCGGCATGAAAAGTGTCCCAAATACCCGAGTGAATAATACTTAAGTGAATAGTAATTGGGTGAATAGTAACCCACAAATAGTAACTCGTGAATAGTACCCCGGCATAAAAAGTGCCCCAAATACCCGAGTGAATAATATTATAGTGAATAGTAACTGGGTGAATAGTAACCCATGAATAGCACCCTGGTGAAAATATTGGTATTTAATAAGAAAGTTCATATCAATATTCCAATAAAATGATACTAGATGAAGCGCAAAACTTAAGGATATTCCACTAATTTCAAGGATTATCGAAGCAATACTTACCATAGTAAGTTTATATTTAAGAATATGAAAAGAAATAACATACGAAACTGCAAATGGATTTTCACCGTAATACAGTGCACGTAATTCAAGTGAGACAAAGTTATTCCGACATATTAAAGGATGAATACGAAAAATAGTATTCCTTATGAATACGAAAGAAATAATACCCCTTATGAATACAACAAATAATATCTCTTACCAAACGAAAATAACATCCCTTACCTTAGTAGAAGACTGGATACTGTAATAGTGAAGTAGAAAAATACTCTTCTTCTTTCTCTATATAATTTCTCTCTATATAGCTTCTCTTGTGAGTCTTAGTGAATTGCTGAGTATGAAAGAAGAATTAAGCTTCTATTTATAGGAGAAATGACTAAATAGTAACTAATTCACGAACGGTCCAGTTTGATTTACTATTAGAACGGACGGTCCATATTGATTACTATTAAAATCACAACCGACGATCCAGATTGATTTACTATTAAAACAACCATCGATGGCCCAGATTGATTTACTATTAAAACCACCATTGCCGGTCCAGATTGATTTACTATTGATACTACCACCAATGGTCCAAATTGATTTACTATTAAAATCACCACCAATGGTCCAGATTGATTTACTATTGAAACCACCACCAATGGTCCAGATTGATTTACTTAATACACTTTAGTACCCCTAAAGTTTTCAAAGTTTACATTATTCCCCTCTAACTTTTGTAATTCACTTATCTTTAATAAACACATTTTTAATATTTCAACAATTATTCATCATTAATATTATAACTTACAATATTGACAACCAGATCATTCCCAGGTAAGAGGGGGCTTTCCGATAAAGATTTTTCCTTATTGGCGCGCAATTAGGTGACCAAACCTCTTCCCTCGACAGAACTTTCTAGACATTGTCAATAATGTAAATAATCATATGAATAAATGTGTTTTCTCAATTATTGATTTAATAATATAAAATATTATGCAGATGATACTGTGACAATAATTGAATCAAATAACGTGAGATACTATGCAACAATTACTGTAGCAATAATTGAGTAGACTAAATGGCTTCTTACGTAAGCATCAATAATCAATATCGTGTGCTACTATGCAACCACGCGTATTACTGTATTTTTACCACCGGGTATTTCAACAGTTTAACGGTAAGACTTTTGCCGTTATTTTAACAAAAAGTTATTTATGTCGTTTTCTAACTCCAACTGTTATTCTATTGTGGGGTCCACCAATGATGGTGTCGTCGAATGAATATTCCCCGACGAAAGAATATTCCTCGACCAAATGAATATTCCTCGACACAACGAATATTTTTTATCAACTTGCTTACTTGTAAAATTTTCAAATATCACCCTTAACTTTAACCTTTTATCGATTTAACCATTTACTAAATAAAATAATAATTATAAGAAAATTGAATACTTTTATTTCATAAAATTCGGGGTCTCACAATTCAGTATAATCATGATCGTAATGTTACACATGATGTGGTAAAAGTCCTCATTGGCCCGTAGTGCATTGATGGACAGTTGTTGGCCTGATCATAACCTTTGATGAATACACGAATATCCTTGGCCTGTAAAGCATGGATAATTCGTGGTCATGTTAGGAATAAGCCTGTGAATGATATTCCTATTTATGTATGATATGATTATGATATAAATGAATGAATATGCAAGTATGCTTACATTAAGAAAAGCTGTAAAGTCCTTTGATAGATAATGGGAATATATGTACAAGGACTTAGAATGAATTGATCAAATATGTTAGGTTGATCCTACATAAGAAAAATAGCTTTGTAAAGTCCTTAAAAAGAAATGATGTACAAGGACTATAAATGTAGAAAGATCAAACTTGTTAGGTTGATCTTATAATGTAATAGATAGGCATGTCTGATCGTCGAGCACTGCACCAGAAATCGTAGTCTTCCAGGAGAGTCAAGGAAAGCTCAAGAACTATCAAGGCGAAATCGTAGTCTGCAAGATAGTAGATCTCGGAGTTCATAGACTGCCAGGAGAGACGAGGAAGGATCGTAGAGTGTTGAGAAGAACTTCCTCAAAGTCATAGTCTGTTGAGGAATTCCTCAAAGTCGTAGTCTGTTGAGGAAGTCATGTTTAGAATCGTAGAGACAGTCTGTCTAAGAGCCGACCGAGCATCTGCCAAAGCCAAGACAAGAATCGTAGACCACACTCAGAGTCGTAGTGTCTGCAGAATCCAAGAAAAATCGTAGAGTACAGAACTAAGACTTCAACAGAAGTGCTTACAACGCCAAGGCAGAATCGTAGAGTAAACACAATTCTCAACAAATGAGCACTCCCAGAATATCCAAAGGATGAAGCCTCTGGTCAAAGCTGCAAAGATATATTCCACCTGAAGGGAACCAGAGTGCACTCAATGAATGGTTTGCAAGCTGACAAAAGATCTAAGCACCAACCCAATCAGCATCCAGATTGAGTTATAAAGCCATTCAAGATGAAGCCTTCTACAAGTAGATCAAAAGAAGACTTCGGTAAAAGTGACTGACTAAGGAAAAGTCAGCAAGTGCAGTAGCTGTCAAATGAACAGAAGAAAACAATTTTGGGGTCAACCAGGATCGTAGTGTTTGCCAAGCAAAGAAGGAACTAATATATTTTACACAGAGATACTGGCCCACTTCTGAAGAACAAGGCTAAAGTGATTAAGCATGGGTCAGTCCATTGATGATAAGTGAACGGGAGATCATAAGGAGAAAGCGAGTTGGGCATGCCACAAATCTGAGGTGTCTTACTATTCAAAAGAGACCAAAACAAGGAGTCAAGCTAGCAGTTCCTAAGAACGGTCAAAGACAAATAAAAGTGTTGAAGCACTGCACAAATGAAGGAAGAAGTGTTCTACATTGAAGATCCAATAAACACTCTTCAAGATCGTAGTGTTGTCTCAACCAGTCAATGAGCAACATTCAACAAGACACTACGATCAGGTCCAAGAACATCTGCATCAGAATCGTAGAGTTCGGTCATCTACATATTGAAGCATTAGCAACGGTTCAATCTGAAGACTGATATTCGAACATTGCTAGTTGACAGCATCGATGCAAAAGGACAGATCCTGGCATTCTAATCGAGAAGTCAGAAAGGAGAAATAAAGAAGACTACCTGCCCGAGGCATCAAAGTGACATCTCTGATGGGGTAGGTGAAACAGTAGACTGCAGTGTCAGAAAGATGAAAAAGGGGATGTCAAGTCACATCTGCAGTCTGCACCAAATAACTCGAGATCTGCGAAGCAATTCAAATAACTTTCAATAGCTATATCCCAAAGGGAAGATTGGGAAGGAGTATAAATAAGCCAGAGCTTCAAGGATCAAGAGTTGCTGATGTTGCAGAATCGTTGAGTTGTTGGAATGCTATATTGTTGACTCTACGAGTTCCACCAGAGCTAAACAAAACAAGTCTCAGTGACAGTGAGACTACAAAGGTGGAAGTGAAGCAGCTTTGAAGAAAGAATTGAATAGACTAAAAGCTTCACTCGACAAAGATGAGAATGCCACTGAAGATGGCAGCTAAGCTGAGAGCCGAGAAGGCCAAGAAGATAGCGTTCAAAAAAGTTGCAGAGTACAAAGAAGATCAAGAGAGCCACTCTACGAATCACCATGAACCAAAAGCTGAAACTGAACAGATGCAGAACCATGTCTGCAAACCATTCAAGAAGGGTTCAGGGAATGCTAAGTGTCAGAAGAAATCTACCAAAAGCTCAAACACTTAGCAAACCCAAATGGTGATGGTGCACAGCTGACATCAGATGAAGATGAGCAGAAAAGAGTGAAGACCAGTTGCACCAGAGAAAATGTGGTCCAGACTCGAAGCAGAATACAAAGAGGACCATGCCAAGCTGCTAAGTACAAAAGATGATCAAGCTAAAAGATATCTTAGCAGCAAGGCACCAACAACAACAACTACTACAACAACAAGAAGCCAGGGCCTGAGGGGTCCTTGTCCGGAGGGACTAAATGAAGTTCCAAGTCTGCTGGCCTTGAAGGAATCTTAGTGATTCAGGGTGTTGCCCTTCCTTAGTGAAAATCCTGCTAGTTAAAAGAAGAAGAGTGGATTAGGAGCTTGAGTCTCTGAACCACTTAAAATCCCTTGTGTCATTTACTTTTCATTTTTACTTACATCATTTATATTATGTACCTAATCGCTATAATTACTATGTATGTATTAACTGCCATACAATTTGAACTAACTCTACGAACAATGTATGTATGTTCATGATTATATCAATGAAGGGGATCTTTTACTTATTCCGTTGTGCTTGAAAAGATTCTTATGTTTGTCATATGCTAAGTCATTAGCAATACAAAATAAATGAGAAAAGTATTTAAAATTAAAAAGGATCTATTCAACCCCCCCCCCCCCTTCTAGATCTATTATGTGCTCATCGAACTAAACGATGTGATACTAATGAATATCCTTGGTCGTAGTGCAGGGGTGATTCGATGATGTGGATTATTTATTAAGATGAGTCTCAGAGATAAAATTAATGATAAATTTTTTAATTCATAAAAGATAGTATATATCATGCTCTACTTGAATTTTCTAATGGATTGCTTGTTCCGCTGCAATTAAAGTTGATGTCTATTGTATTTTATCAGTTTAACATTGTTGAAGGTTAACGATAATTTATTGTGCATTATCTTAGTCATAATATTTCTTACTGGGCTAGTTGAGCTCACCCTTTGCTTTCATTGTTCTCTTCAGGAAATGAGAACATAGTCGGGACTAGTCGGGGAACGGAGTGATGGTCCGAGATGGTGCATTATTAGTCCTCACTATTATGTGAAATAGTGATATAATAATTGTAATAATATTGAATTTGAGTTTAGATATTGTCTAGAAGACAATATTCGTGTTAAAACTCCCAACTTATGTTTTGTCGTACTTTACACGACAGTTATATAATTAAGTTGTATTTAAATTCTGTACCATATATTTGACGACTCAGAATGGGTGATGTATACCTATTTTGGGGGCGTCACAACTACCATGAATATGAGGAAGATCAGGGACATCTAGTTCCAGAGCCTCATGGGTCCAATGATATCAAGCTAAAGCTTGAGATTGACATATCTGGATTAGATTTCTCAAAGTCGAAGGAATCTGGTGGGGAATCAAATGATATTGTTAGTCAAATTCAGGTTGTTTAAAAGTCTGCCATAAATGCTGAAGTCGACAACAATTATATCAGTGTCTAATGAGGAGGTTTGCAAGGCTTTTGGAGAAAACCAGCAGGAGGAAAACTTGGTCCTTCTAGTCATCCTTGCAATGTTGTATGTGCCATATAAGTTAAAATGTTTTCTTTGGTTTTTCTATAGAGTAATAGTCGTCGTAATCCAGATAGATATTATTGGAAATTGTGTTTCAATTTTTCTTCGCCAATCGTCTATACACCATGTTACTGACTTCATTATGTATTTCAGATTAAATACACTTACATGGATAGGGAAAAAGATAAATATTATCTAATAATATGAAATTAGATCATTGTAACACTTCCACAAAATCTTTTTGTAATATTACATATTACTATATTCGATTTAAAATAGTTCTTTTTCTTTTTGTAATATTATTTTCTCCTTATGATTAATGTTTGGAAATACAAGCTCTAAATCATTCATTAATTGTGAGTAATTCATCTTATGCAACTCTTGGGGAATAAATTGTATTAAGCATGTATTTAAATAGAAATACACAACGTTTTTTAGAAAAAAAATGTTGTGTAATGTGCAAATACACAACGTTTCTTCATATATTTACACAATCAACAATCAATTTATACATTATCATATGAATTAAACACCCATTTTAGTATTCAACAAACAGCCATATTCATATATATACTTCACTGTAAATTTAATTTTCCTTTTAAACATGATTTCATGGATTAATCAACTCTAAATCACATACAAATCACATAAACACAGTATTATATAAACAAATTAACATATACAAACCATATTTTCAACAAATTAATCATCAAAATCAATTACAGAGAAATAAAAATAATTTTTTAATAAAGAACAATGAAGAGTAAAAACTATCAATTTAAAGTTAGATTACTACCTTCAATCTCTTGTTTAGCCAACAAAAATGATAGCAACCTTCTTTGATTTTTTCAACTCACAAAAAACTCCTCTCTTCTTTCTTTTTTCTGTTCTCTCTGTGTTTTTCTTCTTTCTCTTCTCTAAACTTCTTTGTTTTTTGTTTTCTAACTTAACTGACACAACTTAACGTAAAAACATAATTTATATAATAATACGTAAATATAAACTGACAAATAATATAATATCGACTTAATTGTTTTGTCAGTTATATTTTTTTTTGAAAATCAAAAGCCATAAGGCTTGTTTGGCAAAACTAGATTAATATAAGAATTCAAAAGCCTTAAGGCTTTGTTTGGTAAAACTAAATTAATCATCTTTTAATTTATTTTAATAACTCATTTACCATATAGTTTAATTGTCACACTTTATTTAATTAAATTCTAATATTCAAATTTAATTAAATTAAAGTTAACATCAACTTATTAAATCAAATTGCCACATAAATCAAATTGCTACATAATTATAATTTTATTTAACAAATTAGTAAATATCTAATTTAATTATTAAATTAAATTAGAACAACATTATAATTATTTAACATTATAATTATTTAAAAATTCATTTAATTTAATTAACTCATTAAATTAAAACTTCAAACAACAAAATTACCAAACATCAACTTAATTAATATATAACACTTAATTAAATTATTCCACAACAATTCATGAATTATTTATTTAATTAATAAATTAAATTAAATATTTATTTAGCCAATAAACACATCAATTAACCAATAAACACATCAATTAAAATATTTATTTAACTCAATAAATATTTTAAATCACATCAATTAAAATATTTATTTAACTCAATAAATATTTTTAATTTAATATAAAAATTATCGATCTTTACATCCACAAAAGTGGGGTACCCTTAGGGCCCAAACTCAAGAGCTAACTAATTATATATAAACTCAATTTATTTTTAGTTTAAGTGATGTAAGACTTAGTTTCCCATAAGTATTTATTATCATTTTCAAAGGTGATCATTTGGAATTAATTTC
This sequence comes from Panax quinquefolius, assembly GCA_020205615.1. NCBI lineage: Eukaryota > Viridiplantae > Streptophyta > Magnoliopsida > Apiales > Araliaceae > Panax > Panax quinquefolius. The sequence goes on from CM035168.1 coordinate 63,078,311, forward strand.
TAATTCATTACCCCCACAATTTAAGCTTCTAAATACTTAATTTTAATATACTCATGAGATAAAACACATTGATATATAGATTCATTTCAAATGATTAATGAAACCAACTTCAAATTTGGCTCAAATTCTAACAGTTAATTCTAAGTTGCAGCCTAATTTGAAACTCCAAACTAAAACACCAAAACTTAACAAATAATAATCAAACAACTAGAATCTAATCTAGCTACTCTTAACATATATTACCTCCACTCCGGTATTTTCATATTTTAGAGAGAAAAATGATCTTATATAATAGAACAGATAACATATTTCATAATTCATAAAAACGATTACCGCCTTCTCCTACGTATCGAACCCCTATAATTGCAAGCCCCTTTTCGTGCAAACTTTAAAGTTCTAGTCACTCTAATGTCATGAACTCTGTTGCCTTGATCATTATAATGCTTATTAGTATTTTTCTTAGCAACATAATAAGCTGAATTCCCACTAATCCCTACACGAATTCGATGGCTCCTAGGCCTTAAGGACCTCCTCAAATGATCTCCTTTATAATGCCTTGGCAATTTTCTTTTCTCAGGTACATTGTGAAAAATACTACTATTTTCTTCTTCTTCCCCTCCACTAGAACTCGTGCCCATCTCTTCAATATCTCTTTTACGCCTTCGGCGTATTCGCTTGACGTGACGAAGCTTGTGACAAAAAAAGTAGCAACCATACTCCCACAGTGAGAACCATGTGGCTATGCACGCCCATACAGTTTTGCGAAGGATCTTAACGATGCATTTGAAGATTCCCAGCTTGTATATCAGGTAAAAGAATAAGAGAAATGCAAATGTGTCAAAGAAAACCAAGTAAATAACATGCAAAATGAGAAAAGGGGGGAGGGGGTGAATAATTTGCAAATACTAAAGATACATTCTCTCTGTCCCACAAAAATGACTGAAGCATATTTTTTTTTCGTCCCATAAAAGATGTCTAAAACACACAAATTCAGAATATTGTTTAAAGTCTATTTTACCTATAAAAAAACATACCTGAGTGTGGTCTACTACTATTTTTTTTTTATCCGAAGGCAAAATTAAATATATTATAAACTGAAAAAACCACAATCCAAGAGATTTGGAGAATGGGCTAATTACAATGTACTCAAATTGACTTTTACATCACTATGTTATGTTGCGTTGCTGTTACATGAAAATAAAATCTTTTCAACTCTTCCTCTATACATAAGCAACTATCCAACACTGCATATTCTAACTTGATGCTTCAGTCTCATTTTTGTCATGTCTGATTCCAAACTCCAAGCTGAAAATAATTTGCAACTTAAACGATTAGCTGACTATCTCTCAACTACCAATGATCCATCAAACACAAGTCCATGGATCACAACACCAGAAATCTAACTTGCTTTGAAGCAGAAAACCATCAACCATTCGCCATTTAAAAGATTTCAACTATTGTATAGATTATTTTCCTCCAAGAGTAATTTCTCACAAAAATTGCTTTATTCCTTGCCATCCAGACAGCCCAAAATGTTGCAGCTCCCACACTGATTACATGATTAGTATCATCTTCCCTTCAAAATTTTCCACTACTCAATCATGTCACTTACATTTTGAAGCATAACCCAATAAAACTTCATCCTGTAAAACACCCCACACCAGACCCTCCATACCCATTTATTTTTTCTAATGTGGTCCACTACTTGGGGAAATGAAAAAAACCTTTAGTGTACTTATGTGAGGGTTAATTGTGGATAAAAAAGGAACTTATTTATACTCTCTTTTACTTTATTTTTCTTAATTTATGTGAAAAGTGTATTTAAAGACATCTTTTATGGGACATTGAATAATTAGTTAACTAGTAGTAATGATGACAAACTTAAAGACAAAAAAATGGAGAAAAGAACTTTTTTATGGGATAGATGAATTAGTGTTTTGTTTTCGGGACATTTTCAAGTGCTAAGTTTGTATAGGGCTTTGTGAAACTCACCCATGTAGAATAGAATTGCTACCATGGCCAACTTCAGTAGATTGGCAATGCAAAAATTGTCGATATAACATATGAAATCCCATGTTGGCCCGCATACTGAGCTGAACCATAACCCAAAAATAAAAAAATAAAAATTAACATCAAAACAATTATATAAAAAAATAGTAAATGGTGTTTACAGTGTTTAGGCAATCATTTCTTCATATTAAAAAACACCTAAAAAAGCAAATTTATAGGAAGTAGCACCCTAATGCTACGTTTGGATTGAAGAAATAAAAATAAAAAATGAGAGTGAATGATTCATTCATCATAATGAATGAAGTTATTCCATACCCTCCCTACCCTAAATGAATAAAATTCATAAATTTGAGAGGAATAAGAATTGCTTCAATCCATTCCAATCGCAAATTAACCACAATTTTTTCATTTCATATGAATGAGTCATTCTATTCCCACCTTCATTACTAGCATAACAATTTGGAAAAAAAAAATAGAAATTGTTATCTACGGTGTTTAGGCAACAATTTCTCAAATTAAACAACACCCATAATTTTTTGTTGCAAAAATATGTGGTATATATATAGAAGGATCCATATATTTCAAAGAATTGGCAAATGAATTTGGGGATAAATTTGATAACATGTGAAAAATTAATTAAATACCTGCAAGATTTTCCGGAAAGAAAATCAAGGGGAGAGCCAAATATTTTTCCAATGATATTAGTAAATCCCGAAATGAAGGCGCTCATAGTATTTCCCATCAACCATATGTTTTTTTTTAATTTTCTTTCAAACTCCAAACAGTTGCTTGAAGAATTTGAACTAATCAACACTTGTGAGCCTGCAAGTTACCGGACAGGTAAAAGATCCCCATAATCACAGCTACGACCCACAACACAATGTCTCTTTCTTTTTTACTCCACAAGCGGAAAAAAGAAAACTGAATTGGGTTTAGGATTCTCCGTAATCAGAAAGAGATTTACCATTGCCTATTTTAAAACAAATGTGTATAAAACTAATGCCGGAAAGTAAACTTATTAAGAAATCAATTGTAATCTTCCAATTTCCGTCTCAAACATAATTTTAGAAATTATATATATAGTTATAATACTTCTTTGGTTCAGAACATAACAGATGGAAAGTAACGTTAGATCATAACATCTGAACATAATACAACATAATATAATATAATGAAAGTACTTTCTGCAGGAAGTTTTAATCGTTGACTTGTAATATAAAATATATATATATATATATATACACAACATCCTTTGTTGAAGTATGATGTACTATGCCCAATTGATACAATAAATCATTATCCTGACGCGTTACATCCTTTAATTTATACCAAACCTTACAAGATTTTACATACTTAATTTATTCAAATACTAAACCACTAAAATCTAATTAATTTACAAAAACCACTTACCTGGTAGCACGATTCCGATCCAACGTTTCTTTCTTCTCCGCACTATGCCACCATTTCTCCCTTCTTTTCCCCCAACTCGTATTAGGCGTAATGTAGAGTAAATTAGGTTTTAGATATTTATTAATCTTATTAATTATAATAGGATTTAATATTACCCATATATAAATCAAGAGCAAGGATCAACATCATTCTTCTTAAATAATATTCTTTTTTAAATAGCACTCCGTTATTAAAATTCCGTCGTTTTGAAGTCTTTTTTAAAAAACAAGTGGGGTCGTGTGTGACATTTTTGTAAATAAAACGACGTACTTTTAATAACGGAGTGCTATTTACGCTCTGTTTCTGAGTTTTAAAATGGACAGAAAAGAAACGAAATTGACGGAAAATTTAAGTTTTCTTTCCAATTCTTATGTTTCTGAGTTTTTTAATAAACGGAAAAGAAAAGAAATGGACAGAAAACTTGGCCACTTTTCCTGCCAAAGTTTTCCGTCCAAAATTGACAAGATTTGGACGGAAAAGAAATTGGAATAAGTAATATTTTTATAATTCTCATATTATCCTCAATTTTTAATATAACAAATTTTTAATTACAACTCATGTCCTCAATTCTAAACCTAATCTGATAAAAAATATATAAAGGCGCGAAACAACTGAACAAGTTCATCAGCCTTTTGCCGCGAACAACTGAACAAGGCACGAACAACCGAACAAGTTCATCAGCCTTTGCCTTTCCGTGTATCTCAGAGGTATCAAATTTATTTATTTTAATGTTTATTGGTGGAGTAATTTGTGTTTTAAATTTAGATTTGAATTGATTGATCTTTGTTTGTTTTGAATTCTTTGTGGATATTTGGGGTAAAATTTTGTCTGCGTGGTACATAATCTTACTTACAATGTGTTATATGTATTAGTATAGTACTTTATTTTAGTGATTTAGTTTGTTGAACTTTGATTGATTACGATATAATGCTATTATTGCGTTTCTTGGGTATGCTTGAAATTTTTCTTCCGAGGGAATCGATAGTTTTTTTAAAATTTTATTGAAATTTCTTGATATGGGTTTACTCCAGCTTTTATGTAAATTTGTTAGTTCCTTCGATGTTTATTATTGGTCGTTGTTGATTTGTCACATACACTACTACTTATTCAGATCCGCCAAATTGTTAAATTTTAGTTTTCCATTTTTGTAAATTTTTAATACATAAATGTGTAATGCTCTCAAAAATAAATGGTAATGGAAGTTGAGTCTTTTGAAGATGTACCCAAATTGAGCTAAGCAATGATGACATGTTATTGCTCTTCATTGTATAATCTCAGAGTATATTAGACTTTAAAAGTGTGAAAAGATGACGTATTTCCAACAAAGCTTTTCTAGATTAGTCTATAAAAGAAACAACGAATGAGCTAAGGAATGCTTCACAATATCACATCACATTGATAAATTAAACCTTACTACCTCCACCTTATATACAGACAAGCAAATGAAAAAATTTCTTATTATTTATTGTTGCTGCATGTTAAGGCCTTTTAGAAACTCTAAAACTATGATTGTTTTTAAAAATGATGGGTGGGATAAAAATTTCTTTATTGTTTTTTTCTGTTGGATTTGGAACTTGTAAAGTTAACAAATGCTTTATAATACAAGAAGCTATGAGGCTGTATGGTGCAGTAACATGTTTCTTTCAATATGCTTCATTTTTTCTCCTGTTTTAGATTTTTAGCATTTGTTCGTTTCTCTAAGATTATTATTTTTAGTTCTGAAAGCATTCCTAGGGAAGCTTCTTCGAGTCAGTGCGTTAATTTATGGGTTCTTGTGTACTTATTCTGTTTTATTGATTGAATAGATGGACAATCAAGAGAGTAAATTTTGAGATTTTATGATTCGACGACATTTTCTAGTAAGAGTGATCTTGTCCCTCATAGTTCAATATATCAAATATCATATGACTAGACCTTGTGGGAATAAGCCTAGTAAAGAAATAACTAAAATGAAAAAAAAAGTAAGAGATGAATTGCTTCATGAGATAAGGTACAATGAGAAAAGTCGTGATGTTATTCGCATGGGACCACAAACCTTCGAAAAATTGTGTAAGATATTGCATGACGAGGGCGGTCTTGACCCACTCAACGAGTAGTATCTCTAGAGGAACAAGTCGCAAAATTTCTTCACATATTATCGCATAATGTGAGAAACCGTTCAATTACATTCTTCTTTCAAATTTCAACGGAACAACAAGTCGTCATTTTCATAGAGTCTTAAAAGCAATAATATCATTGGAAGAAATTTTTTTAATACAACCAAATGGAGCACACATACCTTCAGAAGTACTCAACAATAGTAGATTTTATCCATATTATAAGGTAAAATTTTCAACTTAACATACTTTACCTCAAATTCACATTTTTATATATTTTAACATGGTATGTGCATGTTTGTGAATTCCAGGATTGTGTAGGAGCAATAGACGGAACTCATGTTCGTGTAAAAGTTCCTCACACTGATGTACCAAGATATCGTGGTAGGAAAGGCTACCCTACGCAAAATGTCTTAGCCGCATGTACATTTGACTTGAAATTTACTTATATTTTGATCGGTTGGGAAGGACTGATCTCGACTCCAGAATAATTAAAAATGCCCTTGTAAGAGAAGATAAGTTAAAAATCCCCAATGGTAATACACTATCAACCTTTTTAGGATTTAATTAAAAAAAAATCTTTGTTTTACATGTAACTAATATTATGAATTTCTAGGAAAATATTATCTTGTAGATGCCGGATTACCATTTACCAATCTGGATTAATGACACCTTATAGAGGTGTTCGCTACCATTTAAAAGAGTACTCATTTCGACCTCCGTAAAAATCCTAGAGAATTATTTAATCTACGTCATGCATTATTACGTAATACAATTGAAAGGGCATTTGGCGTACTAAAGAAAAGGTTTCCGATTATTGGGAGCACAACTGAGCCAAAATACGATGTGGATACTCAATCTGAAATTGTTTTAGCATGTTGCATTTTACATAATTACTTGATGTCTGTTGATCCTGATGATGACCTTATTATTAAGTTGATCGAGAGCTCCTAGAGCAAATGCATGAACCTGATGATCATGTAAGAGATGTTAGTGAAGATGTAACGCATGCTGAGTATTTAAGGACTTCTATTGCAAATGATATGTGGATTGATTACATAAATGAAGTTAATAGTTCTTGAGTTTTATCTTATGTTGACAACTAGTTTATAGTACGTTTGATTTTTAAATTTATTATGTTATTTGACGAGTATTCGTGTCGTAACTAAAATGATATTTTGTTTATTGTTTATATGAGATTAAGTTTTTTACTTTATTATTTATCCATGTTTTGTGTTGTTTATATGTATGTCTTGCTTCTTTTAATTTCATGATTATTTGTATAGGATAAACATGACCAAAACAACAAATGAAATTCCAGCCTTAAAGAAAGAAAATTTAAAATGGACAAATAGAATGGATGAATTGTTCATTGAGGCAATGCTTTATGAGCAAGCACAAGGGAACAGACCTGGTGGAACTTTTACGACGCATGCCTATTCAAATATGTTGAAATATTTGATAGAAAAACTTAAGATACCATACTTGAAGAAAAGTCACTTGCTTAATCGCCAGAAGACTCTCAAATCTCATTTTGCTGAGTGTTATGACTTGTTTAAATGTTCAATTGGACTTAGTGGCTTTATTTGAAGCCCAGTTACAAAAAAAGTGGGATGCTGAACCAGAAGTATGGAAAGACCTTATAGAGGTATTTATTTAATTTTAATTGAATTATTTTTGTCCAATTTAATTATGGGTATATATATAATGTCTTTTATTTGATAATAATGTCTTTATAACTAGCAAAGCCTAAAAGTCGCTATATGGAGGGATAAAGCGATCTACCATTATGATCGCTTGGAAGAATTATTTACTAAAGATAGGCAACAAGGAAGGTTCAATGAATCGCAAAAGAGAAGCGAAAAAATGGGAGGACATAGTTGAGCAAGAATCTACAATTGATGGAATTGATGGTGCAATATCCCGAAATGAAGTAATTTTAGAAAGTTTCAATTTGGATGATATTGGCAAATTTATGTCAACTCATTCTCAAGCCTCTTCTCAAGAACATTCTCAATTACTGACAGAAAGTGTACGTACTTCAAAAGAAAAAAAGAAAAAGGCAAAACATTCTGATGATGAAGGTAAATTAACTAATGTGATTGATAAATTAGCTACCATATTGGAAAAGCAAGGGGAGACATTTGAAAAACAGGGAGAAGCATTTATCAATTCATCTGTGCGAGTCTATTCTGCAAATGATATCTTTAAAGGACTTACTGAAATGAATTTCGATGAGGAAAAAATCGATGAAGTTTATTTATGGCTATTAGAAAATCAAGACAAAGCACAAGCAGTGTTTGGGTTACCATTAGAAAGTAGATTGAATTTCTTGAAGAATTTGATGAATAATCTCCGTTAGTATAAATAATACATCTTATGTTTGATGACTTTTGGGTATGGTATGATAATGACTTTGTAGAAGTAATTTTTGTTTAACAGTTATTTGGATATTTGTATTTAATTATGGAATTATTTCTTTGATTAAATTTATCTTGAATATTTTTATTCATAGTTCAATGGTTATAATTAATACAAGGGTAAATTTGTAAAAGTGATATTTTTCTTTTCTTTTCATTAGAACTCAAAAACGCAAGAAAAGAAAATTTTAAATTTTCTATTCTTTTCTATTAAAAACTCAGAAACAACACAAAGGAAAACTTCAAGTTTTCTATTCTTTTCTTTTCTATTCTAATTTAAGTTTTCTATTCTTTTCTTTTCTCTTCAAAACTCAGAAACAGAGCGTTAAGGAGGAATATTATTTAAGGAGAATGCTCTTGATCCTTACTCTATAAATCAAATCTAATTATTTTTAAAGTCTAATTTTATCAAATAAATTTATTCATCATTTATTAATACTTATTATCCCACATAAATTAAATGACTAATGACTAATTTGACCCAAAATTAAAATATTTTTTTAAAAAAATATAGATTTAAATGTTATTTATTTATTAATTTTTTTGATTAAAATATTTTTTAAAAATATATAGATTTAAATGTTATTTATTTATTTATTAAATGTAATGTTGAGTAAATTAGGTTTTAGATATTTATTTATTTATTAATCTTATTAATTATCTTAATCAAGATTTAATATTACCCACATATAAATCAAACCCAATTATTTTTAAAGTCTAATTTTATCAAAAATATTTATTCATCATTTATTAATACCTATTAACCCACATAAATTAAATAACTAATTTGACTCAAAATTAAAATATTTTTAAAAAAAATTAGATTTAAATGTTATTTATTTATTAAATATTTTTTCCAAAAATCACTTACTTGTTAGTACGATTCCAATCCAACGTTTCTTTCTTCTCCACACTATGTCGCCATTTCTCCCTTCTTTTCCCCCAACTCGTGTTAGGCGTAATGTTGAGTAAATTAGGTTTTACATATTTATTAATCTTATTAATTATAATAAGATTTAATATTATCCACATATAAATCAAACTCAATTATTTTTAAACTCTAATTTTATCAAATTAATTTATTCATCACTTGTTAATACTTATTAGCCCACGTAAATTAAATGACTAATTTGACCCAAACATAAGAAAAGTCTAATTAAAAGATTTTTTTTAAAAAAAATAGATTTAAATGTTATTTATTTATTTATTATTTTTTTCGATTATTACGGTGTATAATTAGAGAAAAATGTGATGGAGGGTAGCCAAATCCAAAAATTTTGGAAGGTGTTCATTCAAACACATAAGGAACCTTTATTTCATATCCAAATCCAAGATACTAGCCGTGACCGTTCTATAAATATATATTCAATTAATATTGATCTTTTGAAAGTTGATTCCAATTAAACTTAAAATTAATATAAATTTATTTAATTTTATATGAAGATAATTATAAATATTATAAACTAACTAAAAAGTACTTAATCAATATCTTATACTGTTATAAAATCTTAGCAAAGTATAGAAAGATACTCTTATAATTGCATATATTTATAGAGAATAAGTGAAAGATAAAGAGAGAGAAACCTTCAGATAAATTCTTATTAATTTTCCTTTATATAGGCAATGAAGAGGAGGAGGTTCACGGGTGAGGAAGGAAAGAAGAAAGGAAAGGGAGTCACGGGGAGGAGAAGAGAAGGAGAGGGGGAGAGTCACGGGTTCCCTCATCAGGAGGGAATCATATGTATAACATTTTCCCTGATTCCCTACGCTACGATAGAAGATTATGTCTCATTAAAAATCTTGTTAAGAAAACCCAGTGGGAAAAACTTAACGAAGGGAAAAAGAGTACATATCTTTTACATAAATATCTTAATTGACTACCTCGTTAAAACCTTGTCAGGAAAAACTCATTGGGATAAAAAACCGTGACTAAGGAAAAAGAGTACAGTCTTCCCCTCAAAAGGAATTCATTACTCTTTGATGAAATGTTGTCATAAGTCTTTCAGTCGACACATTTCAATCCTTTTCTGAAGTTTTACAAACGTTGCATTTGGTAGTCTTTGTGAATAAGTCGGCTAGATTATCACATGATCGAATTTGATGCACATCTATATCACCCTTCTTTTGTAGCTCATGTGTGAAGAAGAATTTAGGTGAAATGTGCTTTGTTATATCTCCCTTGATATACCCTCCTCTAAGTTGAGCAATGCATGCAGGGTTATCCTCATATAGAATTGTAGGAATATTGTCTTTGATTGATGGTAATCCACATGACTTTTGAATATGCTGAATAATTGATCTAAACCAAACACACTCTCTGCTTGCTTCATGTATAGCGAGAATCTCGGAGTGATTTGAAGATGTAGCTGTTGTAAGGTCCCAACTTTTATGAATAAAGATTAATTTCTCTCGAAATATATTTTTGAATATTATGGTGTGGATATGATATAATGTTATAGTTGTGGGTAATATTTACAAAATTTGCAAAGTAAGCAAGTGGTTATATAATATTTGATTGGTCGGGGAATATTTGTTTAAACAGGAAATATTCGTACGACGGCACAATCATTGGTGGACCCCACAACGGAAGTATTCTCGTAGTAAGAAAACGACAGAATTATCTTTTATTAAAAATAACTACGGCGAAGTGTTACCGTTAAAACCGCTGAACTACCCAAAGAGTAAAAGTACAAAGAATACGCATGTTTGCATAGTAGTAATACCAGTATTGGTTATTGTTGCTTACGTGAGAAGTCACTCAGTTATACTCAATTATTGCTACAGTAATTGTTGCATCATATCTCTCATATTATTGATTCGATTATTGTTACAATATCATCTACATAATATGATATATTATTAAATCAATAATTGAGACGACAAAGTTGTTCATATTATTAAATTGTAATATTTACAATGTCTAGAAGTTCTGTTAAGAAGAGGTTTGGTCACCTAATTGCGCGTAAATAGGGAGAAATCCTTATTGGAAAGCCCCATCTTTCCTAGGAACGACCTGGTTTTTAAATATTATGAGTTATAATATCAATGATGAATAAGTTCGTGTTGATTAAAGATGAATTTGATAGTTTCATTGTGTTGAAATTATTCGTATTAGTGAAAATCGATATTTATTTCGATAATAATTGATGTCTGGAGGTTATATTGTTCAATCGGGTATTTGGGGCACTTTTCGTGTCGAAGTACTATTCACGAGTTACTATTCACGAGTTACTATTCATGGGATACTATTTACCCGAAAAATATATTTCTTTTCGGTCCAAATTATTTTTGGGTACAATATTATTCCATGAGGAGATGTGCTAATTTTTCAGACCGTTGGTTGAAATTATAATAGTAAATCAATATGGATCGTTGATTTAAAGTTTTAATAGTAACTTGTCCCTTCAGTTTTCCAAGAGTTATTTGTCCTTTCAGTTTTCCAAGAGTTATTTGCCTCTTCGGTGTTTCAAGAGTTAATTGCCCCTTCGCAAATAGTAGTTGTCTGTTCAATATTACCAAGAGTCATTTTGACCCTTCGTTAAGACCAAGAGCCACTTTCAGTTCTTCTATAAATAGAAGCTCATTCTTTCATTATTTCTTACGAATTCACTGAAACTCTAAAGAGAGAAACTATAGAGAGAAAGAAGAAAAGTATTTTGCTACTTCACTTTTCCAATATCCAATTTTTCTAAAGGTAAGGGGTATTATTCTTTCGTATTCATGAAGAGAATTATTTTCTTTCAATACTCGTAAGAGTTGTTATTCCATTCTTCATTATTATGTTAGAATAACCTGTTTATGCAAAGTACCGCATACATGGTGAAATTCTTCTGTTATTCCTTTCTTCATTATTATGTTAGAATAACCTATTTATGCGAAGTACCGCATACATGGTGAAATTCTTCTGTTATTCCATTCTTTATTTGTAAGACCCCAACTTTTATGACCTGGGAACGACCTGGTCGATTAATAGTGTGAATTATAATAATGATGATAAAGTTTTGTTTTATTAGTATTATTAATGTAATAAAACAGAAAAGCTTTTTATATAAAACAGAATACTTTTATAAAGTTATTCGTTTTATTAGACTATAAATAGAATATATTATATTCTATTATGTATAGTATTTTACATAGTAAAATCTTTTTATATAAAAGAATACTTTTATAAAGTTATTCGTTTTATTATACTATAAATAGAATATATTATATTTTATTATGCATAGTGTTTGCATAAGTACTCGTGATAGTGTTTGCAGAGTAAAATCTTTTTATATAAAATGTAATACTTTTATAAAGTTATTCGTTTTATTAGATTATAAATAGAATATATTATATTTTATTTAAAAGATTTTGTTTTATTAGAATATTTTATAGTAAACCAATACTGGATAAAATCCGTTAAAAGTAAACCAATCCTGGACCGCTCAGAAATTAGTTACTATTCACCCATTCTCCTATAAATAAGCTCATTCCTTCATTCTTTTTACTTAATTCAATTTGAAACTCTAGAGAGAAAACTATAGAGAGAAAGAAGAAAAGTATTCTCGCTACTTCACTACTCCTATATCCAGGTTGTTCTAAGGTAAGGGGTATTATTTTTTTCAGATTCATGAAGAGAACTTTTGTTATTCCATATTTTTTTATTCTGTTGGAATAACTTTTGTACGCATGATCTCACCCTATACTTGGTGAAATTCTTACATATTCCATTCTTTATCATTATGTTGGAATAACTTTATACATCTGCCAAGTACCGCATACATGGTGAAATTCTTCATTATTTCATTCTTTATTATTCTCGTTGAACATCACGTGCGTGCGTTGGCCGACGCATGACACAGTTCCATTATTTATTATTCATTGGAACATCCTGCTTGTGTGAATTTCGCCGACCTAGTTCCGTTATTTATTATTCTGTTGGAATATCCTCGTCTCAATGCGCTCTGGCACGACCTGAGTTCCGTTATTTATTATTATGTTGGAATAACATGTCTATGCGGTCTATCGCATGTCTGGTGATTTCTTTTGTTATTCAATTCTTTATTATAATCAGTTGGTTAAAGTTTTGACTTCTATACTCCATGAAATTAGTAGAATATCCTTGATATTTGCGCTTCATCCAGTATCTTTTCATGGAAATATTCTTCTGAGCATTCTTAAATTTTACTCTACAAAGAAGTATCATGTTAACAATTTGGACGTTATTAGTTCCTAGATAAATTAATTCTTGAACTTGTTTTATTGAATTCTTATATCATTGTCATCATCCTCATGTTTATATTATGTTGAAAGTCATCTGTGGCCTGTAGTGCATAGATGGACTTGGTATGATTATGACCCATGATTATTCTTCGGTATATCATGCGACCGTAATGTTACAAATGATGTGGTAAAAGTCCTCATTGGCACAGAGTGCATTGATGGACAGGTTGTTGGCATGATCATGACCATTGATGAATACACGAATATCCTTGGCCCGTAGTGCATTGGATAATTTTTTGTTTGTGATACTAATGAATATCATGTCATAAATGCGTTCGTCGGACTGGTTCTATTATTTATTATTACGTTTAATATCCCATGCATGCGTTTACTCATGACTGGTTCCATTATTTATTATTCTTACGCTGGGAATAACCATGATGCATGCGATCTATCGCACGCATGGTGAATCCTTCATTATTCTATACTTTATTATTACATTGGAATAACTCGCATCATGTGGATTACCACATGCATGGTGAATAATCCTTTGTATTCATTCCTTATTAAATTATGGAAATGATGTGTATCGTGGATTACCGCATGAGAGGTGAAAATCCATTTGCGATTTCATATATTCTCGTATACTCGGTTGGTTAAAGTTTTGGCTTCTATACTTCATGAAATTAGTTGAATATCCTCGGATATTTCAAGCGCTTCATCGATATCTTTTCATGAAAATATTCTTCCGAGCATTCTTAAATTTTACTCCACAAAGCGATATCGTGTTGACAATTTGGACGTTATTGAGTTACGGATAAATTAATTCTTGAACTTGTTTTATTGAATTATTATGTCATTGTCATCATCCTCATGCTTATATTGTAATGAAAGTCATCTTTGGCTAACGTGCATAGATGGACTTAGTATGATTATGACCGAGGATCATTCGATATAATCATGACACCGTAATGTTATAAATGATATGGTAAAAGTCCTCGAAGGGCTCTGTAATGCATTGATGGACGCTTTTGGTATGATTATGACCGAGGATTGTTCGGTATAGTCATGACCATTGATGATTTAATGAATATCCTTGGCCCGTAGTATACATGGATGATTAGATGATGTGTTTTATTTATTGTTTGAGTCTCGGCGATAAAATTGATGAAAACATTTTATACCATAGAAGATAGTAGATTTTATTCTCTACTGACTCTTCTAATGGATTGCTTGTTCATTATGCAGCTTAAACTTGATGTCTATTGTATTTTATCGGTTTAACATTGTTGAAAACTATTGATAATTTATTCGCATTATCTTAGTCATAATATTTCTTCTTTGGGATAGTTGAGCTCACCCTTTCTTTCACTTTTTCTCTTCGTGAAATGAGAATATATAGCCGACGAGTTGGGGAAAGGAGGAGCGGTCCGAGATGATAGCATTAGTAGTCCTCACTATTCTCGTTAAATAGTGTGAAAATAAATGTAATGAGGACTCCTTTGAGTGTGGATATTGTCTAGATGACAATATTCCTATTAAAACTCTCATTTTATGTATTGTTGTATATTACACGACGGTTGTATAATTAAGTTGGTATTTGTATTCTGTACCATGTATTTAGCGACTCAAGATGGGTGAGGTATACCTATTTTGGGGACGTCACAGCTGTCATGGTTTGCTTAATGGATTTCCAGGATATAGCCGTGTCACGCTATGTAAATACATAACTTGTTTGTGATCTTCCATTGTGTGGATCTAATAAATATCCTACATCAGCATATCCAACCAATCGCGACGTTGAATCTCTTGGATAAAATAACCCAAGATCTATACTTCCACGGAGGTATCTAAAAATGCGTTTGATCCCATCCCAATGTCTCTTAGTCGGAGAAGAACTGTATCTTGCTAACAAGTTAACAGCAAAAGTAATATCAGGTCGTGTATAGTTTGTAAGATACATAAGAGCACCTATTGCACTTAGGTATGGAACTTCAGGTCCAAGAACTTCTTCCCCGCTTTCTAGAGGCCGAAATGGATCTTTATCAACTTCTAAAGATCGAACAACCATCAGGGTAGTCAAAGGATGAGATTTATCCATATGAAATCGACTGAGAATCTTTTCAGCATATGTGGATTGATGAACAAAAATTCTAGATGCTAAATGCTCCACTTGTATTCCCAAATAGAATTTTGTCTTTCCAAGATCTTTCATTTCAAATTCATCCTTTAAATAAGTAGCAGTTCTTATGAGTTCTTCAGGAGTACCTACAAGATTCAAATCATCCACATATACAACAATGATGGAAAATCCACTTTGTGATTTCTTAATAAAAATATGTGGACATACTTTATCATTTATATATCCATCTTTTATTAAATAATCACTAAGTCGATTATACCACATACGACCAGACTATTTAAACCCATACAATGAGCGTTGTAACTTGATTGAATATATGTGACGTGACCTTTGTGATTCAACCATTTTCAATCCTTCAGGGATTCTCATGTAAATCTCACTGTCAAGTGAGCCATATAGGTATGATGTTACAACATCCATCAGACGTGTTTCCAAACCTTCCATGGTTGTCATACCTATCAGAAAGCGAAAAGTAACTCCATCCATTACTAGAGAGTATGTATCCTGATAATCTATACTAGGTTTTTGTGAAAACCCTTGAGCTACAAGTCGGGTTTTGTATCTCACAATTTCATTTTTCTCATTTCGCTTTCGTACAAATACCCATTTGTTTCCAACCGGGATTACCCCTAGCGGTGTTTGGACTACTGGTCCAAATACTTCTCTTTTCAATAGAGATTGTGGCTCAGTTTGAATAGCATCTTTCTATTTTGGCCAATCTTTTCTGTAAAACCCCAACTTTTATGAATAAAGATGAATTTTCTATAATTATCATTTTTTGAATATTATGGAATGAATTTGATATAATGTTATAGTTGTGGGTAATAGTTATAAATTTTGCAAATTACGCAAGTTGTTATATAATATTCGATTGGTCGGGGAATATTCGTTTTAATAGGGAATATTCGATTGCGTACGACGGCACAATCATTGGTGGACCCCACAATGTAATTATTGTCGGATTGAAAAAACGACAAAAATATTTTATGAAAATAACTACCAAGTTTTATCGTTAATCGTTTGAAACACCCTTGTTAAAAGTATAGGAATACGCGTTGGTTGCATAGTAGCATGCCAGATTGATTATTGATGTTTACGTGAGAAGTCACTCAGTTTTGTTGAATTATTGCTTCAGTAATTGTTGCATGGTATCTCACGTTAATTGATTCAATTATTGTCGATATTTTGTATATTATTAAATCAATAATTGAGACGACGAAGTTATTAATATTATTATTTGCAATATTAACGATGTCTGTAAGTTCTCGCCAATGAGAGGTTTGGTCACCTAATTGCTTGCTATGATAGGGAGAAATTCTTATTGAAAGCCCCTCTTTCTTGGGAAACACTGGTCGATTAATAGTGTGAATTATAATAATGATGATAAAGTTTTGTTTTATTAGTATTATTAATGTAATAAAATGAGAAAGCTTTTTATATAAAACATAATACTTTTATAAAGTTATTCGCTTTTATTAGACTATAAATAGAATAAATTATATTCTATTATGCATAGCAAAATACTTTTATAAAGTTATTCATTTTATTAGACTATAAATAGAATATATTATATTTTATTATGCATAGTGTTTTGCATAATGCTCGACATAGTGTTTGCAGAGTAAAAATCTTTTTATATAAAATGTAATACTTTTACAAAGTTATTCGCTTTTATTAGATTATAAATAGAATATATTATATTTTATTTAAAATATTTTATTTTATTAGAATATTTTATAGTAAACCAACTGGACCGTCTGCTTAAAAGTAAATTAATCTGGATCGCTCAGAATTAGTTACTATTCACCCATTCTCCTATAAATAAAGCTCATTCCTTCATTATTTCTTACGAATTCACCAATGAATCTTTAGAGAGAGAAAGAAGAATAGTATTCTCGCTACTTCACTACTCCTATATCCAAATTGTTCTAAGATAAGGAGTATTATTTTTTCAGTATTCATGAAGAGAACTTCATTTATTCCATATTTTTATTCTCATTGAATAACTCAGATACGCTGCCTACCCTATACTTGGTGAAATTCTTCTCATTATTCCATTCTTTATCATTATGTTGAATAACTTTGCAAATTTCGCTTAACTTTGTTCCGTTATTTATTATTCATTGGAATATCCTGTCAATGCGTTTACGCACGACCGGTCCGTTATTTATTATTCTCATTGAATAACGTATGTCATGCGATCTATCGCATGCCCGGTGATTTCTTTTGTTATTTCATTCTTTATTATACTCAATTGGTTAAAGTTTTGACTTCTATACTCCATGAAATTAGTGGAATATCCTCGATATTCAAGGCTTCATCCAAAGATCTTTTCATGGAAATATTCTTGTGAGCATTCTTGAATTTTACTCTACAAAGAAGTATCATGTTGACAATTTGACGTTATTAGTTCCTAGATAAATTAATTCTTGAACTTGTTTTATTGAATTCAGATATTATTGTCATCATCCTCATGTTTATATTATGTTGAAAGTCATCTGTGGGCTGTAGTGCATAGATGGACTTGGTATGATTATGACCTGTGGGATTAATCGGTATAATCATTAATCGTAATGTTACAAAATGATGTGGTAAAAGTCCTCATTGGCCCGTGTAGTGCATTGATGGACGATTGTTAGCATGATCATGACCATTGATGAATACACGAATATCCTCGGCCGTAGTGCATGGATAATTTGTGGTTGTGATACTAATGAATATCCTCGTCAGTAGTAGTGGCGGGGATGATGTGGATTATTTATGTCGAGTCTCAAATGATAAAAATGATGAAAAACTTTTAAATCATAAAAGATAGTAGATTTTATTCTCTACTTGACTCATTTAATGGATTGCTTGTTCACCGCAGCTTAAACTTGATGTTTATTATATTGTATCGCTTAACATCATTGAAGGCTAACGATAATTTATTCTCATTATCTTAGTCATAATATTTCTTCTTTGGGCTAGTTGAGCTCACCCTTTTTACTTTCATTGTTTTCTTCAGGAAATGAGAACGTAGCAGGGACTAGTCGGGGAATGGAGTGACGGTCCATATAATAACATTAGTAGTCCACTATTCTGTTAAATAGTGTGATAATAAATGTAATGAGGACTCAATTGAGTGTGGATATTGTCTAGATGACAATATTTGTATTAAAAGTCACTGCATATGTTTTTTTTGTATTTTACACGACTGTTGTATAATTAAGTTGTATTTGAATTTTGTACCATGTATTTGGCGACTCAAGATGGGTGATGTATACATATTTTGGGGGCATCACAGTTGGTATCAAAGTTTAGGGATATGATCCCTGGCTGAGATGTGAGACAAGAACTAGGAGGGAGAGACAGGAATTCCTTCGCTAGTATGACCTACCTAAGTTTATTTGGCATTTAATTGGTCACGAAGTATAGGGATAATATGTGATATGTTAATTAACCCTTGTTTTGTGGCAATATTTGAAATTGACATCCGAGAATGTTGAGAACATCAATGGAACACAGGTGACCGTTGAGTCTCCACAAATCAATAATCAGGATAATGTGCATCAGGAAGGCAAAAATCCTCAGGCAAACAACAACACTGACCAGATGATGAACGATGGAATATTCAGAGGCTTTATGCAATTCATGCAACATCAGGCAAGAGCGGCTCCAGTCCAAAATGCAAGTGGAAACACTGGCAACTCTCGGACAATCACCGCTAAGCAGTTCAAGGAACTGACCACCGGAGTTTTTTGGAGAGCCAAAATCACTTAAGGCGGAGACGTGGATAAAACAAATCTGCAAGATATTTGATGTCTTGGGATGCTCCGAGGAGCGAAAGGTTCCCCTTGCCACCTTCATGTTGCGAGCAGAGGCAAATTACTGGTGGGAATCAGAAAGCGACTCAACTCCGCCGCATCAAGATGACTTGGGAGAAGTTCCAAGAATTGTTCAACGACAAGTACTTTTTCGAAAGTATTCGTCACATAAAAGCAGTAGAGTTCATCAAGCTGGAGCAAAACAACATGACCGTGTCGTAGTACGAAGCAAAGTTTGTCGAGTTGTCCCGATTTCAGTCCCCATTTGGTTGATAATGAGGAGAGAATGACGCTAATGTTTCTAAGAGGTTTGAAACCCGAGATACGCCAATATCTTATCTCTCATAAATTGTGTTTGTATTCGATGTTGTTAATAGGGCTCGCTTATTGGAGCGCGATAACGAGTCAACCCAACCAAAAGAGAAAAATTTACAAAAATGATAATACCGTTGATAGCGTATCATCAAGCGGTGACAATAAGCGTGAGGGAATCAACATGCCGTAAATGGTAACCACTTTGGTAATCATGGCCAAAACAATAAGAATGGACATTTCAAGAAGAGGAGATTCAACAATGATGGAAAGACGTTAAGACCAACACCGTTGTTAAGGAAGGAGAACGACCACCTATCATATGCTTCAAATGCGAGGGAGGGACACATCACCCAAACTCATGCGATGTCATTCAAAGCATGTTATAATTGTGGAAGAGAAGGTCACCTAGCCCGATTTTGTCGCTCACCAAGATAAGTTCAATTAGATGGAGGCACCAAAGGCCATCTCGTAAAAGTCAAAGCCAGAAGGTAAGGGAGAGCGTTTGTCGTGACCTCCCGAAAAGCAAGGAACCCGAACGAGGTCATCACGGGTAAGCTTATCATAAACTCTAGCTAAGTCTATACCTTTATTTGATACCGGTTTCTACCCATTCTTTTATTTCTCCTACTTGTGCTCAATGCTTAAATTTGACTCCTAGAAATTAGACTTTGACTTATCTCGTTGAAACTCCATTGGGAGAAACCTTCATTACATCCACTGCTTATAAGTTTTATTTGGTTCAAATCGGTACCTCACATTACACTCGTCGATCTTATTTCATTGAAAATACTTGCATTTGACGTAATTCTAGGGATCGATTGGTTAACTACTCATCATGCAAAAATTGATTATTTTCGTAAGGTTGTTAGCTTTCATATTCCTAACCAACCTATTATGCTAATTCAAGCAACCAAACCATTAAAATCAATCACCGCATCTCAAGCCATAAAGCTATTCGCTTATTGAAAAATGGATGTCAAGCTTTCTTAGCTCATGTCACGGATCTAAACAAAAATACGCCGATTTTGAATGATATTTCTATTATTAATGAATTTCTCGACGATTCCCTCAAGAACTTCCCGCCTACCCCCAGAGCGTGAAATTGAATTTTTATCGACCTTGACCCCGGTACAAAACCTATTTCCAAAGCCCCATATCGAATGGCTCCTATTGAACTTCGTGAGTTAAAGACCCAACCGCAGGAATTGTTAGACATCGGTTTCATTCGTCTAAAGACGCCTCCTCGGGGTGCTCCTGCTTTTATTCATGAAGAAGAAAGATGGGAGTATGCGACTTTGTATTGATTATCGGGAGTTGAACCATGTCACTATCAAAAATAGATATCCATTGCCTCGCATTGATGACCCGTTTGACCAGTTGCAAGGCGCTAGTTTTTTTTCAAAGATTGATCTTCGTTCCGAATATCACCAATTGAAGATTTGAACCGATGACATTCCAAAGACGGCTTTCAAAACTCGGTACGAGCATTATGAATTCCTAGTCATGTCTTTTGGATTGACTAATGCTCCTGCTGCCTTCATGGATATAATGAATCGAGTATTCAAGGAATATTTGGATCACTTTGTGGTCGTCTTTATTGATGACATCCTTATTTATTCCAAAAGCCGTGAAGATCATAAGCAACACTTGAGGCTGATACTTCAAAAGCTTCAGAATATAAGCTTTATGCCAAGTCAAGAAATGCGAGTTCGCTTGAGGAAATAGCATTCCTTGGGCACATGGTATCAAGTCATGGAATATCTATCACCTAGTAAAGATCAAGCTATTTAAAGCTGGGAGCAACCTAAATCCGTGACCAAAGTACGTAGCTTTCTCGGCTTAGCCGGTTATTATCGGAGATTCGTAGAAGGGTTTTCTCGAATCGCTACTCCCTTTAACTCAAATTACTCGGAAAGATACAAAATTCATTGAACGAGGGAATGTGAGAAGAGTTATCAAGAACTCAAGAGGAGACTCATTTCAAAGACTGCTCGACAATACCATCCGCTCGTAGGGATTTGTCATCTATAGTGATGCTTCGCAGCAAAGGGTTAGGATGTGTTCTCATGCAATATGGGAAAGTCATAGCCTATGCCTCTCGACAACTCAAAGAATATGAGAGGAATTATCCTACTCATGATCTAGAGTCAAGCAAATGTTGTCTTCGCACTTAAAATTTGGAGGCATTACTTGTATGGGGAGAAAGTGGAGATCTTTACTGATCATAAAAGCCTCAAATATTTCTTCACTCAAAAGGAACTCAACATACTGAAAGTGATGTTGGCTTAAAACTGCTGAAAGATTATGATCATACCATCCAATACTATCCCGAAAAAGCAAACGTGGTAGTGACGCATCGAAAGTAGAAGATCATATGCGGCACGAAAAGCGATATTGTCAACGCAGGGGCCCATTTTGTATAACTTGCAAAGAATGGAGATAGAGATAAAGACTCCAGGGACCCACGTGATGATGGTGAATATACGAGTAGAACCGACTTTAATCGATAAAGTTAAAGCTACTCAAGCTACAGACCTGGAGCTGATGCATCTGAGGAAGAAAGTACAAGAAGGTGCTATGCCAGAAGCAAGAATCGATGAAGAAGGAATACTTCGAGTCAACTCCAGAGTTTGTGTTCCTAACGATCCTGAGTTAAAGTATAAAATCATGATGGAGGCGCACAACACACTGTTTACAATCCATCCTGGGAGTACCAAAAAGTATCATGATCTTCGACATACATTTTGGTGGGGGAATATGAAGAGAGAGATATCGTTGTTTATCTCAAGGTGTTTAACTTGTCAACGAGTCAAGGCAGAGCATCAAGTACCAAAAGGTCCATTGCAACCACTTGAAATTCAAGAATGGCGTGGGGAGCACATTACCATGGATTTCACATCGGTCTTCCCAAGGTTTCTCAAGGCATGAAGCAATTTGGGTCATTGTTGATAGATTTACCAAGTCCGCTCATTTCTTACCAATACGAGAAACTTATACACTTGAACGCCTTGCTCAGATATACATAAAACGAGTTTGTAAGACTACATGGTATGCCAGTATCCATAGTTTCTGATCGAGACCCAAGATTCACTTCACGATTTTGGGTTAGTTTACAAAAAGCTATGGGCACAGATTTACGATTTAGTTCGGCATATCATCCTCGACGACGGATAATCGAGAGGACTATTCAAACTCTTGAAGATTGATTAAGACTCGTGTCCTTAACTTCAAGGGAAGTTGGGACAAGTTCTTACCATCGGTGGAGTTTTCTTACAACAACAAATATCAAACAAGTATCGGCATGGCTCCATTCGAGGCGTTGTATGGAAGAAAGTGTCGCTTCCAAAGATATTTTGGGATGAGGTGGGTGAAGGAACGTTGTTGGAAACGGAGTTGGTACGTATGACTACGGAAAAGATTCAAACGATCCGATAACGATAAAAACCTCACAAGATCGATAAAAGAGTTATGTTGATCTTCATCGAAAGGGACGTGGAATTCGATATCGAGATCATGTATTGTTAAGTGTTGCTCCATGGAAAGGAGTTACGAGATTTGGAAAGAGAGGAAAACTCAATCCTCGATTCATCGGCCCATTTTAATTCTCGATCGAGTAGGGTCTCAGAGCCTATAGACTCGCTTTTACCGCCAAGTATGTCTCGTGTTCATAACGCTTTTCATATATCCATGTTACGTAAATATGTGAAAGACCCAACCACATTATCGAAGTTAGAACCGATTTAAATAGCGGAAGATTTAACGTATGAAGAGGTTCCTGTTCAAATCTTGGATAAGAAGGAACATATTCTACGCTCCAAGGTTACACCTCAAGTCAAAGTTTTGTCGAGGAACCACGATGTTGAGGAAATGACCTGGGAGTTAGAATCTAAAATGAAATCAAGGTATCCTTACCTCTTCGACATACCAAGTACGTACCCTAATTTCGAGGGTGAAATTTCATAAGAATGGGAGATTGTAAGACCCCAAATTTTATGAATAAAGATGAATTTTCTATAATTATCATTTTTTGAATATTATGGAATGAATTTGATATAATGTTATAGTTGTGGGTAATAGTTATAAATTTTGCAAAGTACGCAAGTTGTTATATAATATTCGATTGGTCGGGGAATATTCATTTTAACAGGGAATATTCGTACGACGACACAATCATTGGTGGACCCTACAAATGTAATTATTATTGGATCGAGAAAATGACAAAAATATTTTATGAAAATAATGGCGTAAGTTTTATCGTTAATCGTTGAAACACCCTGTTAAAAGTACATGAAATGTCATATAAGAGTAACACTCAGATTGATTATCGATGCTTACGTGAGAAGTCACTCGCTTTTGTTGAATTATTGCTTCATAATTATTGCATAAGATCTCACGTTAATTGATTCAATTATTGTCGATATTTTATATATTATTAAATCAATAATTAAGACGACGGTTATTAATATTATTATTTACAATATTAACGATGTTTAGAAGTTCTCGCCAATGAGAGGTTTGGTCACCTAATTGCTCACCAATAGGGAGAAATCCTTATCGGAAAGCCCTCTTTCCAGGAACGAACACGGTCGATTAATAATGTGAATTATATATAATGATGATAAAGTTTTGTTTTATTAGAATTATTAATGTAATAAAACAGAAAAGCTTTTATATAAAATGTAATACTTTTATAAAGTTATTCGTTTTATTAGACTATAAATAGAATATATTATATTCTACGCCCATAGTAAAATCTTTTTATAAAAATAGGTATAAATCACCTTTATTCTATAAATAGAATATGTTATATTTTATTATGAGTAGTGTGACGCCCCAAAATAGGTATACATCACCTAAACAATACTACAAAAACAACTACAACTTTATTATTACAACAAGAAATCTGTGAGTTTGAATACAAATATTATCTTCTGATAATATCTATACTCAAATAAATCCTCATCACATTTATCGATACATTATTTTACAAAAATGGTGAGGACTACTAAACAATCCTTTCTAAAACCTTCATTCCATACCCCACTGCACTCGCTATATTCTCGCCTCCCGAGAAAAATGGAACAAAAGGAAAAGGGTGAGCTCAACTAGCTCAAGAAAGAATATTATGACTAAGATAATATACAACAAATTATCGTTAGTCTTCAACAGGAAAAAAAATCTAATAGAATACAATAGACAACAAATTTTAAATCAATATTCGCAGCAATGAAATAATAATTCATTAGAAGAGTTAAGTAGAGAATGCAAACTACTATCTTCTATGTATGAATTTAAAAGTTCATCGCTCATCTTTTATCCCCAGAACATCAATCAATATACATCCGAATCAAATATTCATCTTTGCACTACAGCCAAAGATATTCATCACCGGTCATGTTCATTTAAACACTGCTCATCTTTGCACTACTACGCCAAAGATATTCTTCAGAATCATTCATCTTTGCACTACAAAAAAGATATTCTTAAGAAATCATTCATCTTGCACTACACAGCCAAAGATATTCCATAATATCATCATTTAAGACCGAGGATGATGAAAATATATTTTTTAAAGAAACGAATCCAAAGAAACAAAATGACAAGGATTAAGGATTAAGGATTCGTATTGGTTTTATCCACGTCCAAAAATACATCAAAAATAATCATAGTGGTGTAAAATTCAAGAATGATCAAAACATGGATACAATCGAAAGCTAGTATCCGTAATATATATTTTGGACGAAAAGAAGAAATTTTATTTTTCTATGAATAAGACCAGATACGTGAATAGTGTCAGATACGTGAATAAAGGTCGATACGTGAATAGTAACTCCGACACCAAAAGATAGAAATTCCACAAAAAACATCTTCACGCTTCATTAATAGTACTCGTGAATAAGAACTCGTGAATAAGAATCTCATGAATAAATAGTAACTCGTGAATAGTAACTCATGAATAAGAACCCATGAATAGTAACCCGACATGAAAAAGTTCCAAATTTGATAAAAACTTCAGATCAATATTTCAAAGATAATGATATTGAAGAAATAATATCATTACGAAAAAAATAATATCCCTTACCTCGAAAGATCAAGATTTCTAGCTAGAATACCTGTATAAGTATTTGGAAACTTGCAGACCGCCTAACAATACTCAAAGTATACTCAAAATACTCACAAGAATACGCCGATAATATAGAGAGAGAAAACTTCAGCTTCTACGTGTGATTTTCAATTCTAACCCAAGACCCTATTTATAGAAAACGCTAACACCAAAGCGTAAAAATTTAATAAAATAATAATATTTCTTAAAAATATTCAAGCCCACCTTAGAAATCTGATTTCAGATCATTTATAACACATGTGAGCCACTCAATTACAATAAAAAAACGTTTTTCTTACAAAAAATATTTTAAACTCCCAAAAATCAATTATTTCGGAGCTTCTAACTTCAATAATTCATAATAAATAGCCCTTTCATCAGAAAATTCAATCTCATGAAGTTTTTATAGGAATTTCAATTCTCTACAACTTTAAAGAAGAAAGTTTTTCCAAATTCCAAATAGAAATTGACCAAAATCCACAAACCAAGCGATTTTACAAAGCTATAATCAAATTTCAAATAATAAATGGGGTCCACCGATATGTTTAACATGTTTTAAACATTTATTGCAACAAAAATACTCTTCCTCCTCATATACTCATATATCCCACATTCGTTGTAAAATATCACCATTATATATTATTAAAATAATATATTTAAATGAATTATTTTATCGTAAAAAGATAAAATATTAATTTTCAACAATTGTCATTTTAAAAATTTTCTCCATCTATATCCACATAAAATCAATATTTTCCTCATCATATAAATCAATAATTAATTATTCACAAATAATATTACGTAATCACAATATCGACAACCGTGCGCTTCCTCAGAAAGAGGGGCTTTCCAATAAGAATTTCTTCATCATGCCGCAAATTAGGTGACCAAACCTCTCCTTAGATGTAACTTTCTAGACATTGCCAATAATGTTATCTAATAATATTATTCAGATAATATGAATTATTGCTTCGATAATGAAAAATACCGTAATGACAATTATCAAACAACAAAGAATATAAAATATCAACGCAAAGAATTATTAACTCAATAAAATAATCGAATAAAGAATTATCGTAACCATTATCGAGTAAAGCCTTTCACGTAAGAATCAATAATTGGTGCAATACCGCAGCTACCGCTCAACAACGCCAGACAGTGTGTTTTAACCACCGGGTATTCCAATAAGATAATCTGTAATAACTACGCCGTATTTAAAAACAACTTATATTTGTCGCTTTCTTCATCCAATCGCTTCTCACATGGGCTCCACACATGGTCACTACTATTTTTAATATTCCCCGACAAAGATTTAATATTCCAATTTACCAAACGAATATTCCCCGACAATAATGAATATTTTATAACCACTTGCTTATTTTGAAATATTTATGATTTAACCCTTAACTATCCACATTAATCAAATCAACCCTTACTATTTCAAAATAATAAATAAAGGAAATTCCTTTTTATTTAAAAATTTCGGGGTCTTACAACCTCCCTCCTTATGAAATTTCGTCCTCGAAATCGACGACGCACTGGTGTTTCAAAAGGTGAGGATACCTCGCTTTCATTTCCGCTTCCAATTCCCTGTGTCATTTCTCTATAAAGATGATTCCTCCACAAAACTTTAACTTGTGGTATGACCTTTCATGCTGTAGGACATGCTCCTTCCTATCCAAGATCTTGACAGTACCTCCTCATACGCTAAGTCTTCTGGCTATCTCGTCCTGGCTTCTAACTCAATAACGTGGTTCGGTCTTTCACATATTTACTTAAGTACGATATGTGAAACACATTATGAACACGAGACATACTTTGAGGTAACGCAAGTCTATAGGCTACATTTCCTACTCGGACAAGAATTTGAAATGGACCAATAAATCGTGGATCGAGCTTTCCTCTCTTCCCAAATCTTGTAACTCCCTTCCATGGAGCAACTCGCAACAATACATGATCCCCTACATTAAATTCCACGCCCTTTCGATGAAGATCCGCATAACTCTTTTGTCGATCTTGTGCCGCTTTGTATACGCTGTCGAATCATTTGGATCTTTTCTCAGTAGTCATATGTATTAACTCTGGTCCCAACAATGTTGCTTCACCCACCTCATCCCAACATATCGAGAATGACATTTTCAACCATATAATGCTTCAAATGGAGCCACACCTATACTTGCTCGATAATCGTTGTTGTAGGAGAATTCCACCAATGGTAAATACTTATCCCAACTACCCTTGAAGTCTAGGACACGTAGTCTTAATAGATCTTCAAGAGTTTGAATAGTCCTCTCTCGATTGTCCGTCTGCTTGGGGATGGTATGCCAACTAAATCGCAAACTGCGCTCCATAGCTTTTTGCAAGCTAACCCAAAATCTTGAAGTGAATCTTGGGTCACGATCCAAACTATGGATACAGCATGCCATGCAACCTCACAATCTCATTCACGCATATACTAGCAAGACGCTCAAGGAATAAGTCTCCGTGACGGCAAGAAAAATGAGCGTACTTGGTTAATCTATCAACAATAACCCAAATAGCATTGATGCCTTGAGAAACCGTAGGAAGACCCGAAACGAAATCCATAGGTAATGTGTTCCCACTTCCATTCCGAATCTCAAGTGGTTGCAAACGACCCTTAGGTACAAGATGCTCCGCCTTTACACGCTGGGCAAGTTAAACACATCGAGATAAACTTTGCAATCTCTCTCTTCATATTGTTCCACCAAAATGTATGTCAAGATCACGATACATTTTAGTACTTCCAGATGGATTGCAAATGGCGTATTGTGTGCCTCCATCATAATCTTGTACTTCAAATCGAGTCGTTAGAACACAAAGTCTAGAGTGGACTCAAGTATTCCTTCTTCATCAATTCTCGCCCCTAATAGCTCCTTCTTGTACTTTCTTCTTCATACGCATCGCCCCGGCCTGGGGCTCGAGCAACCTTAACTTTTTCTATTAAAGTCGGCTCTACGCGATACTTGACATCATCGCACTCGCTCCCAAGATACGATCTTCTACTCAACGCGCCGCCTACCACGCTCGCTTTTACCAGATGGTATCAATAGTGTGGTCGTAGTCTTCAATAGCTCGAGCCAACGTCACGCCGCATGTGTTGAGTTCTTTTTTCGAGTGAAGAAATATTTAAGGCTTTTATGGTCCTAATATATCTCCACTTTCTCCCCATATAGATAGTGCCTCCATATTTTTAGCAAGAAAACGATCGGGCGCTAACTCTAGATCATGAGTAGGATAATTCCTCTCATACTCTTTAAGTTGTCGCGAGGCATAAAGCTATGACTTTCCCACGCTGCATGAGAACACATCCTAACCCTTTGCCCAAGCATCACAGAGATAACAAATCCATCCGAACCAGATGGTATTGTTAGAACAGTGTGCCAAATAAGTCTCCTCTTAAGCTCTTGAAACTTTTCTCGCATTCTTCGCTCCAAACGAATTTTGTATCCTTCCGAAGTTAGCCGAAGTTAATGGAGTAGCGATTCGAGAAAACCCTTCCACGAATCTCCGATAATAACCAAATAAGCCCAAAAGCTACGCATTTCAACCACCGACTTTGCTGTTCCCCTAACTTCAGATTGCTTCAATTCGCACGGATCAACAGATACTCCATGTTTCGACACCACGCGCTCAAGGAATGCTACTTCCTCGCCGTAACTCGCATTTCTTCAATTTGGCATATAGTTTGTTTTCACGGGCCTTTGAGTACCAAATTTCAAATGGTGCTCATGATCTTCACGACTTTTGGAATATATAAGGATGTCATCAATAAAGACAACAACGAATCGATCCAAATATTCCTCAATACTCTTGCTTCATCATATCCATGAAAGCCAGCAGGAGCATTAGTCAGTCCGAAAGACATGACTAAGAATTCATAATGCCCATACCGAAGTTCTAAAGGCGCCTTTGAATATCCTCGCCTCTAATCTTCACCGATGATATCCGTAATCTAAGATCGATTTTTGAAAAGAATTGTGCCCTCAGAATCGGGTCAAACAAGTCATCAATACGAGGTAGAGGATACCTATTCTTGATGGTGACATGGTTCAATTCCCGATAGTCAATACAAAGTCGCATACTCCCGCTTTTTCTTCTTTACAAATAAAACAGAGCACCCCAAGGAGATGTACTAGACGAATGAAACCGATGTCCAACAATTCCTCGTAGTTGACCTTTAACTCCTCAAGTTCAATAGAGCCATTCGATATGGGGTTTTAGAAATGGGCTTTGTACCAGTTCAAGATCAATAAAGAATTCAACTTCACGCTCGGGGTAGACCGGAAGTTCTTCTGAAATACGCCAGAAAGTCAATAACAACAGAATATTATTCAAATTTGACGTGTCTTTATTCAAATCCATAACATGGGCTAAGAAAGCTGACATCCGCTTTTTCAATAAACGAATAGCTTTATGATTAGATATGACAAAGATTGATTTTAATGGTTTAGTTGCTTGAATTGCATAACAAAGTCAAGTTAGAATATGAAAACTAACAACCTTACGAAAACAATCAATTTTGGCATGATGAGTAGTTAACCAATCAATCCCTAAAATCACATCAAAAGCAAGTATCTTTAAAGAGATAAGGTCAATGTGTAAGGTGATGGTGCCAACTTGAATCAAACAAGATTTATAAACAAAGGATGTGATGAAAGTTTCTCCTAACTGAGTTTCCACAGATAGTCAAAGTCTAATTTCTCCTGAGTCAAGTTTAAACGCTGAGCACACGCAGAGAGATAAATGAATGGGTAGCACCCCAGATCAAGTAAGGTATAAACTTCGCAAGAATTTATAAATAGCTTACCCGTGATCACCTCGCTTGGGTTCCTCGATTATGACCAATACAACAAACGCCTTCCCTAATCGCTGACTTTCGACTTTTCTCGGGATGTTTTTTTGAGTCACCGTCCCCACGAAACTAGGTTTCGCCATCGCATAATCTCGAGCGATATGTCCTTCCTTTCCACAATTATAGCATACCTTGAACTGCTAGGGGCGCTTGACCGATATGTCCTCTTTTCCGTGATTTGTAAAGATACGACCGGTGGTCGTTTCTCTCCCTTAAACCAGGCTTGTCACGCAGACCGCTGCCTTCATATGGTCGTTGTTAAATCTCCTTTTTAAAATCTCCTCCCGACTCGCTTCTTCTATTTTCACGGCTATGATTACCACCAGAGTGGTTACCATTTTTGTCCGCTCTGCTTTCTTTTCTCCGCAGTTATCATTATTCTGCTGATCGCTATCTCCGACACGATCCCCGGTCAGGGTCCTCAACGACTGTATTCGTATCTCGCCTAATAATTGAGCCCTCATTACAACATCCGAATAAAGAGAAAATTTATGAGAAATGAGATACCGACGTATGCCGTTTCAAACCTCTAAGAAACATCCGCCATACGCTCCTCATTCTCCACCAAATGAGGTGCAAACCTCGATAACTCGCAAACTTTGCCTCGCATCGAGACACCGCTACGTTGTTTTGTTCCAATCTGAACTCCACTTCCTTCATATGACGTAACACTTTCGTGAAAGTATTTGTCATTAAATAGCTTCAAACGCTTCCCAAGACATGCCGAAAAGCGGCCGATGGGTACGCTTCACGCATCTCACACCAAGAGAGTCCGCCTCGCCACTTTAACATAAAGGTGGCGAATGGAACCTTCGTTCTCCGCATCCCAAGACATCGAATATCTTGGTAATTTGTTTGACCCATGTTTCCGCCATGATCGGATCCGCTTTCCTTAAATTCGTGGTCCCAACTTTTTGAATCGCTTGGGTCGTGACAACCCGTGAATTGCTATCATTTCTCCCTCAGATTTTGAACACGAAGTCTCCTCGTCCGATTTTTGCATGAATCGCAAAAACTTCTAAACATCCCTCGCTCATCATCTCGCTTCAATGGTGTTGTTCACAGGAGGAACATTGCCACTGCTGCACGCTTCTCCTCGCTGGTGAGTACAGCATCTCCACTGGCCTCATTTCCATTCCATTAATATTCTCACGACATTCTCAAATACCGCCATAAAACAAGGGTTAATTAAGGAAATCAATATATCACATAATATCCCTATATATCGACCAACTAACAAATAAGCTTAGGTAGACACACTAGCGAAGGATTTACTCGCCTCCCCTCCTAGTTCTATTCCCCGATCTCCGCCAGAGATCATATCCCTAAGCTCGATACCAACCGCGACGCCCCAAAATAGGTATACATCACACTATTCTCGAGTTGTCAATACATGGTACGTAAACAACTACAACTTTATTATTACAACAAGAAAACTGTGAGTTTGAATACAAATATTATCTTCTGATAATATCTATACTCAAATAAATCCTCATCACATTTATCGATACATTATTTTACAAAAAATGGTGAGGACTACTAAACAATCTTTTCTAAAACCTTCATTCCATACCCCGACTGCACTCGCTATATTCTCGCCTCCCCGAGAAAAAAATGGAACAAAAGGAAAAGGGTGAGCTCAACTAGCTCAAGAAGAATATTATTACGACTAAGATAATATACAACAAATTATCGTTAGTCTTCAACAGGAAAAATCTAATAGAATACAATAGACAACAAATTTTAAATCAATATTCGCAATGAAATAATAATTCATTAGAAGAGTTAAGAGAGAATGCAAACTACTATCTTCTATGTATGAATTTAAAAGTTCATCGCTCATCTTTTATCCCCAGAACATCAATCAATATACATCCGAATCAAATATTCATCTTTACACTACAGTGCCAAAGATATTCATCACCGGGTCATGTTCATTTAAACACTGCTCATCTTTGCACTACGGCCAAAGATATTCTTCAGAAATCATTCATCTTTGCACTACAGCCAAAGATATTCTTAAGAAATCATTCATCTTTGCACTACAGTGCCAAAGATATTCCATAATATCATCATTTAAGACCGAGGATGATGAAAAATATTTTTTTAAAGAAACGAATCCAAAGGAAACAAAATGACAAGGATTAAGGATTAAGGATTCGTACTTTTGTTTTTATCCACGCCCAAAAATACCTCAAAAATAATCATAGTGGTGTAAAATTCAAGAATGATCAAAACATGGATACAATCAAAGCTAGTATCCGTAATAGATATTTTGACGAAAAGAAGAAATTTTATTTTTCTATGAATAAGACCAGATACGTGAATAGTGTCAGATATCGTGAATAAAGGTCGATACGTGAATAGTAACTCCGACACCAAAAGATAGAAATTCCACAAAAACATCTTCACGCTTCATTTAATAGTACTCGTGAATAAGAACTCGTGAATAAGAACTCATGAATAAGAACTCGTGAATAAGAACTCATGAATAAGAACCCATGAATAAGAACCCCGATATGAAAAAGTTCCAAATTTGATAAAAACTTCAGATCAATATTTCAAAGATAATGATATTGAAGAAATAATATCATTACAGAAAAAAATAATATCCCTTACCTCGAAAGATCAAGATTTCTAGCTTGAATACCGTGTATAAGTAATAAGGGAACTTGCACCGCCTAGCAATACTCAAAGTATACTCAAAATACTCACAAGAATACGCCGATAATATAGAGAGAAAAACTCAGCTTCGTGTGATTTTCAATTCTAACCTAAGACCCTATTTATAGAAAAATCGCTAGAACACCAAAGCGTAAAATTTAATAAAATAATAATATATATATAAAAATATTCAAGCCCACCTTAGAAATCTGATTTCAGATCATTTATAACACATGTGAGCCACTCAATTGCAACAAAAAAAAAATTTTTTCTTACAAAAAATATTTTAAACTCCCAAAATCAATTATTTTGAGCTTTCTAACTTCAATAATTCATAATAAATAGCCCTTTCATCGTAAAATTTGAATCTCATGTGTTTTTATAGGAAATTCAATTTCTACAACTTTAAAGAAGAAAGTTTTTCCAAATTCCAAATAGAAATTGACCAAATCCACAAACCAAGCGATTTTACAAAGCTATAATCAAATTTCAACCAATAAATGGGGTCCACCGACATGTTTAACATGTTTTAAACATTTATTGCAACAAAAAATACTCTTCCTCCTCAGATACTCATATATCCCACATTCGTTGTAAAATATCACCATTAATATATTATTAAAATAATATATTTAAATGAATTATTTTATCGTAAAAAAGATAAAATATTAATTTTCAACAATTGTCATTTTAAAAATTTTCTCCATCTATATCCACATAAAATCAATATTTTCCTCATCATATAAATCAATAATTAATTATTCACAAATAATATTACAGAATCACAATATCGACAACCGTGCGCTTCCTGTGAAAGAGGGGCTTTCCAATAAGAATTTTTTCATCATCGCCGCAATTAGGTGACCAAACCTCTCTTAGATGTAACTTTCTAGACATTGCCAATAATGTTATCTAATAATATTATTCGATAATATGAATTATTGCTTCGATAATGAAAAATACCGTAATGACAATTATCAAACAACAAAGAATATAAAATATCAACGCAAAGAATTATTAACTCAATAAAATATCGAATAAAGAATTATCGTAACCATTATCGAGTAGTGCCTTCACGTAAGAATCAATAATTGGTGCAATACCGCAAAGCTACCGCTCAACAACGCCAGACAAGGTGTTTTTAACCACCGGGTATTCCAACAAGATAATCTGTAAATAACTACGCCGCTATTTAAAAACAACTTATATTTGTCGCTTTCTTCATCCAATCGCTTTCAAGTTATGGGCCCACACATGGTCATGGCTGCATCAGCATTTAATATTCCCGACAAAGATTTAATATTCCACGACCAAACGAATATTCCCCGACGATAAATGAATATTTTATAACCACTTGCTTATTTTGAAATATTTATGTGATTTAACCCTTAACTATCCACATTAATCAAATCAACCCTTACTATTTCAAAATAATAAATAAAGGAAATTCCTTTTATTTAAAAATTTCGAGGTCTTACACATAGTGTTTGCATACACTCACATAGTATTTTTTGCATAGTAAAATCTTTTTATATAAAACAAAATACTTTTATAAAGTTATTCGTTTTATTAGATTATAAATAAAATATATTATATTTTATTTAAAAGATTTTGTTTTATTAGAATATTTTATAGTAAACCAATGACCATCCGCTTAAAAAGTAAATCAATACGGACCGCTTCAGAATTAGTTACTATTCATCCATTCTCCTATAAATAAGCTCATTCCTTCATTATTTCTTGCGAATTCATTTGAAACTCTAGAGAGAAACTATAGAGAGAAAGAAGAAAAGTATTCTCATACTTCATCTGTTGGAACATCCCGCTTGCGCGAATTTCGCTTGACTGGTTTCGTTATTTATTATTCATTTGGAATATCCCATCTGCGCATTTACGCACGACCGGTTCCGTTATTTATTATTACATTTGGAATAACATATGTCATGCGGCCTATCGCATGCCCGGTGATTTCTTTTGTTATTCCATTCTTTATTATACTTAGTTGGTTAAAGTTTTGACTTCTATACTCCATGAAATTAGTGGAATATCCTCGATATTTCAAGCTTCATCCAAAGATCTTTTCATGGAAATATTCTTGTGAGCATTCTTGAATTTTACTCTACAAAGAAGTATCATGTTGACAATTTGGACGTTATTAGTTCCTAGATAAATTAATTCTTGAACTTATTTTATTGAATTCTTATATTATTGTCATCATCCTCATGTTTATATTATGTTGAAAGTCATATGTGGCCTGTAGTGCATAGATGGACTTGGTATGATTATGACCAGGGATTAATCGGTATAATCTTGACCGTAATGTTACAAATGATGTGGTAAAAGTCCTCATTGGCCCGTAGTGCATTGATGGACAGTTGTTAGCATGATCATGACCATTGATGAATACACGAATATCCTTGGCTGTAGTGCATGGATAATTTGTGGTTGTGATACTAATGAATATCCTTGACCATAGTGCAGGGATGATGTGCACGAATAAGTGTTACTTCTGGAGCGGGTATTCCTTATGGGATTCCCTTATTTGCTTTTAATTTTCGTGGTACAGTGTCTTTTGCACCAATCGGTCTTCCACGCTTCTGGCATGGTTTAGATTCTTCTATTACCTTATTTGTCAATTCTCCAGGAATTGATTTTTCAATAGGTATTTCTATCATTGTTGGAGTATTCACTGCAGGTGTATGTGACTTTATCATTTTTCTAGCATCATTAAATGCATTTGACATTTGATTTGAAATATTTTGTAAATAAATAATTCTTTGAACTTCAATTTCACATTGTCCTGTACGAGGATCAAGTGAATTTAAATCTGATGCATTCCATGATATCTCAAAGGGTTTTTTATTTAAAACTTTCCCTCCTCCTAATGGTGGAAAAACAGATTCATCAAAATGACAATCTACATAACGTGCAGTAAAAACATCTCCAGTTAAAGGCTCAAGATATCTGATAATAGAAGGAGAATCAAAACCAACATAAATACCTATTCTTCGTTGGGTCCCATTTTAGTTCTTTGTGGAGGTGCATTGAATATATCTTGCACTTCCAAAAAATTCAAAGTGTGATATGTTGGGTATTTGTCCAAGAACTAACTGTAGAGGAGAAAATTTATGAAGAGCCGTTGGTCTTACTCGAATGATGGTTGCAACATGAAGAATTGCATGACCCCAAATTGAGGTAGGTGAGTTAGCCCTTAACATTAATGGTCGTGCAATTAGTTGAAGTCTTTTTATTAAAGATTCAGCTAAACCATTTTGTGTATGAATATGAGGAACAAAATGCTCAATGGAGATTCCAATAATCATTAAAAGTCATTGATGAAAATTCAGTTGCGTTATCAAGTCGAATTGACTTGATTGGATGATCCGAGAACTGAGCCCGTAACTTGATTATTTGAGCAAGAAGTTTTGAGAAGGCAAAATTTCGAGAAGAGAGAAGACAAACATGAGACCATCTAGTTGAAGCATCTATTAAAATCATGAAATATCGAAATGGGCCAGACAATGGGTGAATAGGTCCACAAATGTCTCCTTGAATTCTCTCTAGGAATTTTGGGGCTTATTTATAAACTTTTACTAGTGATGGTCGAACAATTAATTTTCCTCGAGAACACGCAGCACAAGGAAATTCACTACTAGGAAAAACCTTCTTATTTTTGAGAGGATGACCAGTAGAATTTTCAATAATACGACGCATCATAGAAGTACCTAGATGACCGAGTCTTTCATGCCAAAGCATAAAAGATTTGGGATCTATGATTTTTGGAATCATAACATTATGAGACTCAATTGCTCTAATTTTCATAGTGTATAATCCAGAAGAATTTGAATGAAGTTTTTCTAGGATATTCTTTTTTCCAAAAAAAGTAGAAGTGATGAGAAGATATTCATTATCATTTCATTAGTTGTTTCAATGTGAAAACCATTCAGTCGAATATCTTTAAAACTAAGCAAATTTCTTCTTGATTTACTAGAATATAGAGCATCTTTGATAAAAACTTGTGTCTCATTTGGTAGCATGAAACTAGCTTTTTCAAATCCCTCGATTAAATTTGATGTGCCAGAGATAGTTCCTACATCTCCCTTAGCTTTGATCAGTTGTGAAAAATATTTCTCACTTCGAAGGATTGTATGAGTTGTTGCACTGTCTGCTAAACATATATTCTCCATATCCATTAAAAATAGTCTGACACATATAAAAACATAACTAAGAAAAGTTACATTTCAAATATAATTTTATTCATGATAAACACATACCACGTATAGAACGAAAACTAATAATATTATACATGCAGGGTGTTTAATTAAAACAAGAAATTAAACAATATCCCAAAAGATACTTTCAGAAGGTTCAGTAATATCAACAACCTTTTCCTCATTGTTGGTCATCGGTGGAACATCAATAATATTTAATTGATGATTAACAAAGTTTGTTTCTGCCTCCACTACTTTGTTCTTTTGAGACTCCTGGAATAAATTAACCAGATGCCTCGGCGTACGACAGGTACGCGACCAATGCCCTTTCATTCCACACCTAAAACAAACATCTGGTTTGTTCTTTATCGGTGCTGCATTTTCTTTATTTTTACCCGACCCAGACACTTGCCATTTCTATTGCCCTGAATTGTCGCGGTTCTGGAATTTGTTGTTATGATGGCCTCGTTTATTCTTTCTTCCCCAAGACTTCTTATTATATGACCATTTATTGTCACGTTTATTCTGCTGGAATGACGTGCTGTTAATATATGGCAATGGGGTAGCACCCGTTGGCCATTCTTGATGTTTTTTTAACAACAATTCATTATTCTTTTCTGCAACAAGGAGGATAGACAATAAGTCATTGAATTTTGTGAACTTACTCTGTTTATATTGTTGCGACAGAATCATGTTGGTGGGATGAAAAGTCGAGAGCGTTTTCTCTAACATTTGGGGTTCAGAAACTGGATCTCTACATAAAGCCAAAGTAGAGGTTATTCTATAAACATTGGAACTATATTCCGTAATTGATTTGTAATCTTGTAGCCTTAAATTAAGTCACTCAAATTTGGCATTAGGGAGAATAACTAATTTTTGGTGGTCAAATCTTTCCTTCAGTTGAGACAAAGGATCTTTGACTGTTAAATACTCAGTCTTTAATCCTTCATCAATATGATGACGAAGAAAAATTATGGCTTTCGTATTTTGTGCCGAAGTAGCTGTATTTCCTGATTCAATGGTCTTTTCTAACTCATTTGCACTAAGGTGCAATTCTGCATCAAGTGCCCAAGCTAAATAGTTGTCTTCAGAGATTTTCAAAATAGAAAAATCTATTTTTGCCAAGTTTGTCATCTATCCTGGGTTAAAACACAATTTTATTATTTATCAAAACAATAAATAATTGCATGTATGATATAGAAAAAATAAACTAAGTCACAACCTCAAGTGGTGATAAAATACAAATACAAATAATATAAATATTCTTATATTTATGTTATTAGCATATTATTTTAGTAAAAAGAATATGCAATTGTTAATGTATATACAAGTATTATATTTCAACAATAAATATATATACAAAAATGCAAATGGATCTTCACCCGGCATGTGGTAATTCGCATAGATAAGTTATTCCAACAGAATAATAAAGAATGGAATAACAAAAGAATTTCACCAGGTATGCGGTATTTCGCATATACAGGTTATTCCCACAATTTAATAAGTGGTAAAAAGGTTCCCACCAAGTCTTGTAAGATTAACAAGGATAGATGATACCATTGTAAATAACAGAACTTAATGGTAAAAAGGTTCCCACCAAGTCTTGTAAGATCAACAAAGATAGATGGTACCATTGTAAATAACAGAATTTAAAGATGGACAATAAAATATAAATATAACTTGACAGTTAAAGAATATAATAGGAGGCAAAGCCAAGCCAATTGTAAGAATAACATTATACTATTGGTGGCATAGCCAAACCGGTAGTATAATAATAAATTGCAAGAATTTAAAGCCAATTATAAGAATAAAATTATATTATTGGTGGCATAGCCAAACCGGTAATATAATAATAAATTGCAAGAATTTAATTTTATCGTCTCACTTGGTTAGTTGGTTAGAGCTTCGTGCTGATAACGTGTTATAAAACTTTAGCAAAGTATAGAAAGATACTCTTATAATTGCATATATTTATAGAGAATAAGTGAAAGAAACCTTCAGAGAAATTCTTATTAATTTTTCTTCAGGATCATCTTTTATATAGGCAATGAAGAGGAGGAGGTTCACGGGTGAGGAAGAAAAGAAGAAAGGAAAGAGAGTCACGTGGAGAAGAAGAGAAGGAGAGGGGAGAGTCACGGGTTCCCTCTTCAGGAGGGAATCATATGTATAACATATACTACATTTTTTCTTAATTATAAGTTTAATAGTGATCTTTTAAAAGTTAATTCCAAATTTAAAATTGATAAAAATTTATTTAGGGGGATGTATTCAATTAAGATTTTTAAAATTTTTTAAAGATTTTAAAAGTTCGGTTGTATTCAATCAAGACATTTAAAGAGTTTATAAAAGTTTAGTGGTATTCAATTACAACTTTTTTAATGTCTTTAAAAGTTAGGTGGTATTGAATTAAGATTTTTACAAAGTCTATAAAAGTATTTTGGTATTCAAAAAGTCATAGACTTTTCAGATTTCTATTAAATGGTAGAGTTTGACAGACTTTAGAAGAAGAATTATAACTATCAACTCATATCCAAAGTCTGACCTTATCTCTAAAGATTTCTAAAGACTTCATATCTCATCTTAATAAACTAAATAAATTTAAAATACAATTCACATGAATCCAATATTTCTAATTACTTCACATGAATCCAATATTTCTAATTACTTTTATAATCTAGAATAATTAATACTTCTGTTGTACCCACAAAAATAAAACATTTATTTTGTTTTTGTAGTCAACGTATAAAATTAAAATTTTAAATTTTGAATTTATTTGTTATTTAATAATAAACACAAAATATTATTTTTAAATTAAAATATTTGTTTTCATATTATTATTTCAAAATAAAAAATAAATACACAATATTTCAAAATTTTATAATTTCATAAATTAACTTAGGATCGAGTTAAATGAAGAAAAAAAAAAGTTAGAGAGAGGGAAAGTAATTTATATAGAGTATGTACTTTATATATAGTGATATATAGTTGTATAAAATATATAAGTTCTTCAAGCTTTTTATCATAATTTTATTATATGTTACATTACTAAACTAAAATTTATTAAAAAGAATATAAATAAAAATATTTTTTATTTAAAAATAACTTGCTATTTTAAAATATACATATGAAACAAGTATATATTATTTTTATTTGCAAATTTTGATACTAAGACGAGGTAATATTCAAATATTTGATTGGAAATCGATATATATTGCAAATGTTTATATTAAATTTTTAATTGCTAGTTATGTAAATAAGTATTGATGTCAACTTTTGTAGACTGAA
Source organism: Panax quinquefolius (assembly GCA_020205615.1). Taxonomy (NCBI): domain Eukaryota; kingdom Viridiplantae; phylum Streptophyta; class Magnoliopsida; order Apiales; family Araliaceae; genus Panax; species Panax quinquefolius. Next base: position 63,118,888 of record CM035168.1, read on the forward strand.
ATGAAAAATAATAATTCCAAATAAGCGTACGCATATGCATAAAGTATATATAGCTCAATGAAAAGTGAGCTTAATTTTTGTATTGCGTCAGTAATTTCTAAAGTTTTATTGGTATCCGAGTATCCAAATGTATTATGAAATGAGTAGAATAATATGAATACTTTCAACATATATAAAATATCATGCCACAATAATATAATGAAATTTACTCTAGTTCATGAAAAAAGAGGGAGATGTTATACACATGGGCTAATTAACAATTAATATAAGTTGCAACATTTATTAGAAGTATACAAAAGTCTATCACAGTTTTGATAAAAAGTTTATAAAAGTTTGTTACTTATTTCATAGAGTTTATAAAAGTCATTTTAAAAAAATCTTTAAAATATTTGAAAATCATTAAAATCACATAAATTCTACAAAAGTATATTACTTAAAAAAAGTCTTTAAAAATCTTAATTGAATACACCCCCTTTAATTTTATATCAAAACAATTTATTTTTGGTGTTGTAAACCTTCGGTTATAAACCTTCGGTCAAGAACAAGCTTGGCAAAGGAATCTAGTCAAGAACAAGTTATTGAGTTGTTGCATCAGTCGGGTCGTTCGACCCGTTTGAGTCGGGTAAAATGGACCAGGACCAAAAATCAATCAGGCATTCGCCTCTATTCTGAACCCTTCACTCTCCTTTCTCCGAGTGCAGGGCGACTCAATTCAACGTCGGTCTCTTCATTCTTCTCAGTTACCGGCGGCTCATTTCAACCGTTGATCTCTTCAGCAGGTAACCCTTAATTCCTAGATGTTTTGCTTCTTATACATTCTAGTGTTTGTTTTTATCTCGGAATCTGGAAATGATCATCAAATACAAATTGGGGGAGTAAGTAGTATTATTGACGTATTGTGTACGAATATATATATATATATATATATATATGTATGTATCAAATTTTCAGGTCAAATTTGTTGAAACCATGCCGGATGTGCAAGCTCAAGTAAATGATTTTGTGGTGAAGCTCAGAAAGCGGTGAGTTAATTTGTGTTTGTAACAATTTTTTTTTTGGTTATTGGTTTTAATGGATGATAAATTTAGCAGTAGAGGAGTTCATGTAATAAGTTTTTGGCTTTATGGTGGCAGTAAAATCGAGGGCTCAAAGACTACGGCAAAGCTGACAGCTGAATTGCTGCGGTCAGTGATTTCGCAGCAGCGAATTCCCCACACAAATCAGGCAGGGGCTCTTATTGAGGCAATAAAGGCTGTGGGGGAACAGCTGATTGTTGCAAATCCTGTGGGTACGCAATATGTTTTTGTTTCTTTGATTGTTATCTGAAGAAATATCAAGTACTTATTGACTAGTTATTATTCAGTTCATGTTGTTTTTACATTTGGAGAACTTGGAAGCTTAGGCTAATGCTGTAGCCACAATCTGGTAAATGTAGTTGTAGAATGTCGATGGCGTTGTGATTATGAGTTTTTGTGGTTTTATAGTTGTCAAATCTTGAATTTTGTATCAAAAATTCCTGAATCATGAAAAGTGTATAGTATTGTAGTTGTAGAATGTCAATGACATTGTGATTACGAGCTTTTGTGGTTTTAGGCATAGTTGTAAAATTGTGAATCGTGTATCAAATATTCCTGGATCCTGAAATGTGTATTCTACCTTGACTCGTATTGTAAGATACGGAAAGACGCCAAGAACACAATAATTATATATTTTTACATGTAGAGAACTCTTCATAGCGCATAAATAAAGTATATAAGCTTAATTATAATGTTATAGTAGTCAAATAAGCGTATAAAGAAACTTTATATATTCAAATTATAGTTTAAAGAGTTTAAACTACAAGCTTAAATAATGCTTTATTGATATTTATTGAGGAACAAGAAAAAGAAAATATCTAAGTTTAACTTATAAGTATTAATCCGAAGAGAAATTAAGCCTCAAATTGTAGAGCAAAGGACAACTTCAATATTGATAACGGTCACACGGTTCATAGGCCTAAATACGATACGCTAGGGTAGCTTTATATGATTGCTTATAGTTAGGAATTTTTTTATAATATAATTGCAAGAAAATTAGGTTTTATAAAAGATATAAAGTTGAATCAACAAGTTGATTCTTTTATAAATAATTTAGTGCAAACATGATGTTTTAGCATCCAATATTAAGAATATTGATATTTGTGTGACTATAGGTTAAACAACAAAAAAGTTTCGGAGCACTTAATCTAGAGTAGTGGTTCGTAAGCTTACCATGTTTGGGAACAAGTACCAATATTCGGTTGCTAGATTGATAAGAGTACTTGGTAAACCGGTATGGAAGCTGCTAGAGAAAGAAGAGATGTAGGACGCTTACCTAGCCAATGTTAGATCCGGCTCTACCCAAACTTTTCTGGTTCATCTCAATTATTCTTGTGTCATTGATAATAACTGGGGTAGAGTAGAAGACCACAAAAAATTCTTAATTGAAGTGCTCATTGTGAAGCTGCTAGGGCTTTGACTTTTAGATTCTTCAAGTACGGAGGTGTGCATAAGGTTTTACTACAAAAGTCTACAAATTAAATAAATCTGCCTTGACATAAACATATTATCTAATGCTCCTGAAAAATCTTGGAGAAAGAAGCAGAGTTACATACAATATAATAATTTTGAATCTTTTTTATACTTATTTTTGTTTCACATTTCACACAAATTAATCAGATTAGTTTTGTGCTATTTTTTTCTTCACTATGTTGGCTGTTGATGGCTTTCTTTTGTACATGTTTCAATTGGAGTCCAGAGCTTGCTGTCAGTAATATTGTGAGGCGAGTTTTACATATCATTAGGGAGGAGGATGTGTCTCTCACGACAGCTACTATTGGTGGGTTGAGTATATCAGCTGCTAGTGATGACGAAGAAGATGCTGAGCGTGACAATCACCCAGTTCTGTCAGCTACTGTTGTTGCTGCTGCTTCTAGAACCACACTGAGGCCACCTTCGTTGCAGACTCTTCTTGAGGATGTGCCTCATTCAGCAGCTGTTCCCCACACTTATTCGTCTGGGGGTGATTCTGAAGGGATAAGCAAATGTAAGCCCTTTGTTTGTGTTTAGATCTTCTACCAGTTTATATAATGCTGCGTTTAGATTGAAGGAATTAAGGCCAAAATGTCATGGTCTATTCCAGCGAAATGGAAAAAGTGTTTTTGATTACTCGTTCCGACAGAATGGACCATTTCGATGTAATAAAATTCATTCCATTCCGCAGGGGATGCTCTGGAATGAGATCTGGGAATGGATGAATGAGATAATTATGTCCTACACAATGCTAATTGTGCCTCCCACCACACCCTACTATTGCTATCCAGCACCCAGCCCCACTACCGCCTACAACCACTACCACCACCACCACCACCACACTGCTACACGTTTTTTTGGTGAGGGGTATTTGGGGGGTAATTAGGTTATTTTTTAATTTTTTTATTCCATTCTTAATTCATTCCTGAATCCAACCAAACATACTCCTCGAATGCTTAAAACCCATTCCATTCCTTCAATACGTATGTATACAACATAAGATGTCGTGTCGAGGCTTTCATTTTTCTTTTCCTGAGTTATTTATTTATTTTTTTGTTTGGTTAGAAGTAGATATTTCTTTTATATCTTTTATAAGCAGTGTTCTAAAAATCCCCGCCTAGGTCCGCCTAGGCCCTCCCTTGGCGCCCCGCCTAGGCGCTAGGCCCTCCCTTGGCGCCCCGCCTAGGCCCAAAGCGGCAAAAAAATCCCTCCAGAAAATTAGGCGGGACCTAGGTGGGGTCTAGGCGGCGAGGTTTTTTTATTTTAGTAACTACCCAAAACAGATCTTAATATATTTATTTTTCAAATGATTTATCATATTCACAATACATGTTGTAGCATATCAAATCACAACAAGAAGTGAACAATATCAAGTCAAAATGGATAATTTTATTATAGCTGTAATTTTTTGAACTTGTACCAACTTCAAATTATATAAATGATGATACATTTGTAATATTTACTTTAATTCAATATAATTCTTAAATTTATGTTTAGTTTCTTAAGTTTTAATATTGAATTAAATTTTGACATTTTAAATTTTATTATTTAATAGCAATCTTGTTTATGAATAAAACTAATACGTTAAAAATATGTTTGAATTTTGAACAATTGCATGTTTGTGTTTGAACTTTGACATTAACAATATGGATATGTGTTTGAACTTTAAGCAAATGCCATTATTATCTTTATTATAAATTTTTTTGCTTTATATTATTGTTTTGTTTGGATAAATGTAAGATAAAATAATAAAATTAACTTAAAATAAAAAATTCCGCCTAGGCCCCCCTCGGCCGACCGTCTAGCGCCTTTTAGAACATTGTTTATAAGAAAAATATGGTGCATAGTGTTTGGGCATTAGTCTTCAATTATGTTCACATTTCGTTGGCAGTGGTGTGGAATCAAATGTAGTCATGTTTCCTTGTAGAATGTATTATTTATTTATTTTTAAATTTTAAAAAAAGGATGTGGATTTGTTGTTAAAGATGTACTTTCTTACAGCTACTGACAAAAATTCAAGGAGTCGGAAGCTAAAACACAATGTCATTGAGACTGTGAATGAGCTTATTCAAGATATTACCACCTGCCATGAGCAGATTGCTGAGCAAGCAGTGGAGCATATTCATCAAAAGTACATTTCTCATAACTTTGAATAAATTTCATTTCCGAGTTAATTAGTATTGTTGAGTAAGATTCTATTGATTTTTCACTTTTAAGATATTCCTGAACTAACTGGTCTTTTGATATAAAAAATTTGCATTCTAAAGAATCTAAACCTCTAAATTTGAAATTTAAAAGTGTTAGTTTCATATCATGATCAACTAACATGCAACTCATGATTTTGCTTGCAAGCTCCTTGCTCTTTTCTCTAAACCTTAGAATCCAGTAATCATTTTGCTTTGATTTCATTTTCCATGTTTCTTACGAAGATGAATTGTATTAACAAGTATCAGTAAGCACTGCCACTGAATTTGAATTCGTTCAATACTCTGTTGTGGATAGATTTATAACTTGAAAAATATAAAGATGTGTTTTTCTTTTTACTCCGTTACTCTTTATTTGTTTTTGAGAGGGAGAATAAATAATTACAATGTAAAGGAACTTGTAGTGTAGTCTATGTTGATTAATTTTGGGAATTATAGGAACGTCAGCAGTCCTGCTACCTTCTGTGTGGCCAGATATGATATATATGTGTATATATGTGTGTGTGTGTGTGTGTATGTGCATATACATATACATATGTTCATAAATATATATGTATATTATATTCTTAGCTTATAATGCCTGTTGCCATCAATTTTGAAATTCAATCAGCGACAATAATGATAAACAATTTTCTTGTTTCCAAAAATTAACTTTGAGGTCTTTAGAATTGCATCATACTATTACGCTTCTCTTATTCTCCAACGGCCTAAATGATAAAGGATAGTGTATCTTAGTCTCTTAGGAAGTTAATTCTCACAGTAAAAGTTCTCAGGCAAGATGGTCCTGTTACTTGCAGCGTTCCTATATATACTTATAACTTAGGAAGCACAGATACTGACAGAAGATATGGATTCTACACGACTCGTGAAATGGTACACGGGACACATCTCCAAAAACACGATACTACTACGTTGGGGATATGTTGAATTGTATGTATATTTTAAATAAAACTAAATGTGTGAATAAAATTAGTTGTCAATAAAGCATGATAAAATCAAGCAAAATATTGAAGAACAGTTATACCATAAACATCTCCAAGTTTAATAACAAATAAGATTATAACATGCAGCTCCAAGAGATGCCAGGATCTATAAGAGATAAGCAAGTGGTTAACCTTAAAGTTTAAGTTCAATAAATATATTAGCACCTATCAATAGTCAATACCGTCTCTAGAAATAAGTATGCGATACATATCTTGAAGTGTTCGTGGAGTGTCGGTGTCCGAGTGTCCGACACATATCTGATACGGATATGTTGACATCCAAAAAGTTTCTGTGCTTCATAGCTTATGACTGCACTTGGTTTCATATACTTCTAACTGCACTTGGTTTCATATACTTCTAACTGCACTTGGTTTCATATACTTCTAACTGCACTTGGTTTCATAGTCTTCTTACTGCGCATAAAGTTTAATTATGTGTAACTGTAACATTATACTGACTTTAGGTTAATTAGGAACAGTTCTTAAAGTGCACTACATTTTGCAAACATGTCTTGGCTTTATTACTTGTTTGTACAATGATGCTGCATAAATATTGTGTATTACATGATTACTACTCATTAGACGCTATACGCCACTCTCATAGTACAGACCCATTAAGGTGTTGTTATTTAGGTATTTGCTGATTGAGATGAAAATGTTGTTTGCTTGAACTTTTATTTTTTCTTGTGTTTGAAAGACATATGTGAAGACTTATGATGGCACGTCAACTATATCCTTTGAAAATTTATGAGGATGTTTGAACATAACTGAGGACATGTCCTGTGATAGGAGTGAGTGGAGGAATGCAATTTGCATATCAAAAGCTGTTTACAATGTTTACATCCTTTTGTTTTGTTTATCTCTCTCTGTATTCCCTTCCATGTTTTTGTCTATAATCTTTATACTTGCAAAATGTCTGCATTCATTTAGCAGCTTCTAGTCTTCCTTTTCAATTATCCATTACGATATAGGTAACTCCTGACATATTTAAAATTTAGTTCTGACTTATTTTACAAATGAAATGTGTTTCAGTGAGGTAATATTAACGCTAGGCAGTTCGCAAACAGTAACTGAATTTCTTTGTGCTGCAAAGGAGAAAAAAAGATCATTTCGGGTGTTTGTTGCAGAGGGTGCTCCAAGGTTTGTACAAATGGCTACTCCTTTTTTGCAAGGCATACATCTATTTCCTCCTCTCTTAATATGCAACTCATCATACTTATTTTACTTGGTATTCTACTTAGGTATCAGGGGCATATTCTTGCCAAAGAATTGGTTACGAGAGGATTACAAACCACAATCATTACTGATTCTGCAGTGTTTGCTATGATTTCCCGAGTGAACATGGTATGTATCTATCTTAATGCCCTTTTCTTTTTGATGTATACTGTTCTTACCTCTACTTGCAACATTTTTAAGGTTATTGTTGGAGCTCACGCGGTCATGGCCAATGGTGGGGTTATTGCACCTGTTGGGTTGAATATGGTTGCACTAGCAGCTCAAAGGCATGCTGTGCCTTTCGTTGTACTTGCTGGCATTCATAAGGTATTTTGGATCTCTAACAGCTTCAGTTATAACATAACTTTAGCAGAAAACGAACAAAAATGACTGTTTAACTGCTTGCAGCTTGCTTCACTTTGTTATGTAGTTGCTTGAATCATTTATGCCCAAAAAGAAGAAAACGTTGGTAATCGGTAATCTGATGAATGCCATTTTCTATTTAATAAAATGTAATGGTAATGCATACTAGATATTCTGTCTCATTAGATGCTGTAGGAAGATGGTGTGTCCATAGTTTTCACATCGTCACGACGAGTCGTGACGGTAGTTGAGCACTAGGACGCTAGACGATAAGGCTCCATCGTGACATTTGTATGTCGACTTCTGATCAATTGTACTCCAACTTAATAGTTCATGCCTCATCAGGCATAAGATAAGATAGGGTTAGGAACATAGTTGTCACGACGCGACGGCGAGTCATGGCGGTAACCGACTGTCAGGAAGCCTAGGCGACAACCATAACGACGTCCATATGGCGAAAAGTTGTTTACAATGTGCAATTTATATATTATTCAAGAATATTGACAGTAAAATTTCATATACATTAAAATCCGAAACATAAAAACTATTAAAATACTTGATATTAAAAACTAGTAGTAGAAATGAAGAATTCAACAAATACTATATAAAAAATAAAATTGCAACCAACCATCACATATTACTCGTCTAATAACTATTAAAACACCACATAGCAATCCAAAATAATGTCTAGATTCTCTACAGTAGTCTTTAAACATCGTTCAAGCAAACTCATCAAAAAAAGATCATCTCCATCTCCTCCACGAGAACTACAGGCGTAGGTGGTCTTTCTCTAAAATCATCCTCCACATTTTCATCATCATTTGGAATTCTCTCTTCTTCATCAACTTCATCATCAGAGTCGGAATCCATCAACCTTGATGTTGAACCACCTCCATGTCGAGAGTACGTCACGAAATTATCACTAGTATTAGCACGAGCCCTCCTTGAAGAATTGTGACCCTCAAAAGAATTGGATGCATCGGTTGCTCGATCCACATCATGCCATGTAAGATCCTCCCCGGGATGAACAACATTGGCCTCATTATTGATCTTCATTACCCCATTCAAAGTTATCAGTGGATAATGGATCAATTTTTTTTTCAAGTTCACGCCTCTTTTGGAACCTTGAGATGATTTTTCGATTGTATTGGACATACACCAAGTCACTCAATCGTTTGTGTTCCAATCTATTCCTCTTCTTCTTCTTCTTCTTCTTCTTCGTATGAATCTAAAATAAATAAAACAAAAAATAATAATATTAATGATAAAATTTTAATTATATAAAAAATAGTTAGTATTAGTAGTGAATGACTTATTACTTTTGAACTAACAATAGAAAATACTTACAAACCAGTGTTCTAAAAATCCCTACTAGCGCTAGCCAGTAAATTTATAGCGCACCACCTACCTAGCTATTTAGGCCCTGGCACCTCGCTTAAAGCGCTAGGCCCTCCCTAGCGCCTCACCTAGGCCCAAGGTGGCAAAAAAATCCCTCCAAGAAATTAGGCGGGGCCTAGGCGAAAGTTTTTTGTTTTAATTACCCAAACTAAATCTTGATATATTTATTTTTCTAATGATTTACCATATTCATAATACATGTTGTAGCATATCAAATCACAACAAGAAGTGAAAAATATCAAGTCAAAATGGATAATTTTATTTTAGTTGTAATTTTTTAAACTTGTACCAACTTCAAATTATATAAATGCTGATACATTTGTAATATTTAGTTTAATTCAATATAATTCTTAAATTTATGTTTAGTTTCTTAAGTTTTAATATTGAATTAAATTCTTGAAATTTTAAATTTTATTATTTAATAACAATCTTGTCTATGGATAAAACTAATACGTTAAAAATATGTTTGAACTTTGAACAATTGCATGTTTGTGTTTGAACTTTAACATTAACAATATGGATATGTGTTTGAACTATAAGCAAAGACATTTATTATCTTTATAATAGATTGTTTTGCTTTATATTATTATTTTGTTTGGATAAATGTAAGATAAAATATTAAAATTGGCTTAAAATAAAAAATCCCGTCTAGTCTCCGCCCAGGTCCCCTAGGCGCTAGGCCCCCCTCGGCCGCCCGCCTCCCGCCTCCCGCCTCCCGCCTAGCGCCTTTTAGAACATTGTTACAAACTCAAATGTACTCCAATTGCGCTCACAACCGGAATAAGAACAACAAAGGCCTAAAATTCTTTTTGCAAATGTTGTAAGCTCAGTAACCCGCCCAAAAGCGTTCCACCAATCAACTAGCAAACATTTAAAAGAATATAAATATTTTTAAAAGGAAGAAAGGAAGAATGCATATAATTATAATTTATCTTTTATATCTTTATATATATTTCAATATACTTACGAGGATTCTTTAATTTTTGTTGCCTAATCGCCATTTTTCTTGCAAAAGTATCTCGAGAAGCATCATATCTTATTTTCTCTAGCAAATCTAGCTCGGTCACCATCTTTACAAGAATTTCATTGAAGTCTTCTTGTAGAGTACCCACTAACACCGAACGTTCTTCTTTGATATTAAAGTACTTACTCGGATTGAGAAACAACGCAACCCCATATAATTTTTACTCCATTTGGCTTTCCCATCGCCGCTCAACAATGTCAATCACCTTCGTGTAGTCTTTGTTTGTTATCAAATGAATCTTTGATTTTTTTCTTCGCACACTCCATCGCAACGAAAACTTCTGGCATAGGAGGCTTCTCATTATCATCAACAATCCTCATAACTACAAGAAGCGGTTGTGACGTCTTAATGCAATCCTCAACATGATGCCAAAATGTAGTTGAAATTACAGTATCACATACTTTATTCCCCGCTTTGGTAGCCGACAACTTAGATTTTGTCCAATCCTCGCTTATGAACAAATGCCTCAATGCATCTATATGCTTGTACAAACTCTGCAAGGTGAGGAAAGTTATAGCAAATTTAGCAACTTCGGGTCTCATAAGATTCTTCTCATTTGTTTTTTCCCTCATCGCATCAAGAATACCATGCCTGTAAATGAATGTTGTGATTCTTCTTGCATTTGTGATTGTGGGCTGAAATTGCTTCACCTTGCCTATATCCTCTATCATAAGGTCTGGGCAGTGAGCGGCGCAAGACGTCCAAAACATTGCAGACCTCCTCTCCATATTAGTATATGCCCCGCTGCCTTGTAATTAGAGGTATTATCCGTGACCACCTGAACAACATATTCGGGGCCAATTTCCTCAATCTTACTATCAAGGAGATTTACCAACATTGTGACATCTTGCGACTGATTGGAGGTGTCAACAGAACACATGAAGTAAGTCCCCTCCGGACTATTAACAAGAAAATTCAACAAGTGTCTTCTCCTCCTATCTGTCCACCATTCGACATGAGTGGAGCCATATTGCTTCCAAGAAACTTCATGTTTCGCCTTAAACTCATCGGTTTTCGTCTTTGCCTTCTCAAGTAAAGGAATCCTCAACTCATGATACGTTGGAGGCTTTAAACCCGACCCATATTGCCCTATGGACTCGATCATTACCTCAATGCTCCTTACATTTGCATCATTGAATGGTATGACACACTTGTAGAAAAAGTTGGCAATGTGCATATAGACTCTCTCCTTTTCCTCCGGTGTTCTCAAACGATTTTCAATAGTCGTTTGGCTCAAACACGTGCTATGCCTCTCCTCTACAACTTCGAGAGTCTTTCTAAGTGCTTCAACTGTCTTTGTTGGAACTTTTGGTTGTGACTTTTGGAATTGAAAAAGTATACTTCCTTTTGGAAGCGCCCATAACTTAGGATAGTGTTAGAGAAAGCATTAGAAGCCGTGCTTGGAGTAGCAAATGATTGCTCTTTTTGCACTTTTACTACATCATCATCCAACTCAATTGACTTGTTCCTCTTTTTACTATTCAAAGTCAATTGCATTTCCCTCGTAATTTCGGTGGATGTTTTAGGACACTTCGCAACGTCTCCAAAATTTACTGCTAGATGTTGTTTTAGCCTTTTGATTCCCGAATGACATTGCTTCCCACAAAGGATGCATTGCACTATATCCTTATTACTCATATCCGGCCAATATCCATATTTTCAACCCGGATCGTTTGATTTGACCTTTCTTTTTGGGTCCTTAGTTATATTATAACTATCGGCTCCCAAATTTTTCGTCATTTTATTTTCTAGTTTCTACACAAAATATAAGAGACATTGACATTTTTATTTTTACTAGTGAATGTATTAGTATATTACTAGTTTAGTAAGTAGTAACCATTCACACTCAACACTAAATAGATAGTGTTTACACTTTTTTAATTGTACCAAAAAAGAAGAAGAAAGTATATGCATGTCTTAAAAGTAAGTGATTATACTCTCTAATACCGGCTGCTGATTCAGCAAGTATTTACAAACTTTTAAAGTTTAAACTCCAAAAAAATAAACAAGTCTTAAAATACATCAGCTTGTCATTATGTGAGAGAGAGATGTATGACACTTGACTGGGTTATACGTATATCAGTATATCCATGACATTTGGAAAATTTACTTGGCACTTGGCATACATATATGCATGATAGATCACAAATATCAGAATTCAGAGAAAGATATAACATAATAAGCAATAGAGAAGGTCAAAAAGAAAGATGTAACATAGAAACAGAGAAGGTCATCAGAGAAAGATGTAAGTTGTAACATAACAGAGAAACAGAGAAGTCAAGAAGGAGAGAAACAAAACAGAGAAACAAAGAGAGAAGGTCAAGGCAAGGCAAAGCAAAGCAAAGAAAGAATAAGAACTTGTGTGAGAGAAGGTTGTTCCGAGGGCTGTGATGGTGGTTGAGTTGCGATGGGGCTATGATGGAGTCGCTGGAGCTGCGATGGATCAAAGAAGTCGCGATCGAGTCCAAACTTTGGGATGTTGCGAATCTATATTCTGTTTTGCAATCAATTCTGTCTGCAGATAAGGGTTTTAATCGATTGCAGCCTTTCTTTTTCTTTTTCTTTTTTAGTCGATGGGTTATGGGCCCATGGGTTAAACATTTAAGTTGGGCCAGAGCTGCTAAGGAGGTGATGCCGAGTTGCCTAGACGCACGCCTTAGCAACTCTACCTCTAGTCGACATGCGCTGTGTCATCCTCTGCATCGCCGGATGCCTAGGCGATGCCATGACAACTATGGTTAGAAATAAGTCTAGTTACGTGAAAGGAGTAAAGAAAGGGAAACCGTGTTTGTTGCTTCTTCTTTTTTCCCTTTAAGAGTACTTGAAAAGTGACGTCCGACTTTGGATGAGTTTTTGGAATAAAGAAAGCAAGCGATAGCTGAGAGTCTATGTATCTTCCCACGTTGTAAGATTACTGAAGGAACGACTTCCTTCTATCCATTTGATAGCCTCTTGTTTTCTTATGGAGCCGAAGGCAAGGGTTTCTTGCAGGCCCCCTTCTCTTGCTTTCCCTTTAAGTGACAAGCGGGGTGGGCCGCCCCAAGCCGAAAGCTATCAAATCCTGAACTTGCCACACTCATCCAAACCGTCCTAAAAAAGTGACGAGTCGTTCGCATTTGTACAATTTATACTTTATTTATTTTACTTTAAAAGTACATTGAACAATGAAATTCTATATACATTAAAATCCAAAATATAATAACTAACACTATGGAATACCCATTCACTAAAAATTTCTATTGAATTTATTTCAACAATTGATTCAAATAAGAAATTATTCACAAATTAAAATACCAAATTATCAAAGTATTGCCTATTTTTAATTTTATTTGTGAATGTATTACTTATTTAGTAAGTATTAAATACTAACTACTAAAAATTACAATACTACTGTCTAGTGGCCTACTGGCCTATTGCATTAGCAAATAGGTATAAAACATTCACAAATAATGCACATAATATTATTTTATTAAACAATTATGTTTAAGAATTTAAAATATTACATCAATTTTAATCTTCTATTTTAGAATTTAGAAAGAAGGAAATATTATTTTTAACTCTAGTGTACATCCTTAACCCTTTTACAGTAGACCCGTGACAACCATGAGCAAAAAATAAGAACAAAATCATCCCAATAAACACAGTAATCTCCCTACACAGCTCCATACAAATTAATGAAAAGTAAAGCAACCCATTTAAGAAAAGTAAAGCAACCCCATAAGGTGCGAGACGGAAGAGGGAATGAAAACCGTGCTGCTGCTGTATGTGAGGCCTGCTGCTGCTGCTGCTGAAAGTATGCAAAGCGTGTGGTGCTGAAGTGCTGTGCTGGTGATTGGCAGAAGTCGCGAATTGCGAGTCAAAGTCTCTCTCTCCCTTTTTTTTTTATTCGCGACAATCAGCAGAGCGTTCCCCTTCTTTTAGGGTTCTATCCCATTTTTAAGTCGATGGATATGGGTAAAGTCGATCTCGATGGGTTATTATGGGTTAAATCACTTAATTTGGGGCAAGTTGCTAAGGGGCTCGATAGGAGGATTCTTTGGAGATGGGTTTGTTTTGCCATTTTATGGGGTGTTTGGATAGAGAGGAATGCTTATTGCTAATATCTGTTGTGGATGGACAACGAATATTGATTTGTTTTGGGATAGAGTGTCTTTGCTTCTCTTTGGGCACATGCTTTAGCAGCTTTCGGAAGGAATTACTTTGTCAGATCTTCATAGGTACTAATGGCCCAATGTTTTTCCACATTATTTTTTATTTTTTTTGGTTTTGTTTTTGGTGGAATGCTTGTCCTCTACATTCATTGCAAATTTTCCTCTATCCATCAATAAAATTTTCTTCTATCAAAATAAGACAAAAACAGAGGACATATTAAGTTATTAGATTGTATTGAATAGATCACAATTTAAAAAAATTTCGTCAAATTTTAACTTTTACATGGTGTAACTTTTTATTCTCCCCCTTTTTGAGAATTGTTTCTTAAAAATTTGTGTCAAAGCTTCTATTCTTTTGTTCTAACTATCAAGAAAATAGTAGATTATTATGTTCTCAAGATCGATCCTTAGGACTGATCATTCGGTTATAACCGAACCGAATAGGCTATTCGGTTATAACTGAATACCAAAATAATCAGAATTTCAATATCCGAAAAACTAACCGAATTTTGGAAATAACTGAACTACCGAATACCAAATTACCGAATTTACAATTCGGTTAATAACCGAACATGTGCAAAGTTTACTCAGTCAATTTGTCGAACACTTGGTGGGCAGTCCAAAATCCTAAGTTTAAAATCTGTTTATCAAGAAGATGGATCCCAAGCGAGAATGCAATCAATCCACCACACAAGAAACAGTAATACCCAATAGAAATCTAAACCAAAGAACACCCATCTCAAAACCTCACACAAACCTCACGGATGTGTACAGCAAAACTCAAGAACCTTAAAACCCAGTCAGAACCTCAAAGCTCTTGCTGCTTCGTTTTCAGCTTTAGAGTTTTCAGTGAGAAGAAGGATGGTGTCATGGTTGATGATGATGATGGTAGATCTGGTTTTATGACGTCGTTTGGGGGGTTGGATTTGGTCCCCATTGTGATGGATTTTGATAGGGGTTTTTGAGGAAGAAGATGAAGAAAGGTTTGATCTTGGAGAGTAGACTGAGTACACTGCTGACTGGTGGGGGGTTGTTGGACTTGTGGGTTTCTATTATTGATGCAGTAGAGTACTCAATATAAGTATAAGTATAAGTAGATCAGATAAGTATGAGTTTAACTCTTCATTCGGTTATTCGGTTAGACCGAATAACCCAAAATTAAAATCCGTATTAACTAACCGTACACCGTAAATTATTTCGGGTTAACCTAATTGTTAAAAATAACTGAATTATCAGAAAATTTCGGTTAAATTATTTCGGTTCGGTTCGGTAATTCGGTTATACCCGTTTTTTGCTCAGTCCTTTTGACCCTAGATCCTCACTTAATACTTTGCATCAAATGGGTTTACACATATCAATTAGGCTTGGGTTGGTATGTTAGGCCAGTAAGAGGTCATCCATTGTAAAAATGGGGGAAATTCACCCCTATTTACACTTTATTTTTAAGGAAAACGAAAATACTGGTATCGAATTGATTTCAAAAATAAAAAAACTAAAATTTTTGTTTGGCAATATAGTAATTACATAAAATGTCAATCCCATTATTCTTGAAGAATAAATAAAAAGACATTCAATGGTAACCCCCTTATTCCAAACATAGTTTGCACATCTTGTTTTTGCCCCAATTATGTAAAAAACCATGTCTTAGCCAACCAAATATCATATAAATATCAGTTTTTTGGAACCACAATCAACTTAATTTTCAAATGAGTGCCCAGGCGGCCAGATTCTAGCATTTTGGTCCAGGCTCGGGCCTTTGTTATGTTTCCCTTCCTGCACCCTCAAACTTGCGGCATTCAAAATTGAATGTGAGACGACTTTTCTGGTGATCTGACATGTCTCACAGTTAGGATTTTGGAAATGGAGATAGAATGATACCATATAATTCCTTGGTGCTTAATGAAGAAGCAACAGGTATGTGTATATATATATGTAGCATGAATTACGGTTATTGAGTGGATAAAGTGTCACATGTATATCAAGCATAACCTTAGAACTCTTGTTGAGAGTGCTGGAGCTGAGGACCAACTCACTTGATCTATACTAAAAGAAACGTCCAAGAGTGAGGTACAAAATAAGGAGGCTAATATGTTCTCTAAAAGCCTGGTTACTTTGCAGCTGGAATTTTGTGCCATGGAATAAGGGTTGGAGTTTCTACAACATCAGTATTTGAAGCACATTAGGTAACTAATAAGGTTTTTGTTTTTACCAACTAAGGTTTGGATAAAAGTGGTATTTGAGCCTCCCGTCCATGGGAGTGCTCAAAGTTTCGAGCATGGAGCTTTGATTTGATCTAGCCTTACTAAAGGGATTATCTTATGACCGATGTGGTATTATTCTTATTTCCGTGTAGGGTTTGATGTATGTTCTGCGGCTCCCTCTACCCACAACTATAATATATTCTTTTTCTTAAAAATGCTTCTTATTTCTGGTATGCTGTTGCTCAAATAACATCAGAAAAATCCTTCTATAGGTTTGAGCTTAGTGACCTTGCAATATCACAAGCTCTAGGATGGTGTGTGAGAACTACACGGTGTATCCAAGCTTATTGAGCTAGACCTCATACCAATCTCAGTCCTATTATATGTTTAAGAACCCTTAATTAGGTTTAATTGCAGGATGGTTTTAATAACCTTCCTAATCCCGAGAATACAGTAGTACTAGAAGTTTTTTATCCACAAATTAGCAAGACCTTATATATACCCCAGATATGATTGAGATCTTAAGTAGGCTTTTTGTGAAATTCCAAAGTTCTCTTTTTCTTGTTCTATGCTGCAAATTATTGTTACTGTTTTTTAAGCTGTATTCTCGTTGAATGAGATTATGATCTATTCCAGTTACGAACTTATGTGCTTAATTATATGATTGTGACTGCTTAAAATTATTCAGTGATCCTTAATGTTGTTGTGGTATATTTTATTGCTGTTGAAAGATTTGAATTCAAATAATCAGTTTCGGTTGTTAGCTAAAGTCAGGGATAAGATTAGTTTAAATTTAAATATTTTTGAATTTAAATGTTCCTCTATTTTAGGGATTCTCTAGCTCCTATTTTTGTGTAAATATCTGGGGTTCTGTTATGTTTCTATCCCTATATATACTATGCATCGTATCAGCTGTAAATATCAGAATTCAATAAAGAGAATTCCTTTATCTCTCTGCGTTTATGGTATCGAAATGGTAAACGCAGCATACCTTTTCGAGCCTTTAAATTTTTTTCAAACCCTTAAACACCAAATCCTTCTCTCAACCAAACATGTTTGAGATTACCACAGCCAATACCCTAGCCCAAACACCGCCCCTCTCACGGCTCGTCTGCATTTGCCTCTGAAAACCCTTCGCATAAGAATCACAACACACAAACTCAATGGATTGAATTACCTCCAGTGGTTCTGTCAAAATGTTTGTTACCGGTCGTGGAAAATGGGGTACTGGACAGAACTGTTGTGGCCCCAACCTCTGATGATCCAGCAGGTCTGTTTTCTTAGGAGACCGAAAATGCTATGCTCATGGCATGGCTGATTAACTCTATGAAACCTGAAATCGGTCAGGTCCACCTGTTCCTTCCAACTGCAAAGGCTATTTGGGATGCTGTGGCGACGACGTATTCGAACTGTGGCAATCCTGTCCAAGCCTTTGGCGTGAAGAATCAATTGAAGGAGATTAAGCAAGGTGAACGAGACGTGACTCGTTATTTCAACCAACTGAAGACTCTATGGCAAGAACTCGATCAATTTGTTGTGATCAAATGGGAGTCCCCCAAGGATAGTGTTTGTTATCAACGGTTGGAGAAGGACCGTATTTATGATTTTTTTAGTGGCTTGAATCCTGAGTTTGAAGCAGCACGAGAACGTGTGCTTGGGACTGAACCGCTGCAGTCCATCCTGGAAATTTTTGCCTATATCAGGCGTGAAGAATGTCGGAGGGGAGCCATGAGTGGCCCACGACCTGCTGCCACCATAGAAAAGTCGGCCCTGCTTGTTGAACCAAAGGAGAATGCGCTTACCAGCAGGTCACGCCCATCTGTGAAAAGACTAGATTGGAAATCCAATCTTTGGTGCGAACATTGCAATAAGCCTTGTCATACAAAAGAGACTTGCTGGAAACTCCATGGCAGACCTGCAAACCTGCCAAATCGCACCAAAGATGAAAATACACCAAAGAAAAGTTGATGTTCGGTTCCAACAAAGATAGGCACGCGCTTTGATTTAAACTCTAGTCCCAACCGTGCTTTTGTCTTTGAACTCAACATCAACTCCGCCGCACCTACCTTCACTCCGGAGCAATTTGATTGGCTTAATCAGCTCATAAATCAACCCAACCACCCAACTGTTGCTACAACAACTGACATTCCCGTCTATACAGTAGCACAACAAGGTATTTCCTTTGACCCTAAAATACCTTGGATTCTAGATTTGGATTAGGGTGCATTTGATCATATGACTGGTGAATTTAAACTTTTTTCATCCTATTTTCCTTCTTCTGGTAGTAATAAGGTTCGTATTGCTGATGGTACTTTGTCACCAATTGCTGGAAAAGGCAACATATCCCTCTCAAAAGACCTTTGTTTGACCTCTGTTTTTCATGTTCCAAATCTCTCTTGTAACCTTTTTTTCAGTTAGTAAATTCACAAACAAATAACTGCATAGCTAAATTTTTTCCCTTTCATCGTGAATTCCAGGATTTGGGTTCGGGGAGGATGATCATGCGGTATGTAGAGGACACTGGGTCAGCATTTACTTTGAAGATGTCATATTCAAGAAGAACAAGTTCAAGTGGTCAATAAAGTTCCTCTCGGTTTGGATGAAATAATGTTATGGCATAGTGCACTTAGGACATCCTAGTTTCCCTTATTTACAAAAATTATTTCCTGTTTTATTTAAGAACAAGAAACCAGTCCAGTTTCAATGTGAAGTTTGTGAGTTGGCTAAACATCAACGGTTTGTTTTTCGTAGTCGTTCTTATAAAAAATCTTGTCCTTTCTCTCTAATTCATAGTGACATTTGGGGTCCATCTCGTGTGCGAAATTTGTTTAATACTCGTTGGTTTATTACTTTTATTGATGATCATTCACGGTTGTGTTGGGTTTATCTCATGAAAGAAAAGTCAGAAGCATACCAAATATTTAAACAATTTCATTCTATGGTTCAAACCTAGTTTAACACAAAATTTCAAATGATCTGTACTGATAATGACACAAAATATTTTTCTAATATTTTAGGATCTTTTTTCAATGCTCAGGGTATTATCCATCACTCATCTTGCACCAATACCTATCAAGCTGAACGAAAAAAATCGTCACCTCTTAGAAGTTGCTCGTACTCTCATGTTTACAAATACCTTACCAAAACGGTTTTGGGGTGAAGCTATCCTCACTGCTTCTTTTCTCATAAATAGAATACCTTCCCGAATTCTTAGTTTCAAAACACCTATTCAAGTGTTTACTCAAGCTTACCCTCATTCCAGACTTGTCTCTAATATTCCTCTAAAAGTTTTTGGTTGTGTCGCGTATGTTCATATCCATTCTCAGAACAGAAACAAGTTTGATCTTAGAGCTGTTAAAACCGTGTTTCTTGGTTATTTTCCCACTCAAAAAGGGTACAAGTGCTATGACCCTCTCACCAAACGAATGTATGTCAATGTATGTCAGCTATGATGTCACCTTTTTTGAAGATCAATCCTATTACTCCAAAAATTCACTTCAGGGGGAGCATATAGATGATCATTTTTGGAAAATCACTTCTAGTTCTGTTCAACCTATCCAGCTCTTAGAACTAGTAGGGTCTATCAATCCTTTCCACCCATCTATGCCATTAACAGATGTTGTACCGGAGAGGGAAGAACTAAATCAAAAAATAGGTTCTGAATTGCGACAACAGCATTTGAAGAGCACGACACAATCACCAAATTCTAGCACTGATCTGAATCCAAACTTGAATCCAGCATTAGTAATTTACCGTACCGAACCGGTTATCGAATACACCCAAAATATGATACTGATACCGGTACCAGTTGAACAGGTATACCGAACCAGTTAGCCTGTTCGGTATCGGTTTTTACAAAAAAATACCGAAAAATAAGCAATAATTAGTTTTGACGTAACTGTTTAGGCTTGTCTTTTGGGCTTCTGAGGTTAATTTGGGCCGTTAAATAGGGTTTTATTTAAACCTATATATCATGCAATTTAAAATGTCCAGCCCAAAATATAAGTCCATTTTGAGTCAAAGAGACAACATTAATCCAAATCAAACCCTAATTTCTCCTTCCTTCCTCAACAACCGCCTCCCTCCACAAACCTCTATTTTGCTCCAGGACCAAAATCCACTGAAACCACCCAAATTAAATCCCAAATTTGAACACATGAATTAAACACAATTACATAAGCCAATTTGCAAAAATGAAAATTTTAACAACAAACATACACACAAAGAGCAACTAAAAAAAGAGAAGAAATAGTAGAAGAAAGAGTTCCTTATCACACAAAGCTGAAAGAAGATATTGCGCAAAGCTGCTTGATTTTGAACTCGAAAAGTTGAACGGACTTGCATGATTTTGATGATCGGACCTTATCCTGTTCCTCTCTTCAAGATTTGCGGTAGATTTTTTGTTCCCTCATCTTCAAAATATGATTATGACTACAGACTATTACAGTAGTTATGTATTAATTTACAAGTATTATGTGTAATTTAATTTTTTTAAGTAAACCGATAAACCGGTACGGTTCGGTAAATACTGATTCTTCAAATTCTTATCCCGTTTCCGGTCCCGAAAAAGCAGTAGATACCGGTTGGCTTTACCGATACCGGACCGGTTTTAATATATACCGAACCGGTCGGTTCGAACAGGTCCGCCTGACTTATTTATCGAAAAAATCGTTTATTTTGCACACCCCCATCTATACCAAGCTCTACCGAGGCCACAAGTCCATCACAACCAAATCTAGTTCAGATTCCAAGACCACCACAATCAAGTCCAAAGAAGGAATTACCAATAGCCCAAAGAAAAGGGGTTCGTTCATGCACACTTCACCCCATTGACAGATTTGTCTCTTATCATGCTTTGTCTCAGCCCTACAAAGCTTTCTTGTCAAATTTATCAAGTGTTACAGCTCCAAAGAATATTAGTGAAGCTATGAAAGATCCAGCTTGGAGAGATGATGTCCTTGAAGAAATGAAGGCACTAGAGAAGAATAAAATTTGGGAGGTTACATCACTACCTAATGAAGTTGTACCCGTGGGATGCAAATGGGTATACACGATCAAACACAAAGCTGATGGAACGTTGGACAAATTTAAAGCAAGACTGGTGGCTAAAGGGTATACTCAAACGTACGACATCGATTATCAAGAAACTTTCGCACTGTGAGAGTACTTTTATCATTGGCCGCTATAAAGGACTGGTCTTTACATCAAATGGATGTAAAGAATGCATTTTTAAATAGAGAACTTGAGGAGGAGGTGTATATGCAACTACCACCTGGTTTTGAAGAACCATAAGGGAAGAATAAAGTTTGCAAGCTGCTTAAATCACTCTATGGTTTAAAGCAATCACCACGAGCTTGGTTTGATCATTTTTCTAAAACTATTCGGGGGCAGGATACTCTCAAGGGCGAGCTGACCACACAATGTTTTATCGACACTCGGATGAAGGGGGGGGGTTACCATCTTGATTGTGTATGTGGATGACATCATTATTACAAATAATGATGACGCAGAAATTAGGAGGTTGAAGGGGGTGTTGGTTGCTGATTTTGAAATAAAGGACCTTGGAAAACTAAAATACTTTCTAGGGATGGAAGTAGCAAGGTCAAAGGAAGGGATAGTTGTTTCACAACGAAAATACACTCTGGATTTGCTCAAAGAAGTCGGCATGTTCGGAAGCAAACCAGTAACACTTCCGATTGATCCAAACCACAAGATTGGAATGTTTGAGGGAGGAAAAGATGTTGATCGAGAAAGCTATCAAAGGCTAGTAGGCAAGCTAATTTATTTATCATGTACTTGACTAGATATTTCTTTTTCTGTAAGTGTGGTATGTGCACCAAAGGAGAAACATCTTGAGACAGTTTATCGAATCCTAAAGTATTTGAAGAATAGTCCTGGTCGAGGTCTTTTGTTCAAGAAAGGTGGAGAGTTGACAGTAGAAGCTTATACAGACGCTGATTGGGCTGGCTTTGTAACTGATAGAAGGTCTACATCTGGGTGGTGTACTTTTGTAGGGGCAATCTAATTACATGGAGGAGCAAAAATAATCGGTTGTAGCACGAAGTAGTGCAAAAGCTGAATACAGAGCAGTTGCACAAGGGATGCGTGAGTTACTATGGCTCAGAAGATTGTTAGATGAATTGAAAGTAATCCCAGTGACTCCTATGAAGTTGTATTGTGGTAGCAAAGCAGCAATTAGCATTGCCAATAATCCAATCCAGCATGATAGGACCAAGCATATCGAAATCGATCGATACTTTATTAAAGAGAAGTTAGAAGAAGGATTTATATGTATGCTGTACGTTTCCACAAAAGAACAAGTGGCTGATGTGTTTACAAAAGGACTTGTTAAGACCACATTCAAATCTCTTACAGACAATGTTCTAAAAGGCGTTAGGCGGGCGGCCGGGGGGCCTAGCGCCTAGGGGGTTTAGGCGGGATTTTTTATTTTAAGTCAATTTTAATATTTTGTCTTACAATTATCCAAACAAAACAATACTATAAAGCAAAACAATCTATAATAAAGATAATAAAGACATTTGCTTAAAGTTCAAACACATATCCATATTGCTAATGTCAAAATTCAAACACAAACATGCAATTATTCAAAGTTCAAACATGTTTTTAATGCATTACTTTTATTCATAAACAAGATTGCTATTAAATAATAAAATTTAAAATTTCAAGAATTTAATTCAATATTAAAACTTAAGAAACTAAACATAAATTTAAGAATTATATTGAATTAAACTAAATATTACAAATGTATCTTCATTTATATAATTTGAAGTTGGTACAAGTTCAAAAAATTACAACTATAATAAAATTATCCATTTTGACTTGATATTGTTCACTTCTTGTTGTAATTTGATATGTTGTAAATTGTAGTATGATTATGGTAAATCATTAGAAAAATAAATATATCAAGATCAGGTTTGGGTAGTTATTAAAATAAAAAAACCTCTTCGCCTAGACCTCGCCTAATTTTTTGGACGGATTTTTTGTCACCTTAGACTTAGGTGAGGCGCCAAGGGGGCCTAGCGCCTAGGCGGGGATTTTTAGAGCACTGCTTACAGACTAGCTTGAGGGGGAGTGTTGAAATATTCGAATCCAAATAATAAGTTTCGGTTGTTAGCTAAAGTCAGGGATAAGATTAGTTTAAATTTAAATATTTTTGTATTTAAATGTTCCTCTATTTTAGGGATTCTCTAGCTCCCATTTGTGTGTAAATATCTGGGGTCTGTTATGTTTCTATCCCTATATATACTATGTATCGTATCAGCTGTAAATATCAGAATTCAATAAAGAGAATTCCTTTTTCTCTGTGTTTAATTACGTAAATGAAAACCAAACCAAGTTACCTGTATGTCTAATCAGAAGAAGTCACAGTGAATGGAATTGTTTATCAACAAAACTAGTAACAAGGGGAATGAGAATATAATTAAAGAATTTGGAAAGTTGCTCAAAAATATTAAGTGCAAATCAGTATTAATTTCCTAATGGGGATGAAGTGGGACTTTGTTTCAGATCCCAAGGACCCCAACAAAGTAAGGAAACAATAATATATTGATCATGTGTGGAAAACTAGCTGATACTTCTGATGGAGCTCGCTAATGCACTAGTGTTTCCACAATTTTAAATGTCATGACATGTTGGATTGGTAGAAGTTTCCTATGTCTCAAAGTATCTTTAGATTATGATAATTTTTTATTTTTGAATTATTCAGATTGGTTCTGTTTGCGGCCTTCTTTTTGTCTAATTGACTTTATGCCTACATGACAGTTGTGCCCCTTGTATCCCCACAATCCAGAGGTCTTATTGAATGAGTTGAAGTCCCCATCTGAGTTACTCGACTTTGGAGAATTCTCAGATTGCATAGATTTTGGGACTGGCACTGGTTCTCCTCTTCTTCATGTTGTAAATCCTGCTTTTGATTACGTGCCACCAAAGCTTGTCAATTTATTCATTACTGACACGTAAGTTACATTTATTTTACTTTGTCAACTACATGGGTTGAGTTCTGAAAGTTTTTTATGTCATGCATCTGATTTTATTTTATTTTCCTTCTGTTGATGTTTGCTGACACATGTCCTTGCTTCTCAAGAATTCAAAAATATGAATACAATGAACTTGAAAGTAGAAAGTCTCTCCAAAATTCCAACCTAATATGATTTATTCTTTTCTAGGTTTAAAAGGCTTAATGAACACATAAGTACTACAAATTTGTATGTATATGATGAAATTTCCAGTACACAACACAATTTTAGATGTCAATAAAAGTCATTTATAGTTTCAGATGCTCTATTAAATCTACTGAAAAATCGGACTCTATGTACTCATATTTTGCAGCATGTTTTTCTTTCTGGATTTCTGAAATTCATAGACATTTTTCAATCTGTCTTTACCTGTTTGCAGAGGAGGGCATAACCCATCATACATGTACCGCCTTATTGCCGATTATTACTCTGCTGATGATTTGGTGATGCAGCGGAGACCTACATCGTGAAATTGAGTTTAGCTATCTCTGTTCTTTATTTATTGAGTAAGGCATTCTTATCATTTAATTGATTAAACTTAAATATTTAATTAATGCAATATATTTTTGTCTTTAGCTTTTTATGACTTGCTTAGCCATACATTTTGTTTCAACTCTTTGACTTCAGATCCCAAACAGTGTTGTTTTATTTTGGTAAATAGATGGTTAATTCTTTAGAAAGTTCATAGTGAGGTAGGTTTTCTATCATCTAAAAAAGTGGGAGCTTGTGACCCAAGTCTGCCTTAAATTATCATCTGTTTTAAGAGGCTATAGAGGATGTTGGCTATTATTAGCAAGCTTTTAAATATTGATTGCCAAGAGATAAGAGGTAGCTTCAACTTTTTTTATCACGCCTTTTCATTTCATAAGTTTAAGTTTGCTTCTGAATGATGTACGTGTTCCCCCTATCTTCCATTCTCTCTTTGTTTCTGATAAAGTTATTTTATCTAAAAGAAAAAAATTATTATTATGGGTCTTGGTGTCTCTATTTGATGGAGTTTGGTTAAATCTTCGTCAAAAAGTTATTATTCCTTGAAATCCATCGTCTTTTGATGAAATTTGCATGTTTTACAAACATTTTGGGGCAAGTAAATTTGCTTTTGTTTTGAGTAAAATAAACATAATTTGGTTGTAATGTAAAGATTGATTACGTTGATGGACAGCTCTCCTTGTTTGGTTGGTCCAATTACGTCAATAATCAGATTTCGCCAATTTGACCCTTTTTACATTATGGATGTAATGTTTCATTATATCTGTGATTGTAATGTGCACATAAGCAAATAATGTTTGAATTCTGTCACTATTACCTATTTTCCTACCATTTTTCTCGAAATTGCCCTTCCGAGCTTATTCATACTAAACTTCAGAAACTCTCTTTCTTGTATAAAAATACTGCCCTCTCTACCCAATGAAGATTTTCTCTTATCTCCATATTTTCCGTTATTGGCAACCATGGTCGGCAATAATATGGTACTAAGATGGGATATTTGGTTAGCGGAATGCTGCTATGTTTTGTAGATGAGATCTTTACTTTGGATATGACCTTTTATTGACTGGTCTTGGTTTCAATATGTTGATCTCGTACTTATTACCATTTTAAGGACCACTTACCTGTACTATAAGTGGAAGATCATATTATTTATTCTTTCTGTAAGATTTACATGTAAACATTTTACCCTTAGAGAGAAATGTATAATTTAGTAGAAGAAATCATAAAATCTTTCCTTATTTGACTTCAAAATTCTCTTGATAATTTTCTTATGTGTGGAATTTCCCTAATTCTTCCCTACAAATAGTACTCCTAGATTGCAAGCTACCTTTCTCCCAAAGCAATGCCATTGTTTTTTGTTTGTTTATCGGCTGAACATGTGAGCTGGGTTAACATCATTATTAACCTTCCTCGGCTTGTAGAAGGGTTTCTTACAATTCTGACATGAAGTTTTGATTATAGTTACCTGATACTTTTATTGACCTAGTGAATCACGAGTTCAAAACATGATACTTTACATACTAATTCTCTAAATTTAGTGTACAAATATTTATTTGTTATTTACTTGCATATAGTTGCTGAAAGATCAATATTCTAACTTAGTATTATATGTTCAAGCATTACATTTGTATGAAATTATAAAACAATCACCTTGTTGATTCAACTAAAAGTCTTCTATCAAAATTAGTTATATTACATTTAGATTTTAAGACAATGCCTAACTATACTCATAAAGCTACCACATTGTACCATGTTTTTGTCTGTGTTACTCGGACTCGCCACTTTTGGTGGAGTACCTGTGTCGACACGACACGACACGGGTACGGGTGCGGGATTCGTATGGGATTCGGCCACATAAATCCGGATACGGCTGTTTGGGAAGAAGAGCCGTGATGAGAAAGAAGAAGTGAGGAGGAAAAAGAGCCGTGAGGAAGAGAGGAGCGTGTCAGGAGAAGAAATATATAAAATATCCATGGAAAATTATAATTAGGTACTTCATAGTTTTTAAAATATTTTAATTTAAGTCCCTCAAGTTTTTTGAAAGTTCAAATTAGCCCCTAAAAAACTGCATATCAGTCCCTATAGTTTTGTTTTTTTTCATTTTTGCCCCTATTTCTTTGTAATTTCTTGAGACATTTAAATGCTTTCTTAGCTGGTAGAAACATAGTTCAGTGATTCGTTTGCATTCTCTGCAAATTCTGTTTCAACTTTATGCACACAATATATATATTTTTATATAGGCTGTGTGTTGCTTTATTACTGCCTGAGGAGAGAAATTTATGTTCAGGTCAAACCATGTCTGGTTGCTGAGGCTGAAAGATTTTGTGTCTTCTGGTTCTGAATGAGATAAAGGCAAGATGCTGAACGAAAAATGAAGTAGCCGACTGAGGGCAAGATGACTTTTTTGGAATGATCAAATAGAGGACTAAGTTGTAGCTGCAGAAGCAAAAGGAATCAAGGCAAATGACAACTAGGTGGTGCAAGGTTATAGTTGTAGTGCGAAAGTATGTCTGAGGTGGTTCAAAGATTACTGTATAACATTATTTCGAGTTTGCTGGCCTTTTCCTTCTGGGGCTCTAAAGAGAAACCAAGTATTTACCTAGTGTGAATTTTCAAATGGTAGCAACAAAATGCTACCTTGTTTTTGAACCCCATCTGAATTTGTTTGGTGGCCAAGGACCATTGTCTCATAATAGTATCATTTTTCTTGAGAATGCTCTCTATTCTTCAACTCTTTACGACTTTTCTGAACTTTATTCAACTCTTAATTGCTCAACAACAACTCTGAATTCTGAATCACAGCACCATGCACAGCTACTGTGCAATATCAAAAGGGCTTATTTCTCGTATTTGGGGTCAGTTTGTGAGTTTTTAATTTTGAGGGAGGGGAAAGGATTGGAGTTTGCAAGTAATATCTCACGATTAATATTCTATAATTTTTTTTTTTTTTTTTTTTTTTATTATTTGTGTTTGCTTAAGAGGTTTTGACGAGTTGTTAATTATTAAATTTTCATAGTTCATAAAAATCACTAAATTAAAAAGAGTAGAGATCAAAGTTGTAGTTACTTTAATTTGGACGTTAACTGATTTATTTTTTTCTAATTTTAAACATTAAGCATGTGGTACAGTTTAAGTTAGAAAAAGAAGAGATTACTTTTTTTATGAATGTTTTCGTGGATTCAAATTGTTAAATTGTTTAAAACAAATGGAATATTGTAATTATAGTGTTCCTTCTAACTTGTATACGATAACTATATTTGTTTTTATAAATAAAATAAAGTTATGTCGATTTTGAAATTTTGAATTTTATGAGTTTGCCTTATAAATTATTCAGCAGTTAGCATATCTTGATCATTGAGAATTATATATATATCTCAAGCGGACCTATTAAACGGACCATTTTACGGACCAAAGGGATACGCGGGTCAAAAGCATAAACACGGGTCATAAAAAAATACCGACTGGTAATCCCTTCCAAGTTCCAATTGAAATTTGCTTCTCTCCATCCCTTCTGATTCTCTCACCTCAAACCCTTCTGCCCAAAAATTCCGATTCTCTCTCAATATTTGAAAACCCCTTTCCCCGATTCTCTCAAAGCCCCTTTATATTTTGTTTCAGTTTGGTTCTAAGATTGGTCCATCATAGAAGCAGCTAGGGTTTTCAGTTTGGTTCTAAGAAGACGAGGTATCCTGAAGAAGAAGACGAGGTACTCATTTTGTGCTGTAGATTCTGTCTAATAAACCATTTTGTGCTGTCTAAGAAGACGAGGTACCCATTTTGTTTAAGCTCTAAAAATATCAGGATGGTTGTGGAATTTACTTCTGGTCTGAATAACATCATGTCAAGGAATATTGAAAAATCTATTACATCTTTTAATGTTTAATATTTTAGACAAATTTATTGTGAAAATAAATGGTGTAAACGCCAGATGATTCTACCCTTACTTTTCTTTTAAAAAATCAATACCAAAATTTTAGTTTTAGCTCAATTCTTCTCTTGCTAATCAATTAGTTTTGGGAACAAATTCTGAAAAATATTAATTTATGTATTTTTTTCAGTTTATTTTTTTTATCGGGATAAGAGAATTTATTCTTATCAGTTCATGGTACCCATTTTGTGCTGTAAATTAAGTAAATGTGATTTTTTGCTTCTCCAAGATATGATGGTTTGATTTACTTGAGTTGTTGGGTAAATGAAAATTGATCTTATTTGCCATATCTAAAGTAAGATCCTTTTGGTTAGAGTTCTTAAAATGGTAACAACCAAAAATCCTTATGTTCCATTGATCTACTAACCTAACAAATAACAATGATACTGAACCTTCGTCTCCATATCCAGCAGTAGGAGCAGAGCATTGACGTTGGTAGAAATTAAGTAACATAGTAGAGTGTAGATAATGATAGTTATTCATCTCTAGGTGATTGTAAAAATCCTCTTATAAAGGATATTTTAATTATAGAGTTTTCAACTAACATTTTGTTTTTCATGCCAGGCATATCACTATAAGTGCACATGGAATATCACTATCACTATCACCATGTTGGGCTTGTTTTTCACTGAATGATGCTGTTGCTGGGCTACTGCTGCTGTTTGATTCATTTGTAATTGCAGGAATAATTAGATTGCAATTTAATTTTGTAATGGCTAACTAGTAGCTTTAGCCTATACTGTCATGCTAATGTCTCCCCAATTTTGTTTTGGGAGTTATGCCTATACTGGCCATGTAAAAGCTTTAGCAGTTATTCCCATACTGGTCATGTAAAATTTTTAACTAATACTTAATACTTGAGGTTGAGTAGCTTGATGTTCACATAAAAGTGATGAATACTGCACTGGACATGGTTATGTTATAGTAGATTACTTCAATGGGTAGCTCCTTGAGTAAATGATGAAGAATAATTGAGATACAAGGGGATTTTCCAAACAACTCTGACCGACTCCTCCCTAGTTCGAGCCCCAAAAGTATGTCACCAAGTTGTCCCTTTCAGCATAAATGAGCAATATAATATAAGTCGGTGTCATTGAAAGAAAATGGAAAGATAATAATTTTGTTGAATTAACTTACAGGTAAATCTTGGAAACTTGTAGAATTCATAACTCGGTCAAAGAACATTACACATTTCCAAAAGGAAACACAATTAAACACAATCATAACTTACAGAACACCCTCCAGGAATTCAATACGTCCATTGCAATACAACCTTTACTACTTAATCCAAGAAAGAGAAATTTATTCATGATATAACATAAGTACATCATTGTAGTTTTGGTACCTGAACGCATCATTTTTCACATGCATCTGGTATCGAAGATGGAAAATGTAAAACCAAATAATAAGAAATCATACTACTACTGTAAAACCAACATAGTAACAAATCTCATTCAATACCCTATAAGTGCACAAATCTCATACATAATGAGTTGGTTAAATAATGAAAATTATCAAAATTACAAATGTGTCAAACATGTAAAAACTACAGGAAAACAGGACTGCCAAGTACAGAAAAAGAACAATCACCCACTGAAAACCCCACAACCTCCTAGATCTCGACCATGATTAGTTCTCTAAGCTCTCTTCTTGTCCTTTAATGGTCCTCTTGGAATTTTACTCAAAACCCTTGCATTAAACACAACATACTGCTTCTTGATCTCAATCGCTGCTTTCTCTGCTAATGGGTCAATTTTGTCCTCGTACTTCTCATAGAGAACAGGAACTGTGTGTAGCAACACAAAAGTTGTTTCACAGACCAAAATCGTTAGAACATAATTATAAACAAGTGTGAAATCAGAAACTTAAATGAAGTTTAGTATTCCTTACTTATATAGAACAACGTCAAGAAATCGCACCAGCTCCCCACAACTGACAGAACTCCCAAGCCCGCAATTATCTGAAATATTCAAAAGAACTTATTCCATAAAATCAATATATCAACAAATATATATAGCATTGCACTTGATAAGTATGTTTGATTCTTGCTCCTCACCCAAACACACAAGGTGTACTATGGTTACTACACTACAACAAATTTGTACATTTTTTGCATAGGGAACTATGCTGCTTAAGGCTACTTACTTGGGCTTATATTCTATAAAACTTAGTTCGTGTATTTTAACAGAAAAGAGGAGTAGTTTTTATTTATTTACAAGTTTCACACTTCTCCCCTATGAAGAAAATTATATGGGGAGACATAAAATGATTAAAATAAAAACAGGAACATACAACCAAGAACTTCTTTAGATCTCTTTCAGATGCAATTTCTATCAACACAGCAAGTGCCCGGTTGATTTCAATTCTTAATGCAGAGACAATCTGGAGATAAGGTTCTTCTGGAAGGTGAACTTCTGGGATACGAGGAGGAGACCTGCTGCTAAGGCAGACAGGGGCAGACAAGCATATTGATATTTCAAATGAGTCCTTCAATTGACCCAATTAAAGCTACTATTGTGACAAGCCAGCAAACTAGATATGGAGACCATACGAAACCATACGAAACATATAAATTTACTCTACTATGTTACTTAATTTCTACCAACGTCAATGCTCTGCTCCTACTGCTGGATATGGAGACGAAGGTTCAGTATCATTGTTATTTGTTAGGTTAGTAGATCAATGGAACATAAGGATTTTTGGTTGTTACCACTTTAAGAACTCTAACGAAAAGGATCTTACATTAGGACTACATGACTGCTAATATAGACCAGCAGCCTAAACAATCAATCAAGCTACAAACACCAACCTCTCAAAAACAAATAAAATCATTAACAGAATATTAAAAAAATTCAATAGTAATTATAACAAAAAATAACTAAATCAAAAGGATTTGCTTTCCTTTGTAAAATTTTTGAAAAAAAAACATTTTTTGTTAACTTGCTCAATTTCAACAAACACCAGAAAATGCTTATATAATACAGAAGATATAACTATGTAATTAACTATCCAAAAATACAAAATTATATTTCAACCAACCGTGTCATCTATGTGAGAGGAACTGAGTTAATTAGAAATCAAACCCACATAAATTTTAAGCCTAAAATTGCTAATTACAGACTAATAACAGCACCACCATACATCAAAATACAAGCTTGCACAGAATCATTCATTATATGCACAAATGTATGTGCAAATGAGTGCGGTGGAAGAAAGTAAACAAAATACTACCTTTCGGGAGAAATTGAAAAGCCCTAGATCGCACGGAGGAACGGGGAAAGCTACTATTCCGACTCGCCTTCAGATTCGCACTCAAACGCTCCCTGTTTGTGGAAATCGGCAGAATTTGGGGAGAGAGAATCGGGGGGAGAGAGAGTGAAACTGTGGAACTGATTCATTTGCCCCAATTTTGTTTTCCTTTTTTTTTGAGACCCGCGTCATTTTTTAACCCTTTTTGTGACCCGCGTGTTTTTTTTTTTTTTGGTCCGTTTGTTAGTCCGTTAATAAGGACCGTTTAAGATCCTACCTCTCTCTATATATATATATATATACTCCGGATCTTAAGTTCACCTCTTATCTAAATTTTTTTTTTAGCGATGGACCCAAGAACGATTCTATCCCATCGCTATATAAGTTGGTCAATCGCTATATATTGTCCGTCGCTAAAAGCTAAGACGACAGTTCTATATATAGCGACTGTAATACCCGAGAATTTTCACGTATTATAAAATGAATATATTAATGGAAATACGATTTATGTGAAAATAAGTGTTATTATTTTATGAGTCGGTTAATATAATTGATTGGTATTAAATCAATGCGTATTAAGAAATGTGAATTGGCAATGAAAAGTGTGAAATGCCTTGTGTGGCATAATGCGAAACGAGAAAATTCATTAAGTGAATTAAAACGGAATTAGGAGGATTAATCATGTGATTTCAGTGATAAGTAATCAATACACTCAGTGAGACTCGTAGAACACTTTCATGTGAGATCAATTCATGTCACGATAACAAGTTAGCATTAAAAATCGCACACGCGACGGTAAGTCGCACTGCCTTGCAATCGCTGTCAGAACGACGCAAATTCAAGCCATCGCTTAGTTGGAGTTAGTTACTTTCACCTTAAAGACCGAATTGGGGATATTAATGTGATATGTAATATGGATGAAACCATATGATAGAGTATATTGCAATATGTTATGTCCAACAACGAAATTGTTAATCCATTAATTAATATTAATTAATTGTGGTGGAATATGGGTTACTTGGTAATTAATTAAGTAATATATGATTATTATTATTTGCAATATACCTATAAATGTAATGAGAATATTATCAATGAATAATGATTGTGAAAGTCCATAATTACATTAATCAATGGTCGGATTAATTAATATTAGTGTTAATTAATTAAGGAAAAGTATGGTTATTTATTTAACACAATTAAGTGAGTTATTAATATAATAATATTATATTGATAGTTATGTGCATGTAAACAATAATACAAATATAACTATATAGTATGGTGTGACATTTATGTGACTATATATATTAAGTATTATAAAACCAAATTGAATGAAGCCATGTGATTATGCATATTAAAACTATATGTTAAAAGTACATTATGAGATGTGTATGTAACCATATGCACGTGGGTAGACATTAACATAAAATGTACATGGATTATATGTATAGTACATAACACCTACTACTTTGAAATGTTAAGTTATAGTGTGACAATAGGTTATAATATATGATGAATATGTGTATTAAAATGCAACATAAGGGTGAAAGTGTGTAGGAGTATGCAAGCATGCTGAGAAAAATGGGATTGTCCCAAATTGAGAGTCACATTTACTCTTTCCTCAGTCACGTGAAGCACATAAAGGCTATGGCCTATTATATTTTCTTCCAAGCTTCTAGCTAGTGATCATTGGGGGGGTGGTCGGGGAGGTGTTCATGATGCAAACCAACCACTAGTTACCAACTCCTCCATCACTTTCATACAATCCTACAATCCATGGGTTTGATTCAATGAGAAAATGCAATGTCTGGTTTTGTGTTCTTCTATAAATAGCAGTATACTTCTTCATTTCTTGTTGCTGAGAATTGTCTGATAAATTGCTAAGTAGTAGAGTGAGAGCATTCTAAGAGCTTGAGAGTTCAGTTAGATCAAATTCATTGCATATTACGAACGAATAATTCCATTCTTTGCTTTCCATTTTCGTTTCTGTTAACAGAGTTCATAAGTAGTGTTGAAATTTTAATTTCTTGAATTCATAGAATTGGATGTTAGTATGGATGAGTAATGTTCACATTATTGTTATATGACCTTACAAGCATGTTTAGACTGTTATAAGAGTGTTTAAGAATGGTTTCGTGAGTAATTTTTGTGTTTGGGCTAAACAGTTGCCAAGGTTCACTATTCCTGGTTTGAACTGACATACGGCGCAAATTGCCACGGATTTATTAATCGAGGCAGCAAACGCAATTGCCACCCTTTTTTGAAATTTGTTTTGAGCTTCTGTTTTGTAGATTGTTGAAGTATTATGTAGTGTACTAGCATGCAAGCATGTTTTAAGGGTATATATAGCTATATGGACCTAATGTGAGTATGTTAGACTAGCATTAGCATGATTAACGGAAGTGTGTAGTTGAAATGAATTTAGAAACTTTAGCAATGAACTTGATGAGTATGAGTGCCATGTTTATGTACTGACCCGCAAGCACGTTGATATGATTTAGACATGCATGATGTATGACTCTTAATTCCTTATTCATGACCAAACTTATTAGGATTTGTGTTAAAGAAGTCTTCTAGAAAACTTAGTCTAGCGAGCTAACATGCATGATTCTACATAATGTATATTTTGACTTGGCCAACATGATAGCATGACTTAGAAATGCATGAATAAACTTTTAGCTTGTATATATGAGATTTGTAGGCAAACATGAATGTATTGAACTAACTAGTAAGCTTTGAACGTGAATATTCACATGCTACCTTGAGGATTAGAATGTGGCAATTGTGATCATGTTTGATGACTCTCTTAGACTCACTCATATAGTATAAACGTATATATACCAGGCTTGTGTATCACATTTCAAGAAAAGCATAAACGAAGCCTATTTTCAACTAAAGCGGTATTAGTTTCACATATATGTTATGAATACTCGTACGCATGCTTAATATGGGTGTTATAACTATCTTGTATGTTTAGAGAGCAAGCATGATAGGTTTTGTGGTTTCATGACCCTAACTTGTTGAAATAACTAATTTAGAAATATGTTATAAAAGGAACCTAGATGTACTTGAGAAGCATGAAAAGACCTTTAACATAACATATATAATACGTGTGAGAGTTTTGTCAAGCCGCATAAAACCACAAGGCAAAGAATCGAGTCTTGGCATGGCGGAGAGGATTCATGCAATGCTACTTGGCCCTAAACTTTACTACATCAAGACAAATGCTACCGTCAAATCAAATCACATATCGATTCTGTTTTTGGTTTGATGTTTGAAGCATACCTACATGATTACTTTAACTTATCTTATATGACTAATGTGCTAGTTAATGTGTTAAGGAGCATGCTAAGTGATAGGGTCAAGTGTTGATCATAACTTTCAGATGTTAAGTCCAAAGAATATCTTCAAGAAATCAAGACGTCATTGTAATTGTGATGACTTATAAACTGATTTTGTACCATATGTGCTTACTTGTATCATGTCAAGCTTGATTAAAGACTATGTTAGCTAATGAACATCTTGAACATATAAATACGTTATAAATAGGATTCGAAAGTGTTGAGTTCTTAAACGAGGATAAACTACGCGTAAGGCAAGTTTCTCTAACCTTATTCAAATTTATGTTGTGCAAGTATCCTAAACCCTTACATTATTTTATTTGACAAATACCGTAAGCTTATCCCTTTGAATACAAGTTACATTACTTTCTCGTTCAAATGAGCTAGTATGTTGAACCCTTGTGAAAGCTATTATTCATGTTGAAATTGGTATTGTCCTTGAATATTGTGAAAGAGTCGATGCCATTTGATTTGGCTAGACTATATGCATGTTTATAAAAACTGTCCAAACCAATTGATTGGTGCGGAAATCTTGGAAACTGAGTTGGACAACCTTTTTGGTAAGGGGAGTGTATGTTGTTGGAAACCCCAACACATGAATAATTATTATTGTGGTGTTATGCATAACGTAAAGTATTGTAGATTGATCATCTATAGTACTTGATATTTTTGGGTTATCAGTTTAATATTGGTAACTCTAGTGGATGTTCAATGGTCCTTAGTGACTGCTCAGTATAAATTGTTTATTCAGTTGGATACCTTGATAGTCGTTGAATTCATATATATCTGTCGATTTATATTGAATTATCGTTCCTATTCAAAGAATTATTGATATTTCTTATCCATGTTGTTATTCCGACACTTTGAACTATCCTAGAAATGACACTTCGATATTTCAAACCTTGTGATATATATCCTACACCCTTGTTGTATATTAATTATTGGGCAATTTGTGCTCATCCTTGCTTATTTAAAACCTTTCAGTTAAGGAGGAACAATGAGGTGTCTCTCTCGAATGAGATAAGGGCAAGGGCAAATGCTACCACTAGCTTGTCCTTTTTTATGTTTAAAGTCTATTATGATGTATTAAGACTATTTCAGACTATGTTTAAGCTTAAGTAAGATTATGTAATAAGTCTTTATTAGATATTATTATGTAATCTATTAAGCACTGTAGGTTGCGAGACTTGGGGGAATAATTATAATAAATCATTGTATATTATTCTAAAGTAGATTTTCCGTTGTGTATGCGTTATTTTAGTTATTATGGGTTTACGATGAGAACATGATGAACCGAATTCGAGTGACCAAGTGGAGGTCCGAATTTGGAGGCATCACAGGTTGGTATCAAAGCCATTGTTATAAACCTTAGGAGCGAGTGTCCTTAGATTATAACTCGGGAGAACTTAGAAGTTAGGAAGGAGATAAAACTCATGTAGAGTTTTTCCTTGAGAAACTTAGCGTGTTATGAAATATAACTTCATTCTATACAATGAACTTATGTTTGTTTAACATTCTAATGGAGTTGTTGTTTGTGTTGTCTTATGTTGGTGATTGTAGGATGACTGACATGGGAGGACCTAGCCGAGTAGTAGAGGAGGAGCCGCGTGATATCCACGTAGTATTTGAGACACCCTTGATAGCGGAGCCTATTTTAGTAGTAGCCCTTTTTGATGATGACGATGAGGAAGAGGTGGAGTCTGACCCTGTAGAGGAGCCTTTGGAGGAGGAGCCCGAGCCTGTGGAGGACTCCGACGAGGCTACTTTTGAGGATCAGATGTTAGGAGAGTATGAGGAGCAGATATTAGAGTTGGGATGTAGAGTGGAGGAGCTAGAGGCTGAGGCTAGGGAGAGGGAGTTCACGTTCCAGAAGTTGAGGGACGAGGACCATCAGAGGCAACTAGTGATGCAGGAGATGGAGGTGGAGATTGCTCACCGTAAGGAAGCAGGGATCCAGATGGGAGCTTTGTTTCACCGAGCGGTGGCGAGCAATGTTGAGGTGGCGGTGAAAGTCGGAGGAATTAGAGCGAAGGTGTTGGTGAGAGGGCGGAGAAGGAGGCTCTTGAACTCGCTAGAAATGGAGGTGATGGATAGGATTCACTTCGAGGAGAAGTGGTAAGAAGCCAATGATAGGGTAGATGACCTAGAGGATGAGGTGCCGTGTAAGAGGAGGAAGATGAACAAGATGGGCTATGCTCTTCGCACGGCCATTGAAAGATTGATAGATGGGGTACATCATTACCCAGCTGAGCAAAGACATACTCGACATACCATAAGCCGAGACATGGTGGTGCACATCACACAGAAGGAATATCAGAAGAAGAAGAAGAACAAGAACGCTGGTAGTGAACATCGTGGAGGGAGCAGCAGCGGAGGAAGTAACTCCGGAAAAAGGAAATGAGAAAACAATAACAACAATGTAAATAATAACCAAGGTGGAGTCACCAGGAAACTTCAAGAAGAGGACCAAGCTTGCAACAAATGTGGAAGAAGCCATCGTGGAGAATGCCGAAGAGGAAAAACACTTGCTATAATTATGCCCAAGAGGGTCACATATCGCCAAACCGCCTCAAGTCAAGAAAATCGAGAGGATGTTTTGCTTGTGGATCAACAGAGCACCGGATAAAGGAATGCTCAAGAAAGGAAGCGGCGGAGTCAAGTGGCGGAAGCCAAGGAGGAGGAAGTAAGTTGATGATTGGTGGACTACTTGCACCCAACCGATCGACCGCCGAACCTTTAATATGACTGTCCAAGACGCCATAGCTGTAAAGGACGTGGTGTCAAGTATAATCCCAATCAATAATATAAATGCTTGTATATTATTTGATTCGGGTGCCACCTATTCGTTTGTATCTGAAGAATTTGCTAGTAAACTTAGTACACCCCGAGAACGTTTAGAAGATCCTTTGAACATAGAAGTTGCGAATAAGGAAATAATCCCTGTAGAATACGTCTATCGAAATTATCGCGCAAACATTAGAGAACATGAATTGAGCATATACTTGATTCCTATTAAACTAGGAGAATTTGACGTAATACTGGGGATGGATTAGTTATATAACCATGCAAAGAGTAACTTCACCGTCGTAACAAATGTGTGAACCTTCGCATTCGAGTAAGTCTAAGGTAGTGTTTTATGGTAGCTCATCGCTAAGCAATTGTGTTGCGTTACAATGATGCAGGCTAAGAAATTGTTAAAGAAAGGATGTGTAAGTTATTTAGCTTACGTTGTGGATACTCGGAAAAAGGGAGTAGAGATTAAAGATATACCTGTAGTGACTGAATTTCAGGATGTGTTTCCGGACGATCTGCTTGGCCTCCCTCCAGACAGAGAAATCGAATTCGTAATAGATTTAGCATCGGGAATGGCACCGATTTTGGAAGCTCCATATCGTATAGCGCCGGTAGAAATGAAGGAATTGATGATACAACTTCAAGAGTTATTAGATAAAGGTTACATTCAACCGAGTGTGTCTCCTTGGGGAGCACCAGTGTTATTCGTGAAGAAAAAGGACGGATCGATGAGGCTCTGTATCGATTATCGAGAATTAAACAGAGTAACGATCAAGAACAGATATCCATTACCAAGGATAGACTACTTAATTGATCAATTGAAGGGAGCAAAGTGTTTCTCAAAGATCGACCTGCGGACGGGATATCACCAACTGAAAGTATGGGATGAGGACATACCAAAGACTGCGTTTCGAACCTGTTATGGACATTACGAGTTTTTGGTAATGTCATTAGGTTTGACTAATGCTCTAGCAGCATTAATGGACTTGTTGAATCGAGTTTTCAAGCCATATTTGGATAAATTCGTAGTAGTTTTCATCGACGATATTTTAATATACTCGAAGACGGAGGAAGAACACGCCAAACATCTGAAGATTGTTTTGGAGGCACTACGGAAGGAGAAGATGTATGTGAAGTTTTCTAAGTGCAAATTTTGGATGAAGAAGGTTCAATTCTTAGGCCACGTGGTGAATGAGAATGGAATCTCAGTAGACCCCGAAAAGGTCAAAGCAGTGAGTAATTGGGAACAACCAAGGACACCGACGGAGGTGAGAAGTTTCTTAGGGTTAGCTGGGTACTATCGAAGATTCATCCAAGATTTTTCTAAGATAGCAACCCCGTTGACTAATTTGATGAGGAAGACGGTGAAATTTGTATGGACCGACAAATGCGAAGAGAGTTTTCAAGAGTTGAAGAAGAGATTGAACGAGGCACCTGTATTATCATTACCAGATGATACGGGAGGATTTGTGGTATACAGTGATGCGTCACATAGAGGACTTGGTTGTATGCTTATGCAACACGACAAGGTCATTGCGTATGCATCACAACAATTAAAGGATTACGAAAAATGATACCCTACTCATGACCTAGAGTTAGCGGCCGTAGTTTTTGTGTTAAAGATATGGAGACATTATTTGTACGGAGAGAAATGTGAGATATACGCGGACCACAAAAGTCTGAAATATATCTTCACACAGAAGGAGTTGAATATGCGTCAGAGGAGGTGGTTAGAGTTGATCAAAGATTATGACTATGAAATTCTTTATCACCCAGGGAAGGCAAACGTAGTTGACGACGCTCTGAGCAGGAAAGGAAGGGAGAAATTGTTTCGACTGACAACTTAGGAGGAGTTAATAAGATATATGGAGAAATTAGAAATAGAAGTGAAGGGACCCGAGAGGTCTACAGAAAAGTTATTTGTAATAGAAGCTTGTCCAACATTGTTGGATAGAGTAAAGGAAGCCCAGGAGAAAGATGGAGAATGTGAGAAAACTAGAAGAAGGATCATGGAAAAAGAGGAAGAAAAATTTTGAATAGATAAAGATGGAATCTTAAGATTCGAAGGGAGAGTATGGGTACCGGCAGTGGCCGAGTTAAGAGAGGAGATTTTGTTCGAGGCTCATAATACGATGTATTCCATTCATCCGGGAGGCACAAAGATGTACCGGGACTTGAAGCAACATTTTTGGTGGCCAAATTTGAAACGGGAAATTGCGGAGTACGTTAGTAGATGTCTTACTTGTCAACGTGTAAAAGCAGAGCATCAGCGACCGAGTGGTTTACTACAACCATTGGAAATACCAGAGTGGAAATGGGAGCATATTACGATGGATTTCATGGTAGGACTTCTAGTGACACCGAAAGGATTGGATGCCATTTGAGTCATCGTGGATCGACTTATGAAGACTGCACATGTTTTACCTATCAAGATCCGCTACAGTTTAAATCAATTGGCGAGTCTGTACGTAAAAGAAATTGTTTCATGACATGGAGTGCCGGTATCGATTATTTCTGACCAAGACCCGCGTTTCACGTCAAAATTATGGAAAAGCTTGCAAGAGAGGATGGGAACACAATTGAGGTTGAGTACTACTTATCATCCTCAGACAGACGGACAGAGTGAGCGAACTATACAAACACTAGAGGATATGCTTAGGACTTGCGTAATGGACTTCAAGGGAAATTGGGACGACCACTTACCCTTGGTCGAATTTGCATATAATAATAGTTACCATGCAAGTATCGGCATGCCACCATATAAAGCTCTTTACGGAAGGAAGTGCAGAATGCCTTTATATTGGGACGATGTCAGAGAATGACGAATACTCGGACCAGAGTTAGTATAACAAATAGCAGACGTGGTAAAAGTGATAAGGGCTAGACTTGTAGCAGCTCAAGATCGCCAGAAATAGTACGCAGATTTGCATGGGCAAGACCAAGACTTTGAAGTCGGCAGTTTTGTAGTCTTGAAGGTATCTCCATGGAAGGGAAAGATCCGTTTCGGCAAGAAAGGAAAACTGAGTCCAAGATTCATAGGACCATTCGAGATATTACAACGAGTGGGCGAAGTAGCATATAAAGT
Source organism: Panax quinquefolius (assembly GCA_020205615.1). Taxonomy (NCBI): domain Eukaryota; kingdom Viridiplantae; phylum Streptophyta; class Magnoliopsida; order Apiales; family Araliaceae; genus Panax; species Panax quinquefolius. Next base: position 63,159,894 of record CM035168.1, read on the forward strand.
TGCACTACCATCGGAGTTAGAGCACATCCATAACGTGTTTCACATATCCATGTTGCGTCCGTACAAGCTTAACTACAAACACGTGATTTCTTATGAAACCATCCAAGTGGAGAAGAATTTAGCGTATGAAGAAATTCCTGTCCAAATTCTAGATAGGAAAGAGCAAACCTTGAGAAATAAAGTTATTTCTTCTGTAAAAGTACTTTGGCGTAACCACGTTGTCGAGGAGGCTACGTGGGAGTTAGAAAATAGGATGATGAGGGATTATCCCCATCTATTTGTGTAATCTTGTATCAATTCCGGGATGAAATTTTTATAAGGGGGGAGGATGTAATTTTTGAGAATTTCCACGTATTATAAAATGAATATATTAATGGAAATACGATTTATGTGAAAATAAGTGTTATTGTTTTATGAGTCGGTTAATATAATTGATTGGTATTAAATCAATGCGTATTAAGAAATGTGAATTGGCAATGAAAAGTATGAAATGCCTTGTGTGGCATAATACGAAACTAGAAAATTCATTAAGTGAATTAAAACGAGAATTAGGAGAATTAATCATGTCGATCATGTGATTTCGTATAAGTAATCAATACACTCGTAGACTCGTAGTAACACTCATGTGGAGATCAATTCATGTCATGTATAAAAAGTTAGCATTGAAAATCGGCACGAAAAGTAAGTCGCACCAGTCTTGCATCGCCTTTGTATAAGGCACAACATACCGGCAACTCCAAAGAAATGATAAATCAAGGCGCAGCCTACGCCATCTAAGAAGATAAATCAAGCAAATCAAGCGCCATCGGTCGATTGAGTTGGTTACTTTCTACTGTAGCACTAAATTGGGGATATTAATGTGATATGTGTAACATGGATGAAACCATATGATAGGAGTATATTGCAATATGTTATGTCCAACAACGGAATTGTTAATCCATTAATTAATATTAATAAATTGTGGTGAAATATGGGTTACTTGGTAATTAATTCGTAATATACGATTATTATTATTTGCAATATACCTATAAATGTAATGAGAATATTATCAATGAATAATGATTGTGAAAGTCCATAATTACATTAATCAATAGTTGGATTAATTAATATTAGTGTTAATTAATTAAGGAAGAGCATGGTTATTTATTTAACATAATTAAGTGAGTTATTAATATAATAATATTATATTGATAGTTATGAGCATGTAAAAATAATACAAATATAACTATATAGTATGGTGTGACATTTATGTGACTATATATATTAAGTATTATAAAACTAAATTGAATGAAGCCATGTGACTATGCATATTAAAACTATATGTTAAAAATACATTATGAGATGTATATGTAACCATATGCATGTGGGTAGACATTAACATAAAATGTACATGGATTATATGTATAGTACATAATACCTACTACTTTGAAATGTTTAGTTACAGTGTGACAATAGGATTATAATATATGATGGATATGTGTATTAAAATGAAACATAAGGGTGAGAGTGTGTAGGAGTATGCAAGCATGCTGAGATAAATGGAATTGTCCCAAATTGAGAGTCACATTTACTCTTTCCTCAGTCACGTGAAGCACATAAAGGCTATGGCCTATTATATTTTCTTCCAAGCTTCTAGCTAGTGATCATGGGGGGGGGGGGGAGTGGTGTTCATGTTGCAAACCAACCACTAGTTACCAACTCCTCCATCACTTTCATACAATCCTACAATCCATGGGTTTGATTCAATGGGAAAATGCAATGTCTGGTTTTGTGTTCTTCTATTAATAGCAGTATACTTCTTCATTTCTTGTTGCTGAGAATTGTCTGATAAATTGCTAAGTAGTAGAGTGAGAGCATTCTAAGAGCTTGAGAGTTCAGTTAGATCAAGTTCATTTCATATTACGAAGGAATAATTCCATTCTTTGCTTTCCATTTTCGTTTCTGTTAATAGAGTTCATAAGTGTTGAAATTTTAATTTCTTGAATTCATAGAATTGGATGTTAGTATGGATGAGTAATGTTCACATTGTTGTTATATGACCTTACAAGCATATTTAGACTATTATAAGAGTGTTTAGGAATGGTTTCGTGAGTAATTTTTGTGTTTGTGCTAAAAAGTTACCGAGGTTCACTGCTCTCGTCCTGAACCAGCATCGACGCGAAATGCATGTGTATGTTAAAGACACCAAGCCACTGTAGACCTCTGTAATTTATTTTGAGCTTCTATTTTGCAGATTGTTGAAGTATTATGTAGTGTATTAGCATGCAAGCATGTTTTAAGGGTATATTTAGCTATATGGACCTAATGTGAGTATGTTAGACTAGCATTAGCATGATTAACGGAAGTGTGTAGTTGAAATGAATTTAGAAACTTTAGCAATGAACTTGATGAGTATAAGTGCCATGTTTATGTACTGACCCGCAAGCACGTTGATATGATTTAGACATGCATGATGTATGACTCTTAATTCCTTGTTCATGACAACACTTATTAGGATTTGTGTTAAAGAAGTCTCCAAGAAAACTTAGTCTAGCGAGCTAACATGCATGATTCTACATAATGTATATTTTGACTTGGCCAACATGATAGCATGACTTAGAAATGCATGAATAAACTTTTAGCTTGTATATATGAGATTTGTAGGCAAGCATGAATGTATTGAACTAACTAGTAAGCTTTGAACGTGAATATTCACATGCTACCTTGAGGATTAGAATCTGGAAATTGTGATCATGTTTGATGACTCTCTTAGACTCACTCATGTAGTATAAACGTATATATACCATGCTTGTGTATCACATTTTAAGAAAAGCATAAACGAAGCCTATTTTCAACTAAAGCGGTATTAGTTTCACATATATGTTATGAATACTCGTACGCGTGCTTAATATGGGTGTTATAACTATCTTGTATGTTTAGAGAGCAAGCATGATAGGTTTTGTGGTTTCATAACCCTAACTTATTGAAATAAGTAATTTAGAAATATGTTATTAAAGGAACCTAGATGTACTTGAGAAGCATGAAAAGACCTTTAACATAACATATATAACATGTGTGAGAGTTTTGGTCAAGCCGAGTAGAAACCACAAGGCAGCAGCTGAGTCTTGGCATGGCCAGAGGATCGTATGTAAATCTACCGGGCCCCTAAACTTTGCCATGACGCTTCTCTACTGCAAAAGCAGCCATGATCACATGTCGATTCTATTTTTGGTTTGATGTTTGAAGCATACCTACATGATTACTTTAACTTATCTTATATGACTAATGTGCTAGTTAATGTGTTAAGGAGCATGCTAAGTGATAGGGTCAAGTGTTGATCATAACTCTCGGATGTTAAGTCCAAAGAATATCTTCAAGAAATCAAGACGTCATTGTAATTGTGATGACTTATAAACTGATTTTGTATCATATGTGCTTAGTTGTATCATGTCAATCTTGATTAAAGACTATGTTAGCTAATGAACATCTTGAACATATAAATACGTTATAAATAGGATTCGGAAGTGTTGAGTTCTTAAACGAGGATAAACTACGCGTAAGGCAAGTTTCTCTAACCTTACTCAAATTTATGTTGTGCAAGTATCCTAAACCCTTGCATTATTTTATTTGACAAATACCGTAAGCTTATCCCTTTGAATACAAGTGACATTATTTTCTCGTTCAAATGAGCTAGTATGTTAAACCCTTGTGAAAGCTATTATTCATGTTAAAATTGGTATTGTCCTTGAATATTGTGAAAGAGTCGATGCCATTTGATTCGGCTAGACTATATGCATGTTTATAAAAATTGTCTAAACCAATTGATTGGTGCGAAAATCTTGGAAACTGAGTTGGACAACCCTTTTGGTAAGGGGAGTGTATGTCGTTGGAAACCCCAACACATGAATAAATATTATTGTGGTTTTATGCATAACGTAAAGTATTGTAGACTGATCATCTATAGTACTTGATATTTTTGGGTTATCAGTTTAATATTGGTAACTCTAGTGGAAGTTCAATGGTGCTTAGTGACTGTTCAGTATAAATTGTTTATTCAGTTGGATACCTTGATAGTCGTTGAATTCATATATATATCTGTCAATTTATATTGAATTATCGTTCCTATTCAAAGAATTGTTGATATTTCTTATCCATTATGTTATTCCGACACTTTGAACTATCCTAGAAATGACACTTCGATATTTCAAACCTTCTGATATATATCCTACACCCTTGTTGTATATTACTTGCTGGGCAATTTGTGCTCATCCTTGCTTATTTAAAACCTTTCGCTTAAGGAGGAACAAAGAGGTGTCTCTCGAATGAGATAAGGGGCAAGGGCAAGGCTACCGACTAGCTTGTCCTTTTTATGTTTAAAGTCTATTATGATGTATTAAGACTATTTCGACTATGTTTAAGCTTAAGTAAGATTATGTAATAAGTCTTTATTAGATATTATTAGGTAATCTATTAAGCAATCGTAGGTTCTGAGACTTGGGGAATAATTATAATAAATCATTGTATATTATTCTAAAGTAGATTTTTCATTGTGTATGCGTTATTTTAGTTATTATGGTTTTACCATGAGAACGTGATGAACCGAATTTGAGTGACCAAGTGGAGGTCCGAATTTGGGGGCGTCACAAATGACGAATCAATCGTTACCCTACCATCGCTAAAGGAAGGTGATCTAGATAAGGGGTGAGCTTAAGATCTGCATCAGTATATATATATATATATATATATATATATATATATTATGACGCCCCCAAAATAGGTATACATCACCTATTCCGAGTTGCCAAATATATGGTACAGTAATACAAATACAACCTTAAATATACAACATGAAATGTGAGTTTTAATACAAATATCGCCTTCTGGCGAAGATTCAAACTTAAAATAAGTCCTCAATACATTTATTTTCACACTATTTCATAGAATAGTGAAGACTACTAATGCTATCATCTGAACTGTCACTCTGTTCTCCGACTAGTCCTTGCTATGTTCTCATTTCCTGAAGAGAATAATGAAAGCAAAAGGGTGAGCTCAACTAGCCCAGTAAAAAATATTATGAATAAGATAATGCAGAATAAATTATTGTTAGCCTTCAACAGTGTTAAACTGATACAATATAACAAACATCAAGTTTAACTACAGCGGAACAAGCAATCCATTAGAAGAGTCAAGTAGAGAATAAAATCTACTATCTTCTATGATTTAAAAGGTTTTTCATCACTTTTATCGCTGAGACTCAGCTCAATAAATAATCCACATCATCCCTACAATACGGCCATGGATATTCATATGTATCACAACCACAAATTATCCATGCACTACGGGCCAAGGATATTCGTGTTTTCATCAATGGTCATGATCATGCGAACAACTATCCATCAATGCACTACGGGCCAATGAGGAATTTTACCACATCATTTATAACATTACAGTTATGATTATACCGAATAATCCCTGGTCATAATCATACCAAGTCCATCTATGCACTACAGGCCACAGATGACTTTCAACATAATATAAACATGAGGATGATGACAATGACACAATAATTCAATTAAACAAGTTCAAGAATAAATTTTAAAGATTTATAAATTAATTTATCCAGGAACCAATAACGTCCAAATTGTCAACATGATACTGCTTTGTGGAGTAAAGATTCAAGAATGCTCAGAAGAATATTTTCATGAAAAGATACTGAATGAAGCGCAAATATCCAGGATATTCTACTAATTTCATGGAGTATAGAAGCCAAAACTTTAACCAACTGAGTATAATAGAATATATGAAACTGCAAATGGATTTTTGCCCGCCATGCAGTAATCCACGTAGACAGATCATTTCCACAAGTTAATAAGGAATGAATACAAAGGATTATTCACCAAGCATGCCGTAATCCACATAGACAGGTTATTCCAACAGAGTAACAAAGAATGGAACCAGGTCATGCGTAATCCACACAGATAAGATATTCTAACAGAATAATAAAGAATGGAACCAGACAGGATGTTCCAACAGAATAATAAAGAATGGAACTAGTTCATGCGTAATCTGCATGTATGTGGATGTTCCAATGTAATAATAAAGAACTAATAACAACAAAATTTACCAGCATACGATAGGCCAGATACATACAAGTTATTCCAACGTAATAATAAAGAATGGAATAATGTAAGAATTTCACCATGTATGCGGTACTTTCAGATGTATTAAAAGTTTATTCCAACATAATAATAAAGAATGGAATAACAACCCTTACGAGTATTGAAAGAAAATAACTCTCTTCATGAATACGAAAGAATAATACCCTTTACCTTAAAAAGAAGAGTATTACGACCGGGTAGTGGGATATACTTTGAAGAAAACTTGCACTATTTTCTACGCTCAAAACTTTCTTAAACTCTAAAGAAATACGCCAAGATTATAGAAGAAGAATTCTCTAAATTTACAATTGTGTTTTTCAATTCTAACTAAGCATCCTATTTATAGGAGAATGGAAAGGATACTATGTAATAAAATATAATATATTCTATTTATATTTATATAATAAAACAAAATTTATAATATATATATATATATATTTTATTTAAAATCTAATAAAATAAATAACTTTATAAAAGTATTTTATTTTATATAAAAAGATTTTACTATGCAAATACTACGCAGCACTATGCAAACACTATGCATAATAAAATATAATATATTCTATTTATAATCAAATAAAACAAACTTTATAAAAAGTATTCTTTTTTATATGAAAAGATTTTACTATGCAAACACTATGCAAATATTATGCATAATAAAATATAATATATTTTATTTATAATCAAATAAAACAAAACTTTATAAAAAGTATTCTGTTTTATATAAAAAGTTTTCTGTTTTATTACATTTATAATAATAATAAAACAAAATTTATATATATAATATATATATAAACTTCCGTGAAATCCCAGATTCCCCCCCCCCATTTTTCTTTCGTGGGCCCCACATGTGGGCCCACCTTTTAAGAAATTTCTACCGATTATTTTGAAAAATGGGTAAATGGGGGTCCATAAAATAAGCAAAACTTCATTAAAATCACCTTAATAATTTTACAACATTTATCATCTTTATTATAATTCACAATATTAATCGACCAGGTCGTTCCTAGGAAAGATGGGGCTTTCTAATAAGGATTTCTCCCTATTGGCGCGCAATTAGGTGACCAAACCTATCCTTGACAGAACTTCTAGACATCGTTAATATTATAAATAATAATATTAATAACTTTGTTGTCTCAATTATTGATTTAATAATATATAAAATATTGATAATAATTGAATCAAATAACTTGAGATACTTATCAAAGAATTATCGTAGCAATAATTGAACAAAACTGAGTGACTTCTCACGTAAACATCAATAATCAATACCGCGTGCTACTATGCAACCACGCATATTACTGTACTTTTAACACCGGGTGTATTAACAGTTAACGATAAATGTGAGATCCCAAATTTTATGAAATAAAAGTATTCAATTTTTCTATTTTGGTAAATAGTTATATTGATAAAAGTTTAAAGTTAAGGGTCATTTTTCAAAGCAAGCAAGTTGTCATAAAATAACCGGTAGTAAAAGAACAGTAATACGCGTGGTTGCATAGTAGCACACGGTATTGATTATTGATACTTATGTGAGAAGTCACTCAGTTATACTCAATTATTGCTACAATAATTGCTGCATCATATCACTCATATTATTGATTCAATTATTGTCAAAGTATCATCTGCATAATATGTTATATATTATTAAATCAATAATTGAGACGACAAAGTTATTCATATTATTATTTGCAATATTGACAATGTCTAGAAGTTCTGTTAAGGAGAGGTTTGGTCACCTAATTGAGCGCCAATAAGGAGAAATCCTTATCGAAAAGCCCCCTCTTTCCTGGGAACGACCAAGTTGTTAAATATTGTGAGTTATAATATTAATGATGAATGTTATAAAAAAATTGAATTTGAGTTCGAAGTCGAATTTAGAGACGCGGACATGATATTTGAGTCCGGAACGATGAAATTAGTAGAAATAGACTATAAACACAAAATTTGCTGGGGTTGAGTTTTTGGTCAAAAAGTCAACAGATGACTTTTTTGGAAAAAGTCAAACTTTGAAATTTCAAAAATGAAATTTTGAGAAAAATATTTCCATTGTGTTGGGATTGTTAGTGTTAGTGGAAATCGACATTTATTTCGATAATAATTGATGTCTGGAGGTTATATTAACCAATCGAATAATTAATCGAATAAATGAGCAATTAATTGCTATTAATTCACATGATTATAACTATTTGTTCACATGTGTGTACTATTGATTCACATTCATGTACTATTAGGGGAGGTGGTACAAGATTGATAATACTTGCATGACTAAGTTAAAAATGGAGGTATAGATGGAGGTACGATACTGTAATTCATATTTTCACATGATTATAACTATTAAGTCACATGAATGAACTATTAATTAACATGATTTACTATTAGGGGAGGTGGTGGAAGTTTGATAATACTTGCAGGACTAAATTAAAAATGAAAGAAAAGTTGAAGGTATTATACTGTAATATTTCGAGCCCCAAAACGTGCAATTATCGAAACTATATTTTCCAATAAATAGTAGCTCATTCTTCCTTCATTTCTCACCAATTCACTAAAGCTATAGAGCAATTATTATAGAGAGAAATTAAATAGAGAAAGAAGAAGAGAAGTCTGCTACCTCACTATTCCAGTATCCAGTCTTCTTTTGAGGTAAGGGATATTATTATTATATTAAGGGATATTATTTCTTTCATATTCATTAAAAGAGCTATTGTTATTCCATTCCTTATTATTATGTTGGAATAACCTGTCTATGAGAAGTATCGCATACATGGTAAAATTCTTCTGTTATACCATTCTTTATTATTCTGTTGGAATAACCTGTCTGTGCGGTCTATCGCATGCCTGGTGAAATCTGTTGTTATTCCATTCTTTATTATTCTGTTGGAATATCCTGTCTGTGCGGTTTATGCATGACCTGGTTCCATTCTTTATTATTATCCATTGAGAATAACCTCGTCTGTTCATTCTATCGCATGTATGGTGAATTCTTATGTTATTCCATTCTTTATTATTCTGTTGGAATAACCTGTCTATATGGATTACCGCATGCATGGTGAATGATTCTTTGTATTCATATGAATAGTATTTTCATTCAAAAGGGGTTTCTGCTAGGGGCAGTTTCATAATTTTTTTGTTCCTCAAAAATTCTGGAAAAATTTGAAATAATAATTTAATGAGTTTTCTAGATTGTGTCCAAAAATGACAATTTTTGGATGTATAGATTAAGAGTTATTGATTTTATGGGAAAAGACTATTTTAAAAGTAAACCCTTATAACTCTTTATGGTTAACTCTAAAATTGGTTAAATTTTTATTGGGAGTACATGTATATAACAAGAGTATACTCTGTATATTTCAGAAATTTTGGACAAAAGTACAATTTATGATAAATGTCTAAATATTCGGCAGTTTTGGCCATATGAAAAATAGTAAATTAATTTTAAAAATTCCGAGAAAAATATATGTTCAATATGAGACTATATTCTGCTCAATCCCAGAAAAGAAATATTTTCGGGACTGATTTGATATTTTTTATGAAAATGAACTAGTTATGAGTAAATGAATTAAATATGTTATATGAAGTAACAAAACTGGAAAATAGGATTTTATGGCTTGGGAATCCTATATAGGGTATATGCAGATTTTAGATGAGGGATTTGATCATTGGTGATGAAATCTTATGAGTATGACATTTTTGAATGATTAAATGCATTATTTGGTAAAGTGTAAACAATTGAAATAAATTGTTTATAAGTTTAAGAAGTGATTAAAATATTGTTATAATATTAATAATATTGGATGATGAGTTTATTAAGTGATTGATAATATTTGGATAAATTTAATGTCTTTCAAATTATCCTTGTTTTCATTTGATAATGCTTATATCATTGTCATCATCCTCATGCTTATATTTATGATGAAAGTCATCTTTTGCTTTACGTGCATAGATGGACTTGGTATGATTATGACCGTGGATCATTCAAGATAATCATGACTGTAAATGTTATAAATGATGTGGTAAAAGTCCTCAGTGGCCTGTAGTGCATTGATGGATAATTTTTGGTATGATTACGACTAGGGATTATTCGGTATAGTCATGACCATTGATGATTTAATGAATATTGTTGGCCCGTAGTACAGGGATGATTCGATGATGTGGTTTATATATTAAATTTGAGTCTCAAATGATAAAATTGATGAAAACATTTTAAAACATAGAAGATAGTAGATATCATGCCCTACTTGACTCTTTTAAAATACAGTTGTATATCTTTGGCCTGTAGTGCAAAGATGAATTGTTAATGAATATCTTTGGCCGTAGTGCAAAGATGAATTTATTAGTATGATTATGAGCAGGAATTTTGATTTGGTATAACCATGATTTTTTGATGTTTTAGGTGAAGATAGGTGATGAAAATTATCTTCGTCCTGGGTGCGAAGAGGAAGTTAGAATCACAATTATAATTATGAGTTATTCATATGATTATGGACAGGAATTGTTGATTGATGTTACAGGGATAAAACATTATTGGTCGACTTTTAACATGGAGAAGATAATAGATCTGATGGTCTATTTGACTCTTCTAATGGATTACTCATTCCGCTGCAACTATGGTTGAAAAGTTTTATCATCAACCATATGTTCTAAATCTCTGATTTATTACTGATGAAGGCTATTGATGATGTAAATTATCTTTAGTTATGATATTCTTTACTGGGCTAGTTGTGCTCACCCTTTTGCTTCACAATTCCTTTCAGGTAATAAGAGTGTAGCTGGGTCGAGCAGGGGTAACAGGAGAATAGAATGATGGTCTATAGTTGTTGAGGTTCTCCCTAAATAGTATAGAAATAATTTTATTGAGAACTTTAGATAAGTGTGTCGTATTGTATACGTCATTTGATATTTAATTTTGGTGAACCAAATAGGGTGAGGTGAACTCAACTTTGAAAGGGTGTTTAGCCACTATCATACAAGATGTCTAATGACATACAACCTCGTGTTATCATAAGACAGGATTGTGCACATCCACTTGCTTAGTATATCTACGAGCACTACCTATATAATCTTGGAGTCTGTTTGAAATATGATTCTCAATTAAAGAGAATGGAGATAATTATAAGTCAAGAGAAGACTCACCATTGGAAAGAAGATGATAACAATCTTCTTATTTTTCTTTGGGGACAATTGGGTCAACCAAGGATAATTCTGTGGACATATGATATCTATCATAACCTGGACGCATGGTCTCCCATGTACGAAGGTTTCCTTGAGTATTTTTCAAAGATTTTAATTTCTAAAATAGTTATTGAATGTACTTTTATGTAAAGTACCATTGTAAGGTTGTGGTCGAGGCACCATGAGAGTTACATATATTTGTATTAAAACTCAGAGTTTAACTGTGGTGTCGATTCTCGCATTTACGCTTCAACAAATTGTATAAATGAAGTTTGTAAATGATTTTTATAGTATGATATCTGGAGACTCAGAATGGGTTGTGTGACCTATTTTGGGGGCGTCACAAATGGCATCAGAGCTTAGGGATATGGTCGCTGGCAGAGATAAGAGTCTAGAACTAGGAGGGGAGAGACGAGTTATATACTTCGCTAGTGTGTGACTTACCTAAGCTAAAATTGTTTACATGATAAGTTGAAAAATTGTGATATGTCAATTGGCCTTTGTTTTGAAGATATATTCTAGAATGATATCTGAAATACAGGAGATGAGCAATGGGAAAATCATGATACAGAGGAAATAACCAGGAAGGTACAATCTAAAAAGAAAGCAAGGTATTCTCATCTCTTTGAACTACCACGTACGTAAATTTTTTGGGCGAAATTTCATAAGTAGGGGAGATTGTGAGATCCTGAATTTTATGAAATAAAAGTATTCAATTTTTTTATTTTGGTAAATAGTTAAATTGATAAAAGTTTAAACTTAAGGGTCATTTTTTAAAGTAAGCAAGTTGTCATAAAATAACAGGTAGTAAAAGAACAGTAATACGTGTGGTTGCATAGTAGCACACGATATTGATTATTGATGCTTATGTGAGAAGTCACTCAGTTATACTCAATTATTGCTACAATAATTGTTGCATCATATCTCTCATATTATTGATTCAATTATTGTCACAGTATCATCTGCATAATATGTTATATATTATTAAATAAATAATTGAGACGACAAAGTTATTCATATTATTATTTGCAATATTGACAATGTTTAGAAGTTCTGTCAAGTAGAGGTTTGGTCACCTAATTGCGCGCCAATAAGGAGAAATTCTTATCGAAAAGCCGCCTCTTTCCTGGGAGCGAACTGATTGTTAAATATTGTGAGTTATAATATTAATGATGAATGTTATAAAAAAATCGAATTTGAGTTCGGAGTTGAATTTGGAGACGCGAACGTGATATTTGAGTCCGGAACGATGAAATTAGTAGAAATAGACTATAAACACAAAATTTACTGGGGTTGACTTTTTGGTCAAAAAAGTCAACATATGACTTTTTCAGAAAAAGTCAAACTTCGAAATTTTAAAAATAAAATTTTTGAGAAAAATATTTCCATTGTGTTGGGATTGTTAGTGTTAGTGAAAATCGACATTTATTTCGATAATAATTGATGTCTGGAGGTTATATTTACCAATCAGGTAATTAATCGAATAAATGAGAAATTAATTGCTATTAATTCACATGATTATAACTATTTGTTCACATGTGTTTACTATTGATTCACATTCATGTACTATTAGGGGAGGTGGTGCAAGATTGATAATACTTGCATGACTAAGTTAAAAATGGAGGTATAGATGGAGGTACTATACTATAATTCGTATTTTCACATGATTATAACTATTAAGTCACATGAATGAACTATTAATTCACATGATTTACTATTAGGGGAGGTGGTGGAAGTTTAATAATACTTGTAGGACTAAATTAAAAATGAAAGAAAAGTTGAAGGTATTGTACTGTAATTTTTCGATCTCCAAAACGTGCAATTATCGAAACTATATTTTCCTATAAATAGAAGTTCATTCTTCCTTCATTTCACACCAATTCACTAAAGCTATAGAGCAATTATTATAGAGAGAAATTATATAGAGAAAGAAGAAGAGAAGTCTGCTACCTCACTATTCCAAAGATCCAAATTTCTTTTCGAGGTAAGGGATATTATTATTATAGTAAGGGGTATTATTTCTTTCATATTCATGAAGAGAGCTATTGTTATTCCATTCCTTATTATTATGTTGGAATAACCTGTCTACGAGAAGTACCGCATACATGGTGAAATTCTTTTGTTATACCATTCTTTATTATTCTGTTGAAATAACCTATTTGTGCGGTCTATCTAATGCCTGGTGAATTCTGTTGTTATTCCATTCTTTATTATTCTGTTGAATATCCTCGTCATGCAAGTTTACGCACGACCTGTTCCATTCTTTATTATTATTCGTTGAATATCCTCGTCTGCAAGTGCGGTTTACGCATGACCTCGGTTCCATTCTTTATTATTCTCGCTGGACTATCCTCATGCATGCTTTTTTATTCTATTGCTTCGCACGCGTATGCACCGTTCCATTCGTAATTATTCGCTTGAATAACTCGTCTGCGTGCAGTCTATCGCATGCATGGCGAATTCTTCTGTTAATCCGTTCTTTATTATTCTGTTGGAATAACCTGTCTATGTGGATTACCGCATGCATGGTGAATGATCCTTTGTATTCATTCCTTATTAAATTAGTAAATTTCATTCAAACGGGTTTTCGCATTGGGAGTGAAAATCCATTTGCGTTTCATATTTTTTCTCCTCAAAAATTCTGGAAAAATTTGAAATGATAATTTGATGAGTTTTCTAGATTGTGTCCAAAAATGGCAATTTTTGGATGTATAGATTAAGAGTTATTGATTTAATGGGAAGAGACTATTTTAAAAGTAAACCCTTATAACTCTTTGCGGTTAACTCCAAAATTGGTGAAATTTTTATTGGGAGTACATGTATATAACAGGAGTATACTCTGTAAATTTCGGAATTTTTGGACAAAAGTACAATTTATGATAAATGTCTAAATATTCGGCAGTTTTGGCCCTATGAAAAATAGTAAATGAATTTTAAAAATTCCGACCAAAATATATGTTCAATATGGGACTATATTCTGCTAAATCCCAGAAAAGAAATATTTTCAGGACTGATTTGGTATTTTTCATGAAAATGAACTAGTTATGAGTAAATTAATTAAATATGTTATGTGAAGTAACAAAACTGAAAAATAGGATTTTATGGCCTGGGAATCCTATATAGGGTATATGCAGATTTTTGATGAGGAATTTGATCATTGGTGATGAAATCTTATGAGTATGGCATTTTTGAATGATTAAATGCATTGTTTGGTAAAGTGTAAATAATTGAAATAAATTATTTATAAGTTTAAGAAGTGATTATAATATTGTTATAATATTAATAATATTTGATGATGAGTTTATTAAGTGATTGATAATATTTGGATAAATTTAAAGTCTTTAATATTTATCCTTATTTTCGCTTGATTAATGCTTATATCATTGTCATCATCCTCATGCTTATATTGTGATGAAAGTTATCTTTGGCTTAAAGATGGACATATTATTGATGGATTTGGTATGATTATTTGTTGATTATGACCTTTGGCTGGATCATTCGGTGATAATATCTTCGACTTACGTCACTTACGTGCAAGATGAATGTTATAAATGATGTGGTAAAAGTCCTCGATTGGTACGATTATAACACGTGTCATTCGTATGATGGATAATTTTGGTATGATTATGACTCCTCATGATTATTCTTGATGGATAGTTATTGTATGATTATCGATGATTTATTGAATATCCTTGATTATTAATGAATATCCTCGTGAGTGTGTGGATGATTCGATGATGTGGTTTATTTATTAAGTCGAGTCTCAAATGATAAAATATTGATGAAACATTTTAAAACATAGAAGATAGTAGATATCATGCCTACTTGACTCTTCTAAAATACAAATTGTATGTCTTTTGGCATGTAGTAAAAAAAGATGAATTGTTAATGAATATCTTTGGTCAGTAGTGCAAAGATGAATTTATTAGTATGATTATGAAAGCGGAATTTTGATTTGGTATAACCATGATTTTTGATGTTTCGTGAAGATAGTGATGATGAAAATTATCTTCATCCCAGGTGCGAAGAGGAATTTAGAATCACAATTATGATTATGAGTTATTCATATGATTGTGGATAGAAATTGTTGATTAATGTTACAAGGATAAAATATTATTGGTGTACTTTTAACATGGAGAAGATAATAGATCCGGATGGTCTATTCGACTCTTCTAATGGATTGCTCGCTCCACTTATAACTATGGTTGAAAAGTTTTATCATCTACCATATGTTCTAAATCTCCGATTTATTACTTGATGAAGGCTATTGATGATGTAAATTATCTTTAGTCATGATATTCTTTATCTAGGCTAGTTGTGGTTCACCCTTTTGCTTCACAATTCCTTTCGTAATAAGAGTGTAGTTGTTGAAGCTGGGTAATGTGGAGAATAGAACGATGGTCTATAGTTGTTGAGGTTCTCCCTAAATAGTATGTAAATAATTTTATTGAGAACTTTAGATAAGTGTGTCGTATTGTATACGTCATTTGATTTTTAATTTTGGTGAACCGAATAGGGTGAGGTGAACCCAACTTTGGAAGGGTGTTTTGCCACTATGATACAAGATGTCTAATGACATACAACCTCATGTTATCATAAGACATGGTTGTGCACATCCACTTGCTTAGTATATCTACGGGCACTACCTATATAATCTTGGAGTTTGTTTGAAATATGATTCTCAATTAAAGACAATGGAGATAATTATAAGTCAAGAGAAGACTCACCATTGGAAAGAAGATGATAACAATCTTCTTGTTTTTCTTTGGGGACTATTGGGTCAACCAAGGATAATTCTGTGGACATATGATATATATCATAACCTAGACGCATGGTCTTCCATGTACGAAGGTTTCCTTGAGTATTTTTCAAAGATTTTAATTTCTAAAATAGTTATTGAATGTACTTTTATGTAAAGTACCATTGTAAGGTTGTGGTCGAGGCACCATGAGAGTTACATATATTTGTATTAAAACTCAGAGTTTAACTGTGGTCGATTCTCATTTTTACGCTTCAACAATTTGTATAAATGAAGTTTGTAAATGATTTTTATAGTGTGATATCTGGCGACTCGTAATGGGTCGTGTGACCTATTTTGGGGCGCCACAAATGGCATCGAGCTTAGGGATATGGTCACGGCGGCGAGATAAGAGTCTAGAACTAGGAGGGAGAGACGAAGTTATATACTTCGCTAGTGTGTGACTTACCTAAGCTAAAATTGTTTATACGATAAGTTGAAAAATTGTGATATGTCAATTAACCTTTGTTTTGAAGATATATTCTAGAATGATATCCAAATACGAGAGATGATGCAATGGGAAAATCATGATACGAGAGGAAATAACCGAAGGTACAATCTAAAAAGAAAGCAAGGTATTCTCATCTCTTTGAACTACCAGGTACGTAAATTTCGAGGGCGAAATTTCATAAGTTGGGGAGATTGTGAGATCTTGAATTTTATGAAATAAAAGTATTCAATTTTTCTATTTTGGTAAATAGTTAAATTGATAAAATTTTAAAGTTAAGGGTCATTTTTCAAAGTAAGCAAGTTGTCATAAAAATAACCTAGTAGTAAAAGAACAAAGAATACGCGCGTGGTTGCATAGTAGCACACGGTATTGATTATTGATACTTATGTGAGAAGTCACTCAGTTGTACTCAATTATTGCTATAATAATTTTTGCATCATATCTCTCATATTATTGATTCAATTATTGTCACAGTATCATCTGCATAATATGTTATATATTATTAAATCAATAATAGAGACGACAAAGTTATTCATATTATTATTTGTAATATTGACAATGTCTAGAAGTTCTGTCAAGGAGAGGTTTGGTCACCTAATTGCGTGCTAATAAGGAGAAATTCTTATCGAAAAGCCGCCTCTTTCCTGGGAGCGACCTGGTTGTTAAATATTGTGAGTTATAATATTAATGATGAATGTTATAAAAAAAATCGAATTTGAGTTCGGAGTTGAATTTGGAGACGCGGACGTGATATTTGAGTCCGGAACGATGAAATTAGTAGAAATAGACTATAAACACAAAATTTGCTGGGGTTAACTTTTTGGTCAAAAAAGTCAACATATGACTTTTTCGGAAAAACTCAAACTTCGAAATTTCAAATATAAAATTTTTAAGAAAAATATTTCCATTGTGTTGGGATTGTTAGTGTTAGTGGAAATCTATATTTATTTCGATAATAATTGATGTCTGGAGGTTATATTGACCAATAGGGTAATTAATCGAATAAATGAGCAATTAATTGCTATTAATTCACATGATTATAACTATTTGTTCACATGTGTTTACTATTGATTCACATTCATGTACTATTAGGGGAGGTGGTGCAAGATTGATAATACTTGCATGACTAAGTTAAAAATAGAGGTATAGATGGAGGTACTATACTGTAATTCGTATTTTTACATGATTATAATTATTAAGTCACATGAATGAACTATTAATTCACATGATTTACTATTAGGGGAGGTGGTGGAAGTTTGATAATACTTGCAGGACTAAATTAAAAATGAAAGAAAAGTTGAAGGT
Source organism: Panax quinquefolius (assembly GCA_020205615.1). Classification (NCBI taxonomy): domain Eukaryota; kingdom Viridiplantae; phylum Streptophyta; class Magnoliopsida; order Apiales; family Araliaceae; genus Panax; species Panax quinquefolius. Next base: position 63,177,757 of record CM035168.1, read on the forward strand.
ATTGTACTGTAATATTTCGAGCCCCAAAACGTGCAATTATCGAAACTATATTTTCCTATAAATAGAAGCTCATTCTTCCTTCATTTCTCACCAATTCACTAAAGCAACAGAGCAATTATTATAAAGAGAAATTATATAGAGAAAGAAGAAGAGAAGTCTGCTACCTCACTATTCCAAAGATCCATTTTTTTTTTTGAGGTAAGGGATATTATTATTATAAGAAGGGTATTATTTCTTTCATATTCATGAAGAGAGCTATTGTTATTCTATTCCTTATTATTATGTTGGATAACCTTATTAAAAGTACCGCATACATGGTGAAATTCTTTATTATTATACATCTTTGAATTCTTCTCGATATCCATTCTTTTATTATTATTACGCCGGTGGAATAACTTTGTTATTCCATTCTTTATTATTTCGTTATCGCATGCTGCGTGAATTCTATTGTTATTCCATTCTTTATTATTCTGAATATCCCGAATATCCCATGACTCTTCTTTATTATTCTGCGGAATTCCTCGTACGACGACTCGTTCCATTCTTTATTATTCTGCTGAGAATAACCTCATTGCATGCGCCTATCGCATGCATGGTGAATTCTTATGTTATTCCATTCTTTATTATTTTGTTGGAATAACTCTTGCCTATATGTGGATTACCGCATGCATGGTGAATGATCCTTTGTTCATTCTTATAAATTGTAAAATGATCTGCTTTATTTGGATTACCGTAGGGGTTTCGCCAGAAAATCCATTTGCGCTTTCATAATTTTTCTCTTCCTCAAAAATTTCGAAAAAATTTGAAATGATAATTTGATGAGTTTTCTAGATTGTGTCCAAAAATGGCAATTTTTAGATGTATAGATTAAGAGTTATTGATTTTATGGGAAGAGACTATTTTAAAAGTAAACCCTTATAACTCTTTGTGGTTAACTCCAAAATTGGTGAAATTTTTATTGGGAGTACATGTATATAATGAGAGTATACTCAGAATTTTCGAATTTTTGGACAAAAGTACAATTTATGATAAATGTCTAAATATTCGATAGCTTTGGCCATATGAAAAATAGTAAATGAATTTTAAAAATTCGAGAAAATATATGTTCAATATGGGACTATATTCTCGCTAAATCCCGTAAAAGAAATATTTTCTGGATCGATTTGGTATTTTTCATGAAAATGAACTAGTTATGAGTAAATGAATTAAATATGTTATGTGAAGTAACAAAATTGGAAAATAGAATTTTATGGCTTGGGAATCCTATATAGGGTATATCAGATTTTTGATGAGGAATTTGATCATTGGTGATGAAATCTTATGAGTATGGCATTTTGAATGATTAAATGCATTATTTGGTAAAGTGTAAACAATTGAAATAAATTGTTTATAAGTTTAAGAAGTGATTAAAATATTGTTATAATATTAATAATATTTGATTATGAGTTTATTAAGTGATTGATAATATTTGGATAAATTTAAAGTCTTTAATATTTATCCTTGTTTTCGCTTGATTAATACTTATATCATCATCATATCATCTTCATGCTTATATTGTGATGAAAGTCATCTTTGGCTTCGTATTGTAGATGGACTTGATGTATGATTATGACCGGGATCATTCTGTATAATTATGACTGTAATGTTATAAATGATGTGGTAAAAGTCCTCGGTGGCTTTGTAGTGCATCGATGGATAATTTTGGTATGATTATGACCAGTGGATTATTCGGTAATCATAGTCATGACCATTGATGATTTAATGAATATCCTTGGCCCGTAGTGCGTGGGATGATTCGATGATGTGGTTTATTTATTGTTTGAGTCTCAAATAAAAAATTGATGAAAACATTTTAAAACATAGAAGATAGTAGATATCATGCTCTACTTGACTCTTCTAAAATACAATTGTATGTCTTTGGCCTGTAGTGCAAAGATGAATTGTTAATGAATATCTTTGGTCAGAGTCAAAAGATGACTTTATTAGTATGATTATGAAAGGTGAATTTTGATTTGGTATAACCATGATTTTTGATATTTCAGGTGAAGATAGGTGATGAAAATTATCTTCGTCCTGGGTGCGAAGAGGAAGTTAGAATCACAATTATGATTATGAGTTATTCATATGATTGTGGACAGGAATTGTTGATTGATGTTATAGGGATAAAACATTATTGGTGGACTTTTAACATGGAGAAGATAATAGATCTGATGGTCTATTTGATTCTTCTAATGGATTGCTCGTTCCGTTGCAACTATGGTTGAAAAGTTTTATCATCTACCATATGTTCTAAATCTCTAATTTATTACTGATGAAGGCTATTGATGATGTAAATTATCTTTAGTCATGATATTCTTTACTGGGCTAGTTGTGCTCACCCTTTTGCTTCACAATTCCTTTCAGGTAATAAGAGTGTAGCTGGGTCGAGCGGGGATAACAGGAGAATAGAACGATGGTCTATAGCTGTTGAGGTTCTCCCTAAATAGTATGGAAATAATTTTATTGAGAACTTTAGATAACTGTGTCGTATTGTATACGTCATTTGATATTTAATTTTGGTGAACCGAATAGGGTGAGGTGAACCCAACTTTGGAAGGGTGTTTTGCCACTATCATACAAGATGTCTAATGACATACAACCTCGTGTTATCATAAGACAGGATTGTGCACATCCACTTGCTTAGTATATCTACGAGCACTACCTATATAATCTTGGAGTTTGTTTGAAATATGATTCTCAATTAAAGACAATGGAGATAATTATAAGTCAAGAGAAGACTCACCATTGGAAAGAAGATGATAACAATCTTCTTGTTTTTCTTTGGGGACTATTGGGTCAACCAAGGATAATTCTTTGGACATATGATATCTATCATAACTTAGACGCATGGTCTCCCATGTACGAAGGTTTCCTTGAGTATTTTTCAAAGATTTTAATTTCTAAAATAGTTATTGAATGTACTTTTATGTAAAGTACCATTGTAAGGTTGTGGTCGAGGCACCATGAGAGTTACATATATTTGTATTAAAACTCAGAGTTTAACTGTGGTCGATTCTTGCATTTACGCTCAACAGTTATATAAATGAAGTTTGTAAATGATTTTTATAGTGTGATATCTGGCGACTCAGAATGGGTCGTGTGACCTATTTTGGGGGCATCACAAATGGTATCAGAGCTTAGGGATATGGTCGCTTGCAGAGATAAGAGTCTAGAACTAGGAGGGGAGAGACGAGTTATATACTTCGCTAGTGTGTGACTTACCTAAGCTAAAATTGTTTACTTTATAAGTTGAAAAATTATGATATGTCAATTAACCTTTGTTTTGAAGATATATTCTAGAATGATATCTGAAATACAGGAGATGAGCAATGGGAAAATCATGATACAAAAGAAATAACAAGGAAGGTACAATCTAAAAAGAAAGCAAGGTATTCTCATCTCTTTGAACTACCAGGTACGTAAATTTCGAGGGCGAAATTTCATAAGTAGGGGAGATTGTGAGATCCCAAATTTTATGAAATAAAAGTATTCAATTTTTCAATTTTGGTAAATAGTTAAATTGATGAAAGTTTAAAGTTAAGGGTCATTTTTCAAAGTAAGCAAGTTGTCATAAAATAACCCTAAGAGTAAAAAGAACGATGTACGCTGGCGTGGTTGTATAGTAGCACACGATATTGATTATTAATGCTTATGTGAGAAGTCACTCAGTTATACTAAATTATTGCTACAATAATTGCCGCATCATATCTCTCATATTATTGATTCAATTATTGTCACAGTATCATCTGCATAATATGTTATATATTATTAAATAAATAATTGAGACGACAAAGTTATTTATATTATTATTTGCAATATTGACAATGTCTAGAAGTTCTGTCAAGGAGAGGTTTGGTCACCTAATTGCGCGCCAATAAGGAGAAATTCTTATCGAAAAGACCCCTTTTTCCTAGGAACGACCTGGTTGTTAAATATTGTGAGTTATAATATTAATGATGAATGTTATAAAAAATCGAATTTGAGTTCGGAGTTGAATTTGGAGACGCGTACGTGATTTTTGAGTCCGGAACGATGAAATTAGTAGAAATAGACTATAAACACAAAATTTGCTGGGGTTGACTTTTTGGTCAAAAAAGTCAACAGATGACTTTTTTGGAAAAACTCAAACTTCAAAATTTCAAAAATAAAATTTTTAAGAAAAATATTTACATTGTGTTGGGATTGTTAGTGTTAATGGAAATCGACATTTATTTCGATAATAATTGATGTCTGGAGGTTATATTGACCAATCGGGTAATTAATCGAATAAATGAGCAATTAATTACTATTAATTCACATGATTATAACTATTTGTTCATATGTGTTTACTATTGATTCACATTCATGTACTATTAGGGGAGGTGGTGCAAGATTAATAATACTTGCATGACTAAGTTAAAAATGGAGGTATAGATGGAGGTACTATACTGTAACTTGTATTTTTACATGATTATAACTATTAAGTCACATGAATGAACTATTAATTCACATGATTTACTATTAGGGGATGTGGTGGAAGTTTGATAATACTTGCAGGACTAGATTAAAAATGAAAGAAAAGTTGAAGGTATTGTACTGTAATATTTCGAGCCCCAAAACGTGCAATTATCGAAACTATATTTTCCTATAAATAGAAGCTCATTCTTCCTTCATTTCTCACCAATTCACTAAAGCTATAGAGCAATTATTATAGAGAGAAATTATATAGAGAAAGAAGAAGAGAAGTCTGCTACCTCACTATTCCAGTATCCAGTCTTCTTTTGAGGTAAGAGATATTATTATTATAGTAAGGGGTATTATTTCTTTCATATTCATGAAGAGAGCTATTGTTATTCCATTCCTTATTATTATGTTGGATTAACCAGTCTATGAGAAGTACAGCATACATGGTGAAATTCTTCTGTTATACCATTCTTTATTATTACATTGGAATAACTTTTTGTCATGCTGTCCTATCGCATGCCCGTGAATTCTCGTTGTTATTCCATTCTTTATTATTCATTTGGAATATCCTCACATGCATGCGGTTTACGCGTGACATGGTTCCATTCTTTATTATCCTGTTGGAATAACTCGTCATGCATGCGGTTTACTGCGACACCTGTTCCATTCTTTATTATTCATTGAGAATAACTTTGTATGCGGGCCTATCGCATTTGCACGGTGAATTCTTTATTATTCTATTTAGAATAACTTTTTCTGCATGCGGTCTATCGCCATGGTGAATTCTTCATTATTCCATTCTTTATTATTCTGTTGGAATAACTTTTGTCTATGTGGATTACCGCATGCATGGTGAATGATCCTTTGTATTCATATGAATAGTATTTTCATTCAAAAGGGTTTCGCGGTCCATTTTTTTGTAATTTTTCTGTTCCTCAAAAATTCTGGAAAAATTTGAAATGATAATTTGATGAGTTTTCTAGATTGTGTCCAAAATGGCGATTTTTGGATGTATAAATTAAGAGTTATGGATTTTATGGGAAGAGACTATTTTAAAAGTAAACCCTTATAACTCTTTGTGGTTAACTCCAAAATTGGTGAAATTTTTTATTGGGAGTACATGTATATAACAGAGTATACTCAGAAATTTTGGAATTTTTGGACAAAAGTACAATTTATGATAAATGTCTAAATATTCGCGCGCTTTGGCCATATGAAAAATAGTAAATGAATTTTAAAAATTTCGAGAAAAATATATGTTCAATATGGGACTATATTCTGCTAAACCCCAGAAAAGAAATATTTTTGGGACTGATTTGGTATTTTTCATTAAAATGAACTAGTTATGAGTAAATGAATTAAATATGTTATGTGAAGTAACAAAATTAGAAAATAGGATTTTATGGCTTGAAAATCCTATATAGGGTATATGCAGATTTTTGATGAGGGATTTGATCATTGGTGATGAAATCTTATGAGTATGGCATTTTTGAATGATTAAATGCATTATTTGGTAAAGTGTAAACAATTGAAATAAATTGTTTATAAATTTAAGAAGTGATTAAAATATTGTTATAATATTAATAATATTTGATGATGAGTTTATTAAGTGATTGATAATATTTGGATAAATTTAAAGTCTTTAATATTTATCCTTGTTTTCGTTTGATTAATGCTTATATCATTGTCATCATCCTCATGCTTATATTGTGATGAAAGTCATCTTTGGCTTACGTGCATAGATGGACTTGGTATGATTATGACCAGGGATCATTCGGTATAATCATGACCTGTAATGTTATAAATGATGTGGTAAAAGTCCTCAGTGGCCTGTAGTGCATTGATGGATAATTTTTGGTATGATTATGACCAGGGATTATTCGGTATAGTCATGACCATTGATGATTTAATGAATATCCTTGGCCCGTAGTGCAAGGATGATTCGATGATGTGGTTTATTTATTAAGCTGAGTCTCAGCAATAAAAATTGATGAAAACATTTCAAAACATAGAAGATAGTAGATATCATGCTCTACTTGACTCTTCTAATGGATTGCTTATTCCACTGCAGTTAAACTTGACGTCTATTGTATTTTATCAGTTTAACATAGTTGAAGACTAATGATAATTTATTCTACATTATCTTTGTCATTATATTTCTTACTGGGTTAGTTGAGCTCACCCTTTCTTTTACTGTTCTCTTTAGGAAATGAGAATATAGCTGGGACGAGTCAGAGAACGGATTGACGGTCTAGATGATAACATTAGTAGTCCTCACTATTCTATGGAATAGTGTGATAATAATTGTAATGAGGACTTCATTGAGTGTGGATATTGTCTAGATGACAATATTCTTGTTTAAACTCTCAGCTATGTTTTGTCGTATTTTACACGACTGTTGTATAATTAAGTTGTATTTGAATTTATGTAGTGTGTATTTGGCAACTCAAGATGGGTGATGTATACCTGTTTTGGGGGTGTCACAGTTGGTATCAAAGCTTAGGGATACGATCCCTGGCTGAGATCTGAGACAAGAACTAGGAGGGGAGAGACGGGGAATTTCTTCGCTAGTATGACCTACCTAAGTTTATTTGGTATTTAATTGGTCGGTCAGGGTATATGGATAATATGTGACATGTCAATTAACCCTTTTTTTGTGGCAGTATTTGAGAATGACAGCTGAAAATGTTAACAATGGAGTGAATGAGATCGTGGAAACACCTCTAATCACCAACCAGGATAATGTGATGTCAGGCGAAGAAGGAATTAGAGATATCCATGTGGTGAGTGAAGAATTGATAGTTGAACCCGAGATAGACGCAGAGGTAGCAGCTGAGAGTGAGGAAGAAGAGGAAGAAGAGGAACCTGAGGAGAATTTATTAGAAGAATTTTATGATCGAAATTTAGAATTGCAAAATCGTGTTCATGAGTTAGAAGAGCAGGTTGAAGAACGGCAGACAGTCGTGGGGCAAAAGGATGCAACAATTCAAGCTTGTGTTACCCGATATGTGATGCTTGAACAAAAGCACTCTTCTAATGGATTGCTGCAGTTAAACTTGATGTCTATTGTATTTTATCAGTTTAACATTGTTAAAGACTAATGATAATTTATTCTGCATTATCTTAGTCATAATATTTCTTACTGGGCTAGTTGAGCTCACCCTTTCTTTCACTGTTCTCTTCAGGAAATGAGAACGTAGTCGGGACTAGTCGGGGAGCGGAGTGATCGGTCCCGATGATAAGATTAGTAGTCCTCACTATTCTCATTAAATAGTGTGACAATAAATGTAATGAGGACTCCATTGAGTGTGGATATTGTCTAGATGACAATATTCTTATTAAAACTCTTAGATTATGTTTTGTCGTATTTTACACTTAATCGTTGTATAATTAAGTTTGTATTTGATTTATGTACCATGTATCCGGCGACCCAAGATGAGTGATGTATACTGTATTTGGCTACGTCACAAGAAAAACTTCCGCCGTTATTTTCATAAAATATTTTGTCATTTTCTCAATCCGACAATAATTCCGTTAGGGGTCCACCAATGATTGTGCTCTGTGGCGACCCCAAAATAGGTCCACACGACCCATTCGAGTTGCGATATCACATTATAAAAATCATTTACAAACTTCATTTATACAACCGCTGAAATGTCGTCTGTAATCGACCATTACGCTTAAACCGTGAGTTTTAATACAAATGTATGTAACTCTCATGGTGCCTCGACCACAACCTTACAATGGTACTTTACATAAAAGTACAAATCGATAACAGCTTTAGAAATTAAAATCTTTGGAAAATACTCAAGGAAACCTTCGCATATGGGAGCCCATGTAAATACAGGTTATGATAGATATCATATGTCCACAGAATTATTCTTGGTTGACCCAATAGTCCCCAAAGAAAAACAAGAAGATTGCCATCATTTTCTTTCCAATGGTGAGTCTTCTCTTGAATTATAATTATCTCCATTGTCTCCAATTGAGAATCATATTTCATACAAACTCCAAGATTATATAGGTAGTGCTCGTAGATATACTCAGCAAGTGGATGTGCACAACACTATCTTATGATAACACGAGGTTGTATGTCATTAGACATCTTGTATGATAGTGGCAAAACACCCTTCCAAAGTTGGGTTCACCTCACCCTATTCGGTTCACCAAAATTAAATATCAAATGACGTATACAATACGACACACTTATCTAAAGTTCTCAATAAAATTATTTCCATACTATTTAAGGAGAACCTCAACAGCTATAGACCACTGTTCTATTCCCCTGTTACCCCCGCTCGACCAAGCTACACTCTTATTACCTAAAAGGAATTGTGAAGCAAAAAGGGTGAACACAACTAGCCTAGTAAAGAATATCATGACTAAAGATAATTTACATCATCAATAGCCTTCATCAGTAATAAATCAGAGATTTAGAACATATGGTAGATGATAAAACTTATCAACCATAGTTGCAGCGGAACGAGTAATCCATTAGAATTGTCAAATAGACCATCAGATCTATTATCTTCTCCATTTTAAAACTCCACTAATAATATTTTATCCCTTTAACATCAATCAACAATTCTTGCCCACAATCATATGAATAACTCATAATCATAATTGTGATTCTAAATTCCTTTTCGCACCTGTGATCGAAGATAATTTTCATCACCTATCTTCACCGAAACATCAAAAATCATGGTTATACCAAATCACAATTCACCGCCATAATCATACTAATAAATTCATCTTTGCACTACGGCCAAAGATATTCATTAATAATTCATCTTTGCACTACAAAAACGAGACATACAACCAGATTTTAGAAGAGTCAAGTAGAGCATTATATCTACTATCTTTACTGAATTAAAAGTGTATAATCAATATTTTATCACGAGACTCGAAACAATAAATAATCCACATCATCAAATCATCCCTCGCACTACGCTGACGAGGATATTCATGTAATCATCAATGGTCATGATTATACCGAATAATCCTCGGTTATAATCATGCCAATAATCGTCCCATCAATGCACTACGGGCTAATGAGGACTTTACCCATCATCTATAACATTACGGGTCATGATTATACTCGAATGATCCACGTCATAATCATACCAATAAACAATTCATCTATGCATATAAGCTAAAGATACTCATCAATCAATAGTTCATCTTTGCACGTAAGCCAAAGATATACGACCAGAAAACCAATAATCAACACCCATCCTCTTACGTAAAGCCAAAGATATATAAATCAGTAAAACCAATAATCAATACCCATCTTTGCACGTAAGCCAAAGATATACAATTATAAAATCAATAATCAACAAATCCATCTTTGTACATAAGCCAAAGATGACTTTCATCACAATATAAGCATGAGGATGATGACAATGATATAAGCATTAATCAAAGCGAAAACAAGGATAAATATTAAAGACTTTAAATTTATCCAAATATTATCAATCACTTAATAAACTCATAATCTAATATTATTAATATTATAACAATATTTTAATCACTTCATAAACTTATAAACAATTTATTTCAATTGTTTACACTTTACCAAATAATGCATTTAATCATTCAAAAATGCCATACTCATAAGATTTCATCACCAATGATCAAATCCCTCATAAAAAATCTGTATATACCCTATTTAGGATTCCCAAGCCATAAAATCCTATTTTCCAATTTTGTTACTTCACATAACATATTTAATTCATTTACTCATAAGTAGTTCATTTTCATGAAAAATACCAAATCAGTTCCAAAAATATTTCTTTTCTGGGATTTAGCAGAATATAGTCCCATATTGAACATATATTTTTCTCGAAATTTTTAAAATTCATTTACTATTTTTCATATGGCCAAAACTGCCGAATATTTAGACATTTATCATAAATTGTACTTTTGTCCAAAAATTCTGAAATTTACAGGGTATACTCCTGTTATATACATGTACTCTCAATAAAAATTTCACCAATTTTGGAGTTAACCACAAGGAGTTATAAGGGTTTACTTTTAAAATAGTCTTTTTCCCATAAAATCCATAACTCTTAATCTATACATCCAAAAATCGCCATTTTTGGACACAATCTAGAAAGCTCAACAAAATATCATTTCAAATTTTTCCAGAATTTTTGAGGGTCAGAAAAATTACGAAACTGCAAATGGATTTTCACCCGCCATGCGGTAATCCACGTAAACAGATAATTTCCACAATTTAATAGGGAATTAATACAAATGATCATTCACCATGCATGTGGTAATCCACATTGACAGGTTATTCCAACAGAATAATAAAGTATAGAATAACAGAAGCTCTCTTCATGAATACGAAAGAAATAATACCCCTTACTATAATAATAATATCCCTTACCTTAGAAAAAATTGGATACTGGAATAGTGAGGTAGCAGACTTCTCTTCTTCTTTTTCTCTATAATTTTTCTCTATAATAATTGCTCTATAGCTTTAGTGAATTGGTGAGAAATGAAGGAAGAATGAGCTTCTATTTATAGGAAAATATAGTTTCGATAATTGCACGTTTTGGGGCTCGAAATATTACAGTATAATACCTTCAACTTTTCTTTTATTTTTAATTTAGTCCTGCAAGTATTATCAAACTTGCACCACCTCCCCTAATAGTAAATAATGTGAATTAATAGTACAATCATGTGACTCAATAGTTATAGTCATGTGAAAATATGAATTATAGTATAATACCTCCATCTATACCTCCATTGTACATGAATGTGAATCAATAGTACACACATGTGAACAAATAGTTATAATCATGTGAATTAATAGTGTCAGGAATAAGCATGTGAATGATATTCCTATTTACATATGATTTGATTATGATATATATATATATATATATATATATATATATATGAATATGCAAGTATGCTTGTATTAAGAAAAGTTGTAAAGTCCTTTGATAGATAATAGAAACATATGTACAAGGACTTAGAATGAATTGATCAAATGTGTTAGGTTGATCCTACATAAGCAAAACAGCTTTGTAAAGTCCTTAAAAAGAAATGATGTACAAGGACTATAAATATAGTAAGATCAAGCATGTTAGGTTGATCTTATGATGTAATAGATAGGCTTTTCTGATCGTTGACCACTGCACCAGAAATCGTAGTCTGCCAGGAGAGTAAAGGAAAACTCGAGAGCTATCGAGGCAGAATCGTAGTCTGCAAGATAGTAGATATCGGAGTTCGTAGACTTCCAGGAGAGACGAGGAAGGATCGTAGTGTGTTGAGGAGAACTTCCTCAGGGCCGTAGTCTGCTGAGGAAGTCATGTTCAGAATCGTAGAGACAGCCTGCCTACGAGCCGACCGAGCATCTGCCAAAGCCAGTCAAGAATCGTAGACTGCACTCTCAGAATCGTAGAGTCTACTGATCGTATCAAAGGAAGAGATCGTAGTTGAGCAAGATCAGAAGAAGACAACAAGCACAACGACATAAATTGTAGTATCAAGATCTGATGTCAAAGCCATAGTGTCTGCATAGCCGAAGCTGAATCGTAGAGTGCAAAGCTAAGACCTTAACAGATGTGCTCACAAGGCCACAGTAGAATCATAGAGCAAACATTATTCTCAACAATTGAGCACTCCCCAGAATATCCAAAGGAATGAAGCCTCTGGTTGGTAATGCAAAGATACATCTCACATGAAGGAAGCTAGAGAGCACTCAACGAATGGCATGCAAGCTAATAGAAGATCTAAGCATCAACTCAATCAACATCCAGATTGAGTTGAGAAGCCATTCAAGGTAAAGTCTTCCACAAGATGATCATAAGAAGACTTGATGAATCGACTAAGGAAAGTCGAATATCACGATGGGTCATTAAGAAGAAAGACAACAACGATCCTGAAAGTAACCAGGATCGTAGTGTTTGACAAACAAAGAAGAAACTGATGGGGTATACACAAAGATACTGGTCAGCCTCTGAATAACAAGGCTAAAGTGATTAAGCATTGGGTCAGTCCATTGATGATAAGTGAACGGGAGATCACAAAGAGAAAGCAAGCTGGACACGCCATAAATCTGAATTGTCTTGTTATTCGGAAGGGGCCAGAGCAAGAAGTCAAGCCATCAGTATCTGAGAACAGTCGAGGCAAACAGAAGTGTTGAAGCACTGCACTAGAGAAGGAAGAGGTGTTCCACATTGGAGATCTAATAAACACTCTTCTAGATTGTAGTGTTAACTCCATAAGTCAAGAAGCAACAGTCAACAAGACACTGGGATCAAGTCCAAGAAAATATGCATCAGCATTGTAGAGTTCGAATAACTGAAGATTGAGGCATTGGCAACGGCTCAATCAGAAGACTGATATTTGAATAGAGCTTATTGAGAGCATTGATGCAAAAAGACAACCTCTGATTTAGAAATTAGAAGGAAGAAATAAAGTTGACTACCTGCCCGAGACATGAAAGTGACAATTCTGATGAGGTAGGTGAAACGGTGAAGCTGCAGATGTCGAAAAGTCGTAAAAAGGTGTTATGTCACATCCGCGATTCGCACTCAAATAACTCGAGATCTGCGAAGCAATTTGAATAGCTTTCAATGGCTACTTTCAAACGGGAAGATTGGAAAGGAGTATAAATCAACAGAGCTTCAAAGATCAAGAGTTGTTGATATTTGAAAAGTTGCAGAATCGTTGAGTTGGTGAATGCTATTGTTGACTCTACGAGTACCACCAAAGATCAATAGAACAAGTCTCAATGACAGTGAGACTACCAAGGTGGAAGTGAAGCAGCTTTGAAGAAGGACTCAAACAGATCAAAGCTTCACTCAATAAAGATGAGAATGCCACTAAAGATGGCAGCCAAGCTGAGAGCCGAGAAGGCCAAGAAGATAGCATTCAGAAAAGTGGCTGAGTACAAGGAAGATCAAGAGAGCCACTCTACGAATCGCCATGAACCGAAAGCTGAAAGTGAACAAGTGCAAAACCATGTCTGCAAAGTATTCAAGAAGGGTTCTGGGGTTGCTAAGTGCCAGACAAAGTCTACTAAAAGCACAGAGACTTAGCAAACCCAGATGGTTATGGTGCACAACTGATACCAGATGAAGATGAGCAGAAAAGAGTGAATATCAGTTGCACCAAAAAAAGATGTGGTCTTGACTCGAAGCAGAATGCATAGAGGACCACACTAAGCTGCTAAGTACAAAAGATGTTCAGAGCTTAATGACATCTTAGAAGCTCAGCACCAACAACAACAACAACTATAACTACAACAACAAGAAGCCAGGGCCTGAGGGGTCCTTGTCCGGAGGGACTAAATGAGATTTCAAGCCTGCTGGGCTTGAGAGTTCCTAGGGAACTAGAGAAGTTCCAAGGCTGCTGGCCTTGAAGAGTTCTTAGTGAACTGAAATCCCAAGACTGCTGGCCTGGAAGGAATCGTAGTGATTCAGGGTGCTGCCCTTCCTTAGTGGAAATCCTGCTAGTTGAAAGCAGAAGAGTGGATTAGGAGCTTGAGTCTCTATACCACTTAAAACCCCTTGTGTTTTTTACTTTATATCATTTACATTATGTACATTAACTGCTATAACTGCTATGTATGTTTTAACTGTTTACCACTGAACTAACTCTACGAACAATGTATGTATGATTATGAATATATCAATGAAGGGGATCTTTTACTTATTCCGCTGTGCTTGAAAAGATTCTTATGTTTGTCACATGCTAAATTATTAGCAATACAAAATAAACCAGAAAAGTATTTTAAAGAAAAAGGATCTATTCAACCCCCCCTCTTCTAGATCTATTGTGCCTACTGGGAACTAACAAATAGCAATTAATTTCTCATTTATTCGATTAATTACCCGATTGGTCAATATAACCTCCAAACATCAATTATTATCAAAATAAATGTCGATTTCCACTAACACTAAAAATCACAACACAATGGAAATATTTTTCTCAAAAATTTCATTTTTGAAATTTCGAAGTTTGACTTTTTCTAAAAAAGTCAACTATTGCCTTTTTTGACCAAAAAGTCAACCCCGACAAATTTTGTGTTTATAGTCTATTTCCAATAATTTCATCATTCCGGACTCAAATATCACATCCGCGTCTCCAAATTCAACTCCGAACTCAAATTTAATTTTTTTAAAACATTCATCATTAATATTATAACTCACAATATTTAACAGCCAGGCCGTTCTCAGGAAAGAGGGGGCTTCCGATAAGGATTTCTCCTTATTGGCGCGCAATTAGGTGACCAAACCTCTCCTTGACAGAACTTCTAGACATTGTCAATATTGCAAATAATAATATGAATAACTTTGTCGTCTCAATAGAAGTGTTGAAGCACTGCACTAGAGAAGAAAGAGGTGTTCAACATTGGAGATCTAATAAACACTATTCTAGATCGTAGTGTTCACTCCACAAGTCAAGAAGCAACAGTCAACAAGACACTACGATCAAGTCCAAGAAAATATGCATCAGAATCATAGAGTTTGAATAACTGAAGATTGAGGCATTGGCAACGGCTCAATCAGAAGATTGATATTCGAATAAAGCTTATTGAGAGCATCGATGCAAAAAGACAACCTCTAATTTAGAAATCAGAAGGAAGAAATAAAGTTGACTACCTGCCCGAGACATGAAAGTGACAATTCTGATGAGGTAGGTGAAACAGTAGACTGCAATGTCAGAAAGTCAGAAAAAGGTGTTATGTCACATCTGCAGTCTGCACCAAATAACTCGAGATCTGCGAACCAATTTGAATAGCTTTCAACGGCTACTTTCAAATGGAAGATTGGGAAGGAGTATAAATCAACAGAGCTTTAAAGATCAAGAGTTGCTGATATTTGAAAAGTTGCAGAATCGTTGAGTTGGTGAATGCTATTGTTGACTCTACGAGTTCCACCAAAGATCAATAGAACAAGTCTTAGTGACAGTGAGACTACCAAGGTAGAAGTGAAGTAGCTTTGAAGAAGGACTCAAATAGATGAAAGCATAACTCAACAAAGATGAGAATGTCACTAAAGATGGCAGCCAAGCTGAGAGCCGAGAAGGCCAAGAAGATAGCATTCAGAAAAGTGGCTGGGTACAAGGAAGATAAGAGAGAGCCACTCTACGAATCGCCATGAATCGAAAGCTGAAAGTGAACAAGTGCAGAACCATGTCTGAAAAGTATTCAAGAAGGGTTCATGGGTTGCTAAGTGCCAGACAAAGTCTACTAAAAGCACAGAGACTTAGCAAACCCAGATGGTGCTGGTGCACAGCTGATACCAGATGAAGATGAGCAGAAAAGAGTGAAGATCAGTTGCACCAAAAGAAGATGTGGTCCAGACTCGAAGCAGAATGCATAGAGGACCACACCAAGCTGCTAAGTACAAAAGATGTTCAGAGCTTAATGACATCTTAGCAGCTCAGCACCACCAATAACAATAACTACAACTACAACAACAAGAAGCCAGGGCCTGAGGGGTCCTTGTCCGGAGGGACTAAATGAGATTCCAAGACTGCTGGGCTTGAAAAGTTCCTATGGAAGTAGAGAAGTTCCAAGGCTGCTGGCCTTGAAGAGTTCTTAGTGAACTGAAATCCCAAGGTCACCGCCTCAAGGAATCGTAGTGATTCAGTCTTGCCGCCTTCCTTAGTGGAAATCTTGCTAGTTGAAAGCGTAAGAGTGGATTAGGAACTTGATTCTCCGAACCACTTAAAACCCCTCGTATTTTTACTTTATGTCATTTACATTATGTACATTAATCAAGCATGTATATTTTAACTGCTACTAATCGAACTAACTCTACGAACAATGTATGTATGATTATGAATATATCAATGAAGGGGATCTTTTACTTATTCCGCTGTGCTTGAAAAGATTCTTATGTTTGTCACATGCTAAATTATTAGCAATACAAAATAAACCAGAAAAGTATTTCAAAGAAAAAGGATCTATTCAACCCCACCCCCCCTTCTAGATCTATTGTGCCTATTGGGAACTAACAATTGGTATCAGAGCAAGTTCTCATGCTATATTCAAAAGCTAATCGCTTTGAGTCTGATCCTAGGCACAAACATTGTTCTAAACTTAGTTTAGTAGTAAGTCACTTGTTGTATGCAGATGAGCTCACATGTTGGAAATATTGTATACAGGTAAATGTGTATATACACCTGAAACTACTCAGATTGGTCCATGTTCTTGATTGCCATATCAACAAGACCAAGTCTTGCTCGCGGTCAATCTTGTAGTCTGAAGACCAGGCTAGAAAGCTCAAGAGACATCAACAGAAAAGAATCAAACATCCACCAGCCTGAAAAGATGAAAAGACCATACATGCTAAGAAATGCTTATCTAGAGAAGAAAGAAGAACTTCTCAAACATGTGTCTGGCCAACCAGCAGCTGGATGTAAACCTTGTGAACTCAAGGATGTCGAAGAACTGAAGATGTTGAGATTTTCTTAGCTTGCATCCTCAAGACCACGACTGATTGATTGAAGGTCAACTAAAGCAACAAGCTGTCAGGAGCAAATGAGAAACTATGCACATCAATGCCAAATCTCAGTATGTCAAAGTTAAATGACTGTTAAGGAACTAACAGTAGAAAGGTACGGTTCCTCACTAGTATAATTGTGTACATCATGTTGCACCTCCTTATGAACTATAATAGTATTCTTTTAAGAAATCATAATCTACCTAAAAAGGTGAATAGAGAAAGTACACTGAGGATGGAAACCCAATTGCCTATAAACTTTCTCTCTATCCTAGTTTTAGATTGAAGATGACATCTTGAAAGAAATCTGAAATGGGTCATAAGAGCATCACAGGTTAAATTAATTTTATGTGAAGTAATCTTTGCTGATGGGTTAGTATGTATGTAAAAACCTATGTTCTAAGTGTTTGATAACACACAGAGTATGATCAGTCCTGCAAGAGTATCTTGATGATTTATAGAAACTGATCACCTCCATGAATCAACCAGATACAAATAATTTGTAGAGTTGATTCTCACTTTGTGAACACTTAAACTCTGTGAACATAACTAAGCAAATGATGAAACCATCAAAGAAAAAGAGTGTTTTATTAAAATAGAAAATCTTACACACACTCACCTTCATGCATCTCAAAATGTATTATCTAAATGAGTTACATGCATGAATATGACTGTTGATGATCAATATGACGATTATCTAAATATATGAGGAACATGGGTTTAGAAAACTAACCTAGCAAGACCCACTTAACCATGGGTACCAAAAATAGAAATTTATAACCTGCAGGTACTAAGTCTATCTGACCACACTAAGGAATGCTGAAGCAGAAGACTTCAGTCAAGAAATATTCAACCAGCAGAAGGCTTAAGACTGTTCAGAAATGATTCTAATAAAATTCCAATATGTCAATGCCTGTTCTTGAAGACCTGCTGAGCTAATCTGAATAAAGCTCACATGGCTGCTGATCTTTGTATGGAAGCAGGCCATTCAACAAAAGAACAAAAGGGTCTTATATGCTCAATCATGCAAAGCATGTCATATGAGAAGAAGCCTCAAGGAAGCTGACTACAGAGGATCATCGAGCATCAATCATGAGGAACTCATTATGGGAGCAGAACTCAGCAAGCACAAACTGACAAGGAATACTACATTTGTAGTGCTGTCAAAGGATCGTAGAATGATCAACCTTGAAAATGCCCATTTCTATTATACAAGAAGATTGAATGACTTCAGCTAGAATGAGATATGCATGGTTTCCTTCTGCTACACATGAAGAAGAAAAAACTTATGTCTCTGAGAAGACAGTATCAACTATGGGGAGCAATGAATCGCTAACAAAGATGTAAGCTCTAAACCATCGAGATATACTATGAAGTTATGTACCAGCTACAGAGTCCCAAAACTTTGTGGCTGATGAACCAAATGAAGATCCATAATCAGTAGGAACGTCTCAAAACGTATTTCACCGATAACCTTTCGACCACCCAACTCAAAATCATGGAGTGCCTACGATCAAACATCCGATCGTAGTGCAAGAAAGAGAGGAGGACACCACAATTGCGGCCAAAGGAAATGTCTAAAGTTAGAAGAGGACTCCCCAACAGAAAAGGTCAAATGAGATATTAGTGCAAATCACTTCTAAAGTATTTCATCTGGAAAGCGCCTCAGGGACAAACCTGACCCTTAGCTCATTCTAAGAGGTTGGCCCTTCCTGAGCTACCTTGAGCCAGAAGGAATTCTTAGTAAAGTTCATCTCAAGGACCAAGTCAGTCAACGATTGTAGAGTAGAGTTTTAAGAGAACTTAACGATCCTGATGCAATCTCAACGATCGTAGTGAAAACTCAACAATCGTAGAAGTAGACTCGATAATCGCAGACTTACCAGAAGACACTCTAGCTCATGAGGAGCTTGGAAAAATGAGACAACTGCTCTACCATTCTGAAGTATGAGGAGATTAGTTCAAATACAGTTTGGAAAGATATCTTGCAAACGCACATCAGAACTTAAGTGCCCAAACTGGCTTGGGGTACATCAGTGGTTGAGCTATGCAGTTTCAATATGAGGAGAAATGTCAAAACCATCCACTGCATCATCTCTCAAAAGTTAATCAATGAGTCAACAAAGGAAATCGTAGAGTCCATAGCCGCCCTATCATGCTACTCTACGAACTAGAGAGGTCAACAGTCAATCCACGTCAATCAAACGTCTACTCTTCTAAAAGAGACATCTAACTGAAAAGTTAATGGGGAATTATAGCTTGTTACTGGGCATCGTGCAACCAATGGCTAGTTGACACGTTATAACATATGCAGTGTGAGAAGAAACTGCCATAAAGACAAATTCAAAACCTGTAAATAGTTACCAGAACCCATTGAACCTCTCTCCCTCCTTTTTTTTAAACCCTAGAATCCTCTTCGAAGCCAAACCAATCAACTTCCAGAACCCAAATCACACTCAGCTAAATCTCTCCGAACCACATACCATATACCTTGAACTCCTCAAATGGCAGAATGGAAAGTTGTAACGGGCATTCAACTTGGCTTTACAAAGTTTGAAAAACCAGAGACAAAGTTCAAGGACATACTTGAACTCGTAAAGGAAGCTGGGTTCTCTGAGTGCCTGGAAGCCAACACTCCAGTTTATACAGAGCTAGTGAAGCAGTTCTACTCAAATGCTTCAACGAACTCTGGGCTTCTAACGACTAAGGTGAAAGGATCTAGTCTAAAGATAAGAGCATCAGACATCAATCAATGTCTAGGGTTCCCCAATCAAGGTCTGATAAACCTGGATGATGTCGACATTGAAGAAGGCAAGAGGCTAATGCGGTACCAAAGAAACCCTAGTCTAAAGGACATGAAGAAAAAGGAGTTTCCAGAGGAATTCGAGTTCCTCGCTGAGACAATAGGAAAATACATACTATGCAAGGACACTGCACATGACACTGTATTCGACCAACAGTTGAAGATTATGTCCGCTATAGTTTTGAAGAAGCAAATCAACTTTGGAGCTATCCTGTTCGATCAAATCTCCAAAATGGATGGAAAAGGCAGAGTTGAAGAAATCTACAGACAAACTACTTACAAAAGTATTTCATGGAAGACTGCTAAGCATAGTGATGAAGAAGAAGCTAGGAAGCAAGATCAAGGATAATGAGGGAGAACCTCTGAATGTGCACAAAGTAATGTCTCCACAACTATTTGTGAATTGGAAGAAAAATCCAAAAGAAAACAAGAGGTTGACAACTGGGAGCAGTAGCAAGGCCTCTATAAAGAAGAGGAAGGCAAAAGAAGTAGAAAGTTCTGAATCTGATGATCCTGTACCAACAGCAACCACACCAGCCAAGAAGAAATCCAAGAGCAAGAGGAAAACTGAGGCCCCATCAAGAAGTCTCTCCTCCAAAGTTAAGGATGGAAATGAAAAGGTCTCAACTGCAGAGATCACAAAGAGAAGAATTAACAGACTATCTCAAGAGCCATCCTGAAAGAAAGCTAAAGTGGCAAACAGACAAGTTCCAGTTCCCCAAGGAAGCACATTTGACAAAGAAAGGACGTAGAGTCAAAGGAAGAGAAGGGAACTGATAATCTCAATACTGAGTCCCCGGAGAATGGATCCAATGATTAAGGTAGAGTTGGATCCATGAAAGAAGATGTAAACTTTGCTGATAAAGAAGAATATGTAAGCCCTATGGCCAATTCTTAGAGTACTCATTTTGAAGTTGAAGAAGAGCTGCAAGATGACTCATCTGAATCTCCAAATGTAAATGCTCCAACAAGCTCTCATGATGGATCAAAAGATGATGAGGTTGAAAAAGAAATATCTGCCCCTGCCAATGATAAACCTCAAGAAAGTTTGTCTGCTGACTCAAAGATCTCAGAGTCTGAAAAAGAAGAAGTATCTGATTCTCCCATAACTGAACCTCCAAGAAGAAGAAGGAGTCACAGATTGATAGCTCAATTTTCCTCCAAAAAGAGAAGTGAGCACTCTAATATAGTCATTGAATTAAGTGATGATGAATCTGCATCAGGAGAAGAGAATGCTGAAGATAGGACCATCATTGAAGGAGATGATTCCAAGGAAGACATTGCTGAAGAGGATTCTGAAAATGAAATTCAGCAAGAAGAATCTATTGATGAATCTGATGAAAGGAATCAACAAAACTCAAGCTCAAAAAGGGAAGAGATAGAGAAAGACTCCGATTTTGTACATCAGGAATCTGAGGAACTAGAATACTATCCTATTCTTTCTCCGGCCAGAATTAGCAGAAGAATTATAGTGGAAGTCTTTGATGAGCCACCAGCAGAACCACCAGCAAGATGGATAAATCATGGAAATGAACAACTTCGAGTTGTAAGGATGACTACAGATGAAGTGCTTCATAACTGGAAAAATATGAAGTTAGATTGCATAACTATACTATACAATTCTGAAGACCATTTGATGAGATGGTTCTTCCCATGGATGCCATGGTTAAAAGCACACACTGAGAGAGATGAAAGATACTTCAGCTGGTGCTACTCTCAGTTTCCAAATTTGGAACTGGTGTCACAAAACTTCCCCAGGGTTAAGAAGTTTGCAACCATGATGATCAACGACAAGCCTCACTACAAGATCTACCGACATACTGAAAATCATTATATTCCTTATGATCGTAGAGTGGACTCTGATGGAAAAAGGAATATGGCAAAGACGTTGATAGTAGAGTTTGTTCACTCTACCACTGATGATGATCAAGTCCAAAATGAGAAGCCTTCATCTGCTCAAGCACAATTGTCCAACATTTCTTCATCCACAAATAGCGATTGGTACTCAACGATTTTTCAGATTATCAACACTTTCAAAAATCTGTCAAAAGATGAAAATCGTAGAGTCCAATCTGAGGTTCAACAAGAGGCTACCCAACCAGATAACCAAACTCCTATGGGGCAGGAGCTGATGAGAAATTCTGATGATCTGATTGAGAAGATGTCTCAAATCACAGAAGAGTCTAAAAGGCTGACAGCAACAGCAGATAATTCAGTTCAAAACAGACTTCAAGCTACTATGGTTGATATATCTCTCAAAATCAAAGAGAGAGATCACATCTATCTGAAGGCCATACATGATCAGAAAGCTAAAGCTCTACGAGCACAAGAGGCAAATAAAGAGAAACTCAAAAGTCCTCTTTGACAAGATTGACAACATGAATCAGTCTTTCTCTATGCAACTTGAGCTAAGTCAACAAGAAATCAAGATTGAAGTTGGAAATTCCTCCTACCTAATGGAGCAGCTTATGTCTAACATGGAACATCTCTCTCAAATGATTAATGATAAAAAGGGGGAGAAAGAGAGGCAGAATAAAAGGCATTCAAGAAAGGGCAAGAAGAGTAGAAGGAAACAAAACAAGAAAGAGGCAAAAAAGAAGATAACAGAAGAAGAAGCTGGGTCATCATCTAAGGGGGAGCCAAAGGATAATGAACCTGTATTTGCAAAGGCTAAGGGGGAGTCAGAAGAAGAAGAAGAGGAGCATACATCTAAGGGGGAGCAAACAAAAGAAATAAAGTTGACGTTCTAAGGTGAGCAGGTGCAAGAAAATCAAACAAATGAATAGTTGGGTCAACAGACATCCTGGAAGCATACATGGAGCCAAAAGAGGTACATCTTTAACCAGTTAGGTATGTTCTGGATCCAGGATGAAAAATGTCAGTGTATTAAATTCCACATAATTATAAATGACATTTATGATTATCTGTTTTAGAAATACAGCTGCTCACTGTATATAAGATTCATTCATAACATGCATATGCACTTATTGTTTTTGTCATAATCAAATAGGGGAGATTGTCAGGAATAAGCATGTGAATGATATTCCTATTTACATATGATTTGATTATGATATATATATATATATATATATATATATATATATATATATATATATATATATATGAATGAATATGCAAGTATGCTTGCATTAAGAAAAGCTATAAAGTCCTTTGATAGATAATAGAAACATATATATAAGAACTTAGAATGAATTGATCAAATGTGTTAGGTTGATCCTACATAAGCAAAACAGCATTGTAAAGTCCTTAAAAAGAAATGATGTACAAGGACTATAAATATAGTAAGATCAAGCATGTTAGGTTGATCTTATGATGTAATAGATAGGCTTGTCTGATCGTTGAGCACTGCACCAGAAATCGTAGTCTGCCAGGAGAGTCAAGGAAAACTCGGGAACTATCGAGGCAGAATCATAGTCTGCAAGATAGTAGATCTCGAGTTCGTAGACTTCCAGGAGAGACGAGGAAGGATCGTAGTGTGTCCAGGAGAACTTCCTTAGGGCCGTAGTCTGCTGAGGAAGTCATGTTCAGAATCGTAGAGACAGCCTGCCTACGAGCCGACCGAGCATCTACCAAAGCCAGGAGAGACTGCACTCAGAATCGTAGTCTACTGATCGTATCAAAGGCAGAGTTCGTAGTCGAGCAAGATCAGAAGAAGACAACAAGCACAACGACAGAAATAGTAGCATCAAGATCTGATGTCAAAGTCGTAGTGTCTGCACAGCCGAAGCTGAATCGTAGAGTGCAGAGCTAAGACCTTAATAGATGTGCTCACAAGGCCATAGTAGAATTATAGAGCAAACATGATTCTCAACAATTGAGCACTCATAGAATATCCAAAGGAATGAAGCCTCTGGTTGGTAATGCAAAGATACATCTCACATGAAGGAAGCCAGAGAGCACTCAACGAATGGCATGCAAGCTAATAGAAGATCTAAGCATCAACTCAATCAGCATCCAGATTGAGTTGTGAAGCCATTCAAGGTAAAGTCTTCCACAGGATGATCATAAGAAGACTTCAGTAACTGACTAAGGAAAGTCAGCATTTGCAGTGGCTGTTAAGAAGAAAGATGACAACGATCCTGAAAGTAATCAGGATCGTAGTGTTTAACAAACAAAGAAGAAACTGATGGAGTATACACAAAGATACTGGTCAGCCTCTGAATAACAAGGCTAAAGTGATTAAGAATTGGGTCAGTCCATTGATGATAAGTGAACGGGAGATCACAAAGAGAAAGCGAACTGGACACACCACAAATCTGAAGTGTCTTGTTATTCGAAAGGGGCCAGAGCAAGAAGTCAAGCCATCAGTATCTGAGAACAATCGAGGCAAACAAAAGTGTTGAAGCACTGCACTAGAGAAGGAAGAGGTGTTCCACATTGGAGATCTAATAAACACTCTTCCAGATCGCAGTGATAACTCCATAAGTCAAGAAGCAACAGTCAACAAGACACTGGGATTAAGTCCAAGAAAATATGCAGCAGAATCGTAGAGTTCGAATAACTGAAGATTGAGGCATTGACAACGGCTCAATCAGAAGATTGATATTTGAATAGAGCTTATTGAGAGCATCGATGCAAAAGGACAACCTCTGATTTAGAAATTAGAAGGAAGAAATAAAGTTGACTACCTGCCTGAGACATGAAAGTGACAATTCTGATGAGGTAGGTGATACAGTAGACTGTAGTGTCAGAAAGTTAGAAAAAGGTGTTATGTCACATCTGCAGTCTGCACCAAATAACTCGAGATCTGCGAAGCAATTTGAATAGCTTTTAATGGCTACTTTCAAACGGGAAGATCCGGAAGGAGTATAAATCAACAGAGCTTCAAAGATCAAGAGTTGCTGATATTTGAAAAGTTGCAGAATCGTTGAGTTGGTGAATGCTATTGTTGACTCTACGAGTACCACCAAAGATCAATAGAACAAGTCTCAATGACAGTGAGACTACCAAGGTGGAAGTGAAGCAGCTTTGAAGAAAGACTCAAACAGATTAAAGCTTCACTCAACAAAGATGAGAATGCCACTAAAGATGGCAGCCAAGTTGAGAGCCGAGAAGGCCAAGAAGATAGCATTCAGAAAAGTGGCTGAGTACAAGGAAGATCAAGAGAGCCACTCTACGAATCGCCATGAATCGAAAGTTGAAAGTGAACAAGTGCAGAACCATTTTTGCAAAGTATTCAAGAAGGGTTCAGGGGTTGCAAAGTGCCAGACAAAGTCTACTAAAAGCACAGAGACTTAGCAAACCCAAATGGTTATGGTGCACAGCTGATACCAAATGAAGATGAGCAGAAAAGAGTGAAGATCAGTTGCACCAAAAGAAGATGTGGTTCAGACTCGAAGCAGAATGCATAGAGGACCACACCAAGCTGCTAAGTACAAAAGATGTTCAGAGCTTAATGACATCTTAGAAGCTCAGCACCAACAACAACAACAACTATAACTACAACAACAAGAAGCTAGGGCCTGAGGGGTCCTTGTCCGGAGGGACTAAATGAGATTTCAAGCCTGCTGGGCTTGAAGAGTTCCTAGGGAACTAGAGAAGTTCCAAGGCTGCTGGCCTTGAAGAGTTCTTAGTGAACTGAAATCCCAAGACTGCTGGCCTTGAAAGAATCGTAGTGATTCAGGGTGCTGCCCTTCCTTAGTGGAAATCCTGCTAGTTGAAAGCAGAAGAGTGGATTAGGAGCTTGAATCTCTGTACCACTTAAAACCCCTTGTGTCTTTTACTTTATGTCATTTACATTATGTACATGAACTGCTATAACTGCTATATATGTTTTAACTGCTTACCACTGAACTAACTCTACGAACAATGTATGTATGATTATGAATATATCAATGAAGGGAATCTTTTACTTATTCCGCTGTGCTTGAAAAGATTCTTATGTTTGTCACATGCTAAATTATTAGCAATACAAAATAAACCAGAAAAGTATTTCAAAGAAAAAGGATCTATTCAACCCCCCCTCTTCTAGATCTATTGTGCCTACTAGGAACTAACAAATAGCAATTAATTGCTCATTTATTCGATTAATTATCCGATTGGTCAATATAACCTTCAAACATCAATTATTATCAAAATAAATGTCGATTTCCACTAACACTAACAATCACAACACAATGGAAATATTTTTCTCAAAAATTTCATTTTTGAAATTTCGAAGTTTAACTTTTTCTGAAAAAGTCAACTATTGCCTTTTTTGACCAAAAAGTCAACCCCGACAAATTTTATGTTTATTGTCTATTTCCACTAATTTCATCATTCCGGACTCAAATATCACATCCGCGTCTCCAAATTCAACTCCGAACTCAAATTCAATTTTTTTAAAACATTCATCATTAATATTATAACTCACAATATTTAACAACCAGGTCGTTCCCAAGAAAGAGGGGGCTTTCCGATAAGGATTTCTCCTTATTGGCGCGCAATTAGGTGACCAAACCTCTCCTTGACAGAACTTTTAGACATTGTCAATATTGCAAATAATAATATGAATAACTTTGTCGTCTCAATTATTGATTCAATAATATATAAAATATTATGCAGATGATACTATAACAATAACTGAATCAATAATATGAGATATGATCGACGAATTCTTTATAAATAATAATTGAGTATAAGCGAGTGAATTTTCACGTAAGCATCAATAATTAATACTGGTGTGCTACTATTCAACCACGCCAGACATCGTACTTTTACTACCGAGTAGTTCAACAGGTTTTAACGGTAACACTTTCATTTATTATTTTATAAAAAGATAATTCTGTCGTTTCCTTACTACGATAATACTTTCGTTGTGGGGTCCACCAATGATTGTGCCGTCCTACGGATATTCTCCGATAAAAAGAATATTCCCCGACCAAACAAATATTTTATAACAACTTGCATACTTTGAAAAATTTTCACATATCACCCTTAACTTTAACCTTTTATCAATTTAACCATTTACTAAATAGAATAATTATAAGAAAATTGAATAGTTTCATTTCATAAAATCCGGTCTCACGGTCTTGGTTATTTAATATTCCCCATTAAACGAATATTCCCCGACCAATCAAATATTATATAACAACTTACGTACTTTACAAAATTTATAAATATTACCCACAACTATAACATTATATCAAATTCATTCTATAATATTTAAAAAAAAATTCGGGAAATTTAAATCTTTATTCATAAAATTTGGGGTCTCACATATATATATGATAGTAGTTTAGTGATGTAGCCTCTTTCTCTGATTCAAATGGAATTTTGATCCTTATAACACTCTTTCGAGTTTTTATTGAATAAAATTGTATGTCTTTCTAGTAAAAACTGATTTCTACATTAGTTATTCATGGTGATAATAACTGCTAAGTAGCTGAAACCTCTCATTACAAGACTTAGATGGGGTATGATGTATACATCTAACCCTTTGTAAACTGATGACAAGTGTGACGCCCCCAAAATAGGTATACATCACCTATATTCGAGTTGTCAATATACATGGTATGTAAACAACTACAACTTTATTATTACAACAAGAAAAGCTGTGAGTTTGAATACAAATATTATCTTCTAGACAATATCTATACTCAAATAAATCCTCATCACATTTATTGATACATTAATTTACAAAAATGGTGAGGACTACTAAACAATCCTTTCTAAAACCTTCATTCCATACCCCGACTTGTACTCGCTATATTCTCGCCTCCTGAGAAAAATGGAACAAAAAGGAAAAGGGTGAGCTCAACTAGCTCAGTAAAGAATATTATGACTAAGATAATATACAACAAATTATCGTTAGTCTTCAACAGGAAAAAAAAAATCTAATAGAATCACATAGACAACAAATTTTAAATCAATACTCGCAATGAAATAATAATTCATTAGAAGAGTTAAGTAGAGAATGCAAACTACTATCTTCTATGTATGAATTTAAAAGTTCATCGCCTATCTTTTATCCCCGTAACATCAATCAATATACATCTGAATCAAATATTCATCTTTGCACTACAGTGCCAAAGATATTCATCACCGGTTAGTCATGCTCATTTAAACACTGCTCATCTTTGCACTACAGCCAAAGATATTCTTCAGAAATCATTCATCTTTGCACTACAGGCCAAAGATATTCTTAAGAAATCATTCATCTTTGCACTACAGGCCAAAGATATTCCATAATATCATCATTTAAGACTGAGGATGATGAAAAATATTTTTTTTTTTTTTAAGAAACGAATCCAATGAAACAAAATGACAAGGATTAAGGATTAAGGATTCGTACTTGGTTTTATCCACGTCCAAAAATACCTCAAAAATAATCATAGTGGTGTAAAATTCAAGAATGATCAAAACATGGATACAATCGAGCTAGTATCCGAATAGATATTTTGGACAAAAAGAAGAAATTTTATTTTTCTATTGAATAGTCGTGAGTATCGTGAATAGTGCCAGATACGTGAATAAGTTAGATATGTGAATAGTAACTCAGACACCAAAAGATAGAAATTCCACAAAAAAAAACATCTTCACGCTTCATGAATAGTACTCGTGAATAGTAACTCGTGAATAAGAATCTTTCGTGAATAGTAACTCGTGAATAGTAACTCATGAATAGTAACCCATGAATAGTAACCCAGACATGAAAAAGTTCCAAATTTGATAAAAACTTCAGATCAACATTTCAAGATAATGATATTGAAGAAATAATATCATTACTGAAAAAAATAATATCCCTTACCTCAAGAGAGCGAGATTACATTTGGAATAACGCCGAATGAACTTGCACCGATATCAATACTCAAAGTATACTCAAAATACTCACAAGAATACGCTCAAAATATCGAGAGAGAAATAGAGAA
Source organism: Panax quinquefolius (assembly GCA_020205615.1). Classification (NCBI taxonomy): domain Eukaryota; kingdom Viridiplantae; phylum Streptophyta; class Magnoliopsida; order Apiales; family Araliaceae; genus Panax; species Panax quinquefolius. The sequence continues at coordinate 63,206,382 of CM035168.1, forward strand.
AAACTTCGGTTTAGTGTGATTTTCAATTCTAACCTAAGCACCCTATTTATAGGAAAATGCTTAGAACACCAAAGCGTAAAATTTAATATAATATTAATATAATTATACAAATTTTCCTTAGCCCACCTTTTGGTCAAAACACCAGCCACACATGTTAATGATGTCCAAAAAAATACACAAAAACGTTTTTCTTAACAAAAATAATTTAAACTCCCAAAAATCAATTATTTTGAGCTTCTAACTTCAATAATTCATAATAAATAGCTCTTTCATCAGAAAATTCGAATCTCGCGAGTTTTTATAGAAAATTCAATTCTCTACAACTTTGCAGAAAAAAGTTTTTCCAAATTCCAAATAGAAATTGACCAAAATCCACAAACAGGCGATTTTACAAAGCTATATAATCAAATTTCATCAATAAATGGGGTCCACCATCATGTGTTTAACATGTTTTAAACATTTAATGCCACAAAAATACTCTTCCTCCTCGTATACTCATATATCCCACATTCGTTGTAAAAATATCACCGTTAATATATTATTAAAATAATATATTTAAATGAATTATTTTATCGTAAAAAGATAAAATATTAATTTTCAACAATTGTCATTTTAAAATTTTTCTCCATCTATATCCACATAAAATCAATATTTTCCTCATCATATAAATCAATAATTAATTATTCACAAATAATATTACGTAATCACAATATTGACAACCACGAGCGCCCTGTGAAAGAGGGGCTTTCCAATAAGAATTTCTTCTTCTTTGGCGCAATTAGATTTACCAAACCTCTCCTTAGATGTAACTTTCTAGACATTGCCCATAATGTTATCTAATAATATTATTCGGATAATATGAATTATTGCTTCGATAATGAAAAATACCGTGTAATGACAATTATTGAAACAACAAAGAATATAAAATATCAACGCAGTTAATTATTAACTCAATAAAATAATCAATAATAAATTATCGTAACCATTATTGAGTAGTGCCTTCTTACGTAAGAATCAATAATTGGTGCAATACCGTGCTACTCGCTCAACAACGCCGTATTAGTGTGTTTTAACCACCGGGTATTCCAACAAGATAATTGTAATAACTACGCCAGTTATTTAAAAACAACTTATATTTGTCGCTTTCTTCATCCAATCACTTTCCGTTATGGGGCCCACACATGGTCACTGCCAGCAAATACGAATATTCCCAACGATATTTAATATTCCACGACCAAACGAATATTCCCAAAGCGATAATGAATATTTTATAACCACTTGCTTATTTTGAAATATTTATGTATTTAACCCTTAACTATCCACATTAATCAAATCAACCCTTACTATTTTAAAATAATAAATAAAGGAAATTCCTTTTATTTTAAAAATTTTGGTCTTACAACCTCCCTCCTTATGAAATTTCGTCCCTCGAAATTGACTTACGTACTGGTGTTTCAAAAGGTGAGGATACCTCGCTTTCATTTCCGCTTTCCAATTCCCGTGTCATTTCCTCTATAAAGATGATTCCTCCACAAAACTTTAACTTGTGGTATGACCTTTCATGGCGTAGGGACATGCTCCTTCCTATCCAAGATCTTGACAGTACCTCCTCATATACGTTAAGTCTTCTGGCTATCTCGTCCTGGTTCTAACTCAATAACGTGGTTCGGGTCTTTCACATATTTACGAAGTACGATATGTGAAACACATTATGAACACGAGACATACTTTCGAGGTAACGCAAGTCTATAGGCTACATTTCCTACTCGGTCAAGAATTTGAAATGGACCAATAAATCGTGGATTGAGCTTTCCTCTCTTCCCAAATCTTGTAACTCCCTTCCATGGAGCAACTCGCAACAATACATGATCCCTACATTAAATTCCACGTCCTTTCGATGAAGATCCGCATAACTCTTTTCGATCTTGTGCCGCTTTGTATACGTTGTTGAATCATTTGGATCTTTTCTAGAGTCATATCGTATTAACTCGGGTCCCAACAATGTTGCTTCACCCACCTCATCCCAACATATTGGAGAACGACATTTTCGTCCATATAATGCTTCAATGGAGCCACACCTATACTTGCTCGATAATCTGTTGTTGTAGGAGAATTCCACCAATGGTAAATACTTATCCCAACTGCCCTTGAAGTCTAGGACACAGAGTCTTAATAAATCTTCAAGAGTTTGAATAGTTCTCTCTGATTGTCCGTCTGCTTGGGGATGGTATGCTCAACTAAATCGCAAATCTGCGCCCATAGCTTTTTGCAAGCTAACCCAAAATCTTGAAGTGAATCTTGGGTCACGATCCAAACTATGGATACAAGCATGCCATGCAACCTCACAATCTCATTCACGTGCATATACTAGCAAGACGCTCAAGGGAATAAGTCTCCGTATCGGCAAGAAATGAGCGACTTGGTTAATCTATCAACAATAACCCAAATAGCATTGATGCCTTGAGAAACCGTAGGAAGACCCGTGAACGAAATCCATAGTAATGTGTTCCCACTTCCATTCCTAATCTCAAGTGGTTGCAACGGACCCTTAGGTACAAGATGCTCCGCCTTTACACGCCGGCAAGTTAAACACATCGAGATAAACTTTGCAATCTCTCTCTTCATATTGTTCCACCAAAATGTATGTCAAGATCACGATACATTTTAGTACTTCCAGATGGATTGCAAATGGCGTATTGTGTGCCTCCGCCATAATCTTGTACTTCAAATCGTGAGTCGTTAGGAACACAAAGTCTAGAGTGGACTCAAGTATTCCTTCTTCATCAATTCTCGCTTCCTAATAGCTCCTTCTTGTACTTTCTTCTTCATACGCATCACCTCGGGTTGGGTGGCTTGAGCAATCTTAACTTTTTCTATTAAAGTTGGCTCTATGCGTATACTTGACATCATCGCACTTTTCGTTCCGCATATGATCTTCTACTCAATGCGCGTCACCACTACGCTCGCTTTTACCGTGATGGTATTGAATAGTGTGGTCGTAGTCTTTCAATAGCTCGAGCCAACGTCATTTGCAGCATGTTGAGTTCTTTTGAGTGAAGAAATATTTAAGGCTTTTATGGTCCGAATATATCTCCACTTTCTCCCCATATAGATAGTGCCTCCATATCTTTAAGCAGCGAAACGATCACCGCTAACTCTAGATCATGAGTAGGATAATTCCTCTCATACTCTTTTGTTGTCGCGAGGCATAGGCTATGACTTTCCCACGCTGCATGAGAACACATCCTAACCCTTTGCTCAAGCATCGTTTGAGATAACAAATCCATCCGAACCGGATGGTATTGTTAGAACAGTGCCAAAATAAGTCTCCTCTTAAGCTCTTGAAACTTTTCTCGCATTCTTCGCTCCAAACGAATTTTGTATCCTTCCGAGTTAATGAAGAATGGAGTAGCGATTCGAGAAAACCTTCCACGAATCTCCGATAATAACCAAATAAAGCCCAAAAACTACGATTTCCACATCGACTTTGGTTGCTCCCAACTTTGTATTGCTTCAATCTTCACGGATCAACAGATACTCCATGTTTCGACACCACGTGCCCAAGGAATGCTACTTCCTCAAGCCGTAAACTCACATTTCTTCAATTTGGCATATAGTTGGTTTTCACGAAGCCTTTGAGTACCAAACTTCAAATGGTGTTCATGATCTTCACGGCTTTTGAATATATGAGGATGTCATCAATAAAGACAACAACGAATTGATCCAAATATTCCTTGAATACTCGCTTCATCATATCCATGAAAGCCATAGGAGCATTAGTTAGTCCGAAAGACATGACTAAGAATTCATAATGCCCATACCGAAGTTCAAGGCGCCTTTTGGAATATCCTCGCTTTTAATCTTCAAATTGATGATATCCGAATCGAAGATCGATTTTTGAAAAGAATTGTGCCCCTTGCAATCGGTCAAACAAGTCATCAATACGAGGTAGAGGATACCTATTCTTGATGGTGACATGGTTCAATTCCCGATAGTCAATACAAAGTTGCATACTCCCGCTTTCTTCTTTACGAATAAAACAGAGCACCCCAAGGAGATGTACTAGGATCGAATGAAACCGATGTCCAACAATTCCTCAGTTGGACCTTTAACTCCTCAAGTTCAATAGGAGCCATTCGATATGGGGTTTTAGAAATGGGCTTTGTACGGGTTCAAGATCAATAAAGAATTCAACTTCACGCTCGGGGTAGACCGGGAAGTTCTTCAGAAATACGTCGGAAAGTCAATAACAACAGAATATTATTCAAATTTGACGTGTCTTTATTCAAATCCATAACATGGGCTAGAGAAAGCTTGACATCCGCTTTTAATAAACGAATAGCTTTATGATTAGATATGATGTGATCGATTTTAATGGTTTAGTTGCTTGAATTGCATAAATCAGTTGGTTAGAATATGAAAACTAACAACCTTACGAAAACAATCAATTTTGGCATGATGAGTAGTTAACCAATCAATCCCTAAAATCACATCAAAAGCAAGTATCTTTAAAGAGATAAGGTCAATGGTAAGGTAATGGTGCCAACTTGAATCAAACAAGATTTATAAATGATGGATGTGATGAAAGTTTCTCCCAACGGAGTTTCCACAGATAGGTCAAAGTCTAATTTCTCCTGAGTCAAGTTTAAACGCTGAGCACATGCAGGAGAGATAAATGAATGGGTAGCACCGGTATCAAGTAAGGTATAAACTTCGCAAGAATTTATAAATAGCTTACCCGTGATCACCTCGTTTGGGTTCCTCGCATTATGACCCGATCACAACAAACGCTCTTCCCTAATCGTTGACTTTGACTTTTCTCGGACAGATCTTTTGAGTCACCGTCCCCCATTGAACTAGGTTTCGCCATCGTCTAATCTCGAGCGATATGTCCTTCCTTTCCACAATTATAGCATACCTTGAACTGTTGTGGGCGCTTTGACCGATATGTCCTCTTTTTTCCGCATTTGTAGCATATGACCGGTGGTCGTTCTCCTCCCTTAGAACCCGATTCTTTGCAAAGACTTTATCGTCTTCATATGGTCGTTGTTAAATCTCCTCTTTTAAAATCTCCTCCCGACTCGCTTCTTCTTCTTTTCATGGCTATGATTACCACCAGAGTGGTTACCATTTCGTCCGTCTCGCTTTCTCCTCAGTTATCATTATTCTGCTGATCGCTATTTCGACATACGATCCTCGTTGTGGTCCTCAGTTGGTAGTACTCGTTATCTCGCTCTAATAATTGAGCCTCATTTTACAACATCTCGAATAAAGAGAAAATTTATGAGAAATGAGATATCGACGTATCTGGGGTTTCAAACCTCTAAGAAACATCCGCGTCATACGCTCCTCATTCTCCACCAAATGAGGTGCAAACTGGATAACTCGCAAACTTTGCCTCGTCTTCGAGACACCGCCATGTTGTTTTGTTCCAATCGATGAACTCCACTTCCTTCATATGACGAACACTTTCGTGAAAGTATTTGTCATTAAATAATTCTGAAATGTCTCCCACGACATCTTTGAGTGCGGCTGGAATGGATACGCCTACGCACTCTCACCAGAGAATGCTCGCCTTTCGCCACTTTTAACATAAAGGTGGCGAATGGAACCTTCTGTTCCTCCGTGCATCCCAAGACATCGAATATCTTGGTAATTTGCTTAACCCATGTTTCCGCCATGATCGGATCCGGCTTTCCTTGAATTCGTGGTCCCAACTCTTTGAATCGCTTGGGTTGTGACAACCCGTGAATTGCTATCATTTCCTCCAGTATTTTGAACACGAGTCTCCTCGTCTCGATTTTGCATGAACTGCAAAAACTTCTAAACATCCCTCGTTCATCATCTCGCTCCATGGTGTTGTTCACAGGAGGTACATTGCCGACTGTTGCACGCTTCTCCTCGTTGGTAAAACAGCATCTCCACGGTCTCATTTACTCCATTGTTAATATTCTCATTGACATTCTCAAATCATCGCCATAAAACAAGGGTTAATTAAGGAAATCAATATATCACATAATATCCCTATATATTGACCAACTAACAAATAAGCTTAGGTAGGACACACTAGCGAAGGATTTACTCGCTCTCCCTCCTAGTTCTATTCCCCGATCTCCGCCAGAGATCATATCCTAAGCTCGATACCAACCGTGACGCCCCCAAAATAGGTATACATCACCTATTCCGAGTTGTCAATACACGGCATGTAAACAACTACAACTTTATTATTACAACAAGAAACTGTGAGTTTGAATACAAATATTATCTTCTAGACAATATCTATACTCAAATAAATCCTCATCACATTTATTGATACATTAATTTACAAAATGGTGAGGACTACTAAACAATCCTTTCTAAAACCTTCATTCCATACCCCACTGCATACTCGCTATATTCTCGCCTCCCCGAGAAAAATGGAACAAAAGGAAAAGGGTGAGCTCAACTAGCTCAAGAAAGAATATTATGACTAAGATAATATACAACAAATTATCGTTAGTCTTCAACAGGAAAAAATCTAATAGAATACAATAGACAACAAATTTTAAATCAATACTTCAATGTGAAATAATAATTCATTAGAAGAGTTAAGTAGAGAATGCAAACTACTATCTTCTATGTATGAATTTAAAAGTTCATCGCTCCTATCTTTTATCCCCAGAACATCAATCAATATACATCTGAATCAAATATTCATCTTTGCACTACAAAGCCAAAGATATTCATCATTAATCATGCTCATTTAAACACTGCTCATCTTTGCACTACAAAGCCAAAGATATTCTTCAGAAATCATTCATCTTTGCACTACAGTGCCAAAGATATTCTTAAGAAATCATTCATCTTTGCACTACAGCCAAAGATATTCCATAATATCATCATTTAAGACCGAGGATGATGAAAATATTTTTTTTTTTTAAGAAACGAATCCAAAGGAACAAAATGACAAGGATTAAGGATTAAGGATTCGTACTTGGTTTTATCCACGTCCAAAAATACCTCAAAAATAATCATAGTGGTGTAAAATTCAAGAATGATCAAAACATGGATACAATCGAGCTAGTATCCGTAATAGATATTTTTGGACAAAAGAAGAAATTTTATTTTTCTATTGAATAGTGCCAGATACGTGAATAGTGTCATATATCGTGAATAGTGCCGAGATATGTGAATAGTAACTCCGACACCAAAAGATAGAAATTCCACAAAAAAACATCTTCACGCTTTCATTGAATAGTACTTTCGTGAATAAGAACTCGTGAATAAGAACTCGTGAATAGTAACTCGTGAATAGTAACTCATGAATAGTAACCCATGAATAGTAACCCCGACATGAAAAAGTTCCAAATTTGATAAAAACTTCGATCAACATTTCAAAGATAATGATATTGAAGAAATAATATCATTACGAAAAAAATAATATCCCTTACCTCAAGAGAAAGCGATTACTTGATTTGGAATAACGCTGAATGAACTTGCAATCAGTATATCAATACTCAAAGTATACTCAAAATACTCACAAGAATACGCTCAAAATATCGAGAGAGAGAAATAGAGAAAACTTCGGTTTACGGTGTATTTTCAATTCTAACCTAAGCACCCTATTTATAGGAAAATGCTTAGAACAAAGCGTAAAATTTAATATAATATTAATATAATTATACAAATTTTCCTTAGCCCACCTTTTTGGTCAAAACACCAGCCACACATGTTAATGATGTCCAAAAAAATACAAAAAACGTTTTTCTTAACAAAAATAATTTAAACTCCCAAAATCAATTATTTTGAACTTCTAACTTCAATAATTCATAATAAATAGCTCTTTCATCAGAAAATTCGAATCTCATGAGTTTTTATAGAAAATTCAATTCTCTACAACTTTGCAGAAGAAAGTTTTTCCAAATTCCAAATAGAAATTGACCGAAATCCACAAACAGGGCGATTTTACAGCTATAATCAAATTTCAGTCAATAAATGGGGTCCACCGACATGTTTAACATGTTTTAAACATTTAATGCCACAAAAATACTCTTCCTCCTCAGATACTCATATATCCCACATTCGTTGTAAAAATATCACCGCTAATATATTATTAAAATAATATATTTAAATGAATTATTTTATCGTAAAAGATAAAATATTAATTTTCAACAATTGTCATTTTAAAAATTTTCTCCATATATATCCACATAAAATCAATATTTTCCTCATCATATAAATCAATAATTAATTATTCACAAATAATATTACGTAATCACAATATTGACAACCAGCGCTTCCTGGAAAGAGGGGCTTTCAATAAGAATTTCTTCTTCTTGGCGCAAGCATTAGATGACCAAACCTCTCCTTAGATGTAACTTTCTAGACATTGCCCATAATGTTATCTAATAATATTATTCGGATAATATGAATTATTGCTTCGATAATGAAAAATACCGTGTAATGACAATTATTGAAACAACAAAGATATATAAAATATCAACGCAAAGAATTATTAACTCAATAAAATAATCGAATAAAGAATTATCGTAACCATTATTGAGTAGTGCCTTCTTACGTAAGAATCAATAATTGGTGCAATACTGCAGCATCTTTTGCTCAACAACGCCAGATTAGTGTGTTTTAACCACCGGGGTATTCCAACAAAGATAATCTGTGAATAACTTCGCCAGCTATTTAAAAACAACTTATATTTGTCGTTTTCTTCATCCAATCACTTTCCAAGCATGGGGCCACACATGGTCATACTGTCAGTATTTAATATTCCCCCACGATGCATTTAATATTCCACGACCAAACGAATATTCCCAATTTATAATGAATATTTTATAACCACTTGCTTATTTTGAAATATTTGCATGTATTTAACCCTTAACTATCCACATTAATCAAATCAACCCTTACTATTTTAAAATAATAAATAAAGGAAATTCCTTTTTATTTAAAAATTTCGGGGTCTTACAACAAGCTGAGCCTTGTTGAATAAAACATTTATTGGAAGCATAATCCTTTACAAGTCTCTGTTTTTCTTTTTTTGAATTGATGTTGTCCATACCATCCTGACATAAATATGAAATATTAATTTGTTATTGATGTTTTTCTTAAAGTACACACATTAACAAATGTTTTTCTTAAAGTTCTACTAATGTAATCGAAAATAGATATTAGCTCTACAAATATGGATATTGACGTAGATGATTCGTCTAACAGTGAACGAGATGATGAAGTAGAGGAGAATGGAAAACAAAATAACCAAATAGTGGAAGAGCCCAAATTACACATGGTGTTTGACAATGTTGGTGAGATTTATGAATATTATAGGAAATATGGTGCGCAATAAGGATTTGGAGTGACTAAAAGAAGTACTAAAAAATTGGACGGAGTGGTTACATATTTGACAGTTGTATGTCACAAATATGGAGAGCCAAAGAAAAACTCAAAGATTACTTTAAAATCGCATCCGGTTATTAAAGCAGGTTGTAAGGCTAAGATTTGTGCCAAATTATTGAATGATGGAAAATGGGGTATAACCACTTTAGAGCTTGCACATAATCATGGTTTAAGTCCAAGTAAGTCTCGCTTTCACTGATGTAATCGGCATGTGACCCCTTATATAAAGAGGAGACTTGAGCTAAACAATGATGCTGGAATATCAATGAATTAAAGTTATAATTCACTTAGAATTGAGTATGGAGAAAATGGAATGCCTTGTTTAAAGAAAGACTGTGAAAATTATATGGAAAAATTAAAAAAGTTAAGGCTTGCTGAGGGTGATGCTACTGCACTTCAAAATTATTTTTCTAAAGTTCAAGCGGTGGATTCTAACTTTTTTTATGTGATAGACCCCGATGAGGAAAATCGAATCAGAAATTTATTTTGAGCAGATTTGAGGTCTAAAGCTGTGTATGAGGAGTTTGGTGATGTCATCACATTTAACACCACCTATTTGACTAATAAATATGATATGCCATTTGCTCATTTTGTTGGAGTTAACCACCAATCCATATTACTTGGTTGTGGCTTGATATCAAATGAAGATACTAACACATTTGTTTGGTTGTTTGATGCGTGGCTTTTTCCATGTCTAGAAAAGCTTCGCACGCCATTATCACTGATCAAGACAAAGCGATGAAAAATTCGTTTGAGATAGTTTTTCCCAATTCCCATCAGCGATGGTGTAAGACCCCAACTTTCATAAATAAAGATTAATTTTTTTTTGAATTATATTTTTGAATATTAAGGTGTGAATTTGTTATAATGTCATAGTTGTGGGTAATATTTATAAATTTTACAAAGTAAGAAAGTTGTTATAAAATATTCGGCTGGTCGTGGAATATTCATTTTGTCAGGGAATATTCGTACGACGGCACAATCATTGGTGGACCCCATAACAGAATTATTGTCGGAGTTAGAAAATGACAGAAATATCTTTTTATAAAAAATAACAGCGAAAGTTTTACCGTTAACTGTTGAAATACCCGTTGATAAAAATACAGTAATATGCGTGGTTGCATAGTAGCATACAATATTGATTATTGATGCTTACGTGAGAAGTCACTTAGTTTTATTCAATTATTGCCATAGTATTTGTTGCACAGTGTCTCATATTATTGATTCAATAATTGTCATTGCACAATATTTCAAATTATCAAATCAATAATTCATATTATTTGAATAATATTATTAGATAGCATTATTGAATATGTCTAGAAAGTTCTGTCAAGGAAAGGGGTTTGGTCACCTAATTGCGCGCCAATAGGAAGAAATCCTTATCGGAAAGCCCCCTCTTTCCTGGGAATGATCTGATTGTTAATATTGTGAGCTTATAATATTATTTTTGAATAATTATTATGTGGTAGATATTGGTTCAATTTTGTTATAAATGAAGGAATTTAGCACGAGATATTTGTTGAAAGTTTGACATATTTTTCTATGGAATCACAATTATCTTCTCCAATAAAATATTCATTCATATATATTATTATAATATATTATAATTGTTTAATAATATTATTATTATAATATATAAGCACGTGGCTAATTAGAAACGGAAGTAAACAAGTTGTGTTTGAATACTTTGTTTGTAACATTGTTGGTGGAAATGGTGGGTGAGAAAGTTGCCTACAAATCCCTTGTTTTCAAATGTAATACAGGAGCTTTGTTTTTTTTTTTCAATAATTGTTGTTTTTTTTCTTCCTGCAAAGCTTGTTTTCAAAAGGGTGGGCCTTCACCTATAAGGAAAAAAATGAGAGGTTTGCAGGAATAGGTTGGTAGAGTTAGGCATGTTTTCTCAATTTCTTCCTCCGAATTGTGCTATAAAAGGAGGGCAAACCTCCATCCTAAATCACACCAAAAAAATCTCAAGCATTTTTACTATAGTATTGTGAGTATTTCTTTTGAGTATAAGAATACTTTGAGCGTAGTTTTCTGCAAGATTTTCTCAGAATAATATTCGATATTCTAGTCAAATCCAGTTTCTACTAAGGTAAAGAATATTATTTTATTTGAATACTCGTAAGAAATATTATTTTCTTTCATACTCCATAGTATGGAATGGATATTATTTCATTTCATATTCTTAAATTTAAACTTACTATGGTAAGTATTGCTTCTATAATTCCTAAAATTAGTAGAATATCCTTGATATTTGCGCTTCATCGAGTATCTTTTCATGAAAATATTATTTTGAGCATTCTTGATAAGTTTTAAACTTTTCATGCCGGAGTACTATTCACGTGGTACTATTCACTCAGGTACTATTCACCCGAGGTACTATTCATGACAAAAATTGATTTCTTTTCGGTCCAAATCATTTTTGATACAATATTATTCTTGAATTTTACTCCACAAAGCAGTATCATATTGACAATTTGGACATTATTAAATTCTGGATAAATTAAATTATAAATCTTTAGAATTTATCCTTTTGTTTGCATTTAATTGAATTCTTATATCATTGTCATCATCTTCATGTTTATATTGTTATGAAAGTCATCTTTGGCCCGTAGTGCATAGATGGACTGTTGATTGGTATGATTATGACCAGGAATCATTCGGTATAATCATGACCTGTCATGTTATAAATGATGTGGTAAAAGTCCTCATTGGCCCGTAGTGCATTGATGGACAGTTGTTGAGATGAACATGACCATTGGTGATAATAATGAATATCCTTGGCCCGTAGTGCATGGATAATTCAGTGATGTGGATTATTTATTACGCTGAGTCTCAGCGATAAAATTAGTGATAACTTTAAATCATAGAAGATAGTAGATATCATGCTCTACTTGACTCTTCTAATGGATTGTTTGTTCCACTGCAGTTAAACTTGTTGTCTATTATATTCTATCAGTTTAACACTGTTGAAGGCTAACGATAATTTATTCTGCATTATCTTAGTTATAATATTCTTTACTGGGCTAGTTGAGCTCACCCTTTTCTTTCATTATTCTCTTCAGGAAATGAGAATATAGCTGGGACTAGTCGGAGAACGGAGTAACGATCCAGATGATTGTTTTAGTAGTCCTCACTATTCTATGAAATTTTGTGATAATAATTGTAATAAGATTGAATTTGAGTGTAGATATTGTCTAGAAGACAATATTCGTATTCAAACTCTCAGCTTATGTTTCGTCGTATTACATGACAGCTGTATTAATTAATTTTTATTTGAATTTTGTACCATTTATTTGGCGACTCAGAATGGGTGATGTATACCTATTTTGGGGGCGTCACAGTTGGTATCAAAGCTTAGGGATATGATCCCTGGCTAAGATGTGAGACTAGAACTAGGAGAGGAGAGACGGGTAATTCCTTCGATAGTATGACCTACCTAAGTTTATTTGTTTCTTAATTGGTCGGTCAGAGTATAAGGATAATATGTGGCATGTCAATTAACCCTTGTTTTGTGGTAGTGTTTGAAAATGACATCCGAGAATGTTGAGATAAGCAATAGAGCACATGAGACCGTTGAGTCACCAACGATCAATACCCAAGAGAATGTGCAACAGGAAGACAATAATCCTCAGGTAAACAACAACACCGATCAAATGATAAACGATGGGATATTCAGAGGCTTTATGCAATTCATACAACATCAGGCGAGAGCGGCTCCTGTTCAAAATGGAGGTGGAAACACTAATAACTCTCGGATAGTCACCGCTAAACAATTCATAGAGCTGGGACCACCAGAGTTTTTGGGAGAGCCAAAACCTCTTAAGGCGGAGACGTGGATAAAGCAGATCACCAAGATATTTGATGTCTTGGGATGCTCCGAGGAGCAAAAAGTTCCCTTTGCCACCTTCATGTTGCGAGGAGAGGCAGATTACTGATAAGCATACTCAGCCTGTTGCACTAAAGATGTCTTGGGAGAAGTTCCAAGAATTATTCAACGACAAGTACTTTCCTGAAAGTATTCTTCACATGAAGGAGGTGGAGTTCATCAAGCTAGAGAAAAACAATATGATCGTGTCGCAGTACGAGGCTAAGTTTGTCGAGTTGTCTTAGTTTGCATACCATTTAGTTGATAATGAGGAGAGAATGACGTGAATGTTTCTGCGAGGTTTGAGACCCGAAATACGTCAATACCTCATTTCTCACAAACTGTGTTTGTATTCAGATGTTGTAAATAGGGCTCAGTTATTGGAGCGCGATAATGAGTCAACCCAACCAAAAGAGAGCAGCCGACAAGTCAATAATACCAGTGGTAGCAGCCATCAAAGCGGTGATAACAAATGTGGAGGGAATCAACATGCCAGAAATGGTAACCACTTCAGTGGTAATCATGGCCAAGATAATAGAAGTGGATATTTCAAGAAGAGGAGATTCAATAACAATGGAAAGACGTTAGCACCAGCACTTGTTGTTAAGGAAGGAGAACGACCGCCGGTCGTATGTTACAAATGCGGAGGGGAGGGACACATCAGTCCAAACTGTACGCAGCAGTCCAAAGCATGTTACAATTGTGGAAGAGAAGGTCACCTAGCCCAATTTTGTCGTGCATCGAAGTCAAGTCCAACTGGGATGGAGGCATCAAAGGCCGTCCCGGACAAGACAAAATCGGTAGTTCAAGGGAGAGCGTTTGTCATAATCTCCCAAAAAGTGAGGAATCCGAACGAGGTGATCACGGGTAAGCGAATCATAAACTCTTGTGAAGTTTATACCTTATTTGATACCGGTTCTACCCATTCTTTTATTTCTCCTACTTCTGCTCAAGGTTTAAATTTAACTCAGGAGAAATTAGACTTTGACTTATCTGTTGAAACTCTATTGGGAGAAACCTTTATTACATCCATTATTTATAAGTCTTGTTTGGTTCAAATCGGTACCCTCACATTACCTGTCGATCTTATTTCCTTAATAATACTTGCATTTGATGTGATTTTAGGGATTGATTGGTTAACTGCTTATCATGTAAAAATTAATTATTTTTCGTAAGGTTGTTAGTTTTCATATTCCTAACCAACCTATTAATTCAAGCAACCAAACCACTAAAGTCAATCACTGTCGTATCAAGCCATAAAGTTATTCATTTATTGAAAAATAGATGTCAAGATTTCTTAGCCCATGTCACGGATTTAAATAAAAATACTTCAGATTTGATTGATATTTCTATTGTTAATAAATTTCCTGATGTATTCCCTGAAGAACTTCCCGGCCTACCCCCAGAGCGTGAAATTGAATTTTGTATCGACCTTGAATCCGGTACAAAACCCATTTCTAAACCCCCATATCGAATGGCTCCTATTGAACTTCAGGAGTTAAAAACCCAACTATAGGAATTGTTAGACATCGGTTTCATTCATCCTAGTACATCTCCTTGGGGTGCTCCTGTTCTATTCGTAAAGAAGAAAGATGGGAGTATGCGACTTTGTATTGATTATCGGGAGTTGAATCATGTCAGCATCAAAAATAGGTATCCGTTGCCTCGCATTTATGACCTGTTTGACCAGTTGCAAGGTGCCAAATTCTTTTCAAAGATCGATCTTTGTTCTGGATATCATCAGTTAAAGATTAAAACTGATGACATTCCAAAGACTTCTTTTAGAATTCGGTACGGGCATTACAAATTCCTGGTCATGTCTTTTGGATTGACTAATGCTCCTACTGCCTTCATGGATATGATGAACCGAGTATTCAAGGAATATTTGGATCATTTTGTGGTTGTCTTTATTGATAACATTCTCATATATTCTAAAAGCCGTGAAGATCATGAGCAACACTTGAGGCTGATACTCCAAAAGCTTCGTAAAAACAAGCTTTATGCCATGTTGAAGAAATGTGAGTTCTGGCTTGAGGAAGTAGCATTCCTTGGGCATGTGATATCAAATCATGGAATATTTGTTGACCCGGCAAAGATTGAAGCAATACAAAGCTGGGAGCAACCTAAGTCAGTGACCGAAGTACGTAGCTTTCTGGGCTTAGCTGGTTATTATCGAAGATTCGTGGAAGGATTTTCTCGAATTGCTACTCCATTAACTCAGCTAACTAAAAAAGATACAAATTTTGGTTGGAGCGAGGAATGTGAAAAGAATTTTCAAGAACTCAAGAGGAGACTCATTTCAGCACCTATTCTGACTATACCATTTGGTTCGGAGGGATTTGTTATATACAGTGATGCTTCAAGAAAAGGTTTAGGATGTGTTCTCATACAACATAGGAAAGTCATAGTCTATGCCTCACGATAACTCAAAGAATATGAGAGGAATTATCCTACTCATGATCTAGAGTTGGCAGTTGTCGTTTTCGCACTTAAAATCTGGAGGCATTACCTGTATAGGGAGAAGGTGGAGATTTTTACGGATCATAAAAGCCTCAAATATTTTTTCACTCAAAAGGAACTCAACATGCAGCAATGACGTTGGCTTGAACTGTTGAAAGATTATGATCATACTATTCAATACCATCCTAGAAAAACAAACGTGGTAGCTGATGCATTGAGTAGAAGATCATATGCGGGTACGAGTGCGATATTGTCAATGCAAAGACCCATTTTGTATGACTTGCAAAGGATGGAGATAGAGATAAAGACTCCAGGGACCCACGTGATGATGGAAAATATACGAGTAGAACCGACTTTAATCAATAAAATTAAAGCTGCTCAAACTACAGACCTGAAACTTATGCGTATGAAGAAGAAAGTGCAAGAAGGTCCTATTCCGGAAGCAAGAATCGATGAAGAAGGAAGACTTAGAGTCAACTCCAGACTTTGTGTTCCTAACAACTCTGATTTGAAGTATAAGATCATGATGGAGGCACACAACACACCATTTTTAATCCATCCTAGGAGTACCAAAATGTATCGTGATCTTCGACATACATTTTGGTGGAGCAATATGAAAAGAGAGATCGCGGAGTTTATCTCAAGGTGTCTAACTTGTCAATGAGTCAAGGCGGAGCATCAAGTGCCAAAAGGTCCATTGCAACCAATTAAAATTCTAGAATGGAAGTGGGAGCACATTACCATGGATTTCGTTACCGGTCTTCCCAAGGTTTCTCAAGGCATAAAGGCAATTTGGGTCATTGTTGATAGATTGACCAAGTCTGCTCATTTCTTACCTATACGAGAAACTTATTCACTTGAACGTCTTGCTCGTATGTACATAAATGAGATTGTAAGACTGCATGGTATGCCAGTATCCATAGTTTCTGATCGAGACCCAAGATTCACTTCACGATTTTGCAAAAAGCTATGGGCACATATTTACGATTTAGTTCGGCATATCATCCTCAAATGGACGGGCAGTCGGAGAGGACTATTCAAACTTTGGAGGATCTATTAAGACTCCGTGTCCTTGACTTCAAACGAAGTTGGTACAAGTTCTTTCCATTGGTGGAATTCTCCTACAACAACAGTTATCAAGCAAGTATGGGCATGGCTCCATTCGAGGCATTGTATGGATGCAAATGTCGTTCTCCAGTATGCTGAGATGAGGTGGGTGAAGCAACGCTGTTAGGACCAGAATTGGTACTCATGACAACGAAAAAGATACAAATGATCCGGCAACGTATAAAAACCTCACAAGATCGATAAAAGAGTTATGCTGATCTTCATCGAAAGGACGTGGAATTCAATGTTGGAGATCATGTGTTGTTACGTGTTGCTCCATGGAAAGGAGTTAGAAGATTTGGAAAGAGAGGAAAGCTCAATCCTCGATTCATTGGCACATTTTTAATCCTCGATCGAGTAGGAACTGTGGCCTATAGACTCGCCTTACCGCCAAGTATGTCTCCTGTTCATAACGTTTTTCACATATCTATGTTACGTAAATATGTGAAAGACCCAAACCATATTTTTGAACTAGAACTAGACGAGATAGAGGAAGATTTAACATATGAAGAGGTACCTATTAAAATCTTGGATAAGAAGGATCATATTCTATGCTCCAAGGTTATACCTTAAGTCAAAGTTTTGTGGAGAAACCACGATGTGGAAGAAATGACCTGGGAGTTAGAATCTGAAATGAAATCAAGGTATCCTCACCTCTTCGACATACAAGGTACGCACCCTAATTTTGAGGACGAAATTTCATAAGAAGGGGAGGTTGTAAGACCCCAACTTTTATGAATAAAGATTAATTTCTCTCGAAATATATTTTTGAATATTATGGTGTGGATATAATATAATGTTATAGTTGTGGCTAATATTTACAAATTTTGTAAAGTAAGCAAGTGGTTATATAATATTCGATTGGTCGGGGAATATTCGTTTTAACAAGGAATATTTGTGCGACCACGATCGTTATCGTGGACCCCTACAACGAAAAAGTATTACAGTAGTTAGAAAATGACATAATTATCTTTTTATAAAAATAACGGCGGAAGTTTTACTGTTAAATGGTTGAACTACCCAAAGAAGTAAAAGTAAATCTGATGTCTGGCGTGGTTGCATAGTAGCACACGGTATTGATTATTGATGCTTACGTGAGACTCAGTTATACTCAATTATTGCTACAGTAATTACTACATCATATCTCTCATATTATTGATTCAATTATTGTCACAGTATCATCTGCATAATATGTTATATTATTAAATCAATAATTGAGACGAAAAAGTTATTCATATCATTAAATTTCAATATTTACAATGTCTAAAAGTTCTGTCAAGGAGAGGTTTTGTCATCTAATTGCGCGCCAATAAGGAGAAATCCTTATCGAAAAGCCCCCTCTTTCCTGGGAACGACCTGGTTGTTAAATATTGTGAGTTATAATATTAATGATGAATAATTTCGTGTTAATTAAAAATGAAATTGATGGTTCCATTGTGTTGGAATTATTAATGTTAGTGGAAATCGATATTTATTTTGATATGAATTGATGTTTGGAAGTTTTACTGACCAGTCGGGTAATTAATCGGATAAATGAGCAATTAATTGCTATTAATTCCCATGATTATAACTATTTGTTCACATGTGTGTACTATTGATTCACATTCTTGTACTATTAGGGGAGTTGGTGCAAGATTGATAATACTTGCATGACTAAGTTAAAAATGGAGGTATAGATGGAGGTACTATACTGTAATTTGTATTTTCACATGATTATAACTATTGATTCACATGATTGAACTATTGATTCACATTATTTACTATTAGGGGAGGTGGTGCAAGTTTGATAATACTTGTAGGACTAAATTAAAAATGAAGAAAAAGAGGAAGGTATTATACTGTCACATTTTGAGCCGCAAAATGTACAATTATCAAAACTATATTTTCCTATAAATAGAAGCTTATTCTTCCTTCATTTCTCACCAATTCACTAAAGCTATAGAGTAATTATTATAGAGAGAAAGAAGAAGAGAAGTCTGCTACCTCACTATTCCAGTATCCAGTCTTCTTCTAAGGTAAGAGGTATTATTCTTTCGTATTCATGAAGGGAGTTATTTTCTTTCAATACTCGTAAGAGTTGTTATTCCATTCTTTATTATTCTGTTGGAATAACCTGTCTATGTGGATTACCGCATGCATGGTGAATGATCCTTCGTATTCATTCCTTATTAAATTGTGGAAATTATCTGTCTACGTGGATTACCGCATGGCGGACGAAAATCCATTTGCAGTTTCATATATTCTATTATACTCAGTTGGTTAAAGTTTTGGCTTCTATATTCCATGAAATCCTTGATCGAGTAGGAACTGTGGCTTATAGACTCGCCTTACTGCCAAGTATGTCTCGTGTTCATAACATTTTTCACATATCCATATTACGTAAATATGTGAAAGACCCGAACCACATTATTGAGTTAGAATCGGACGAAATAGCGGAAGATTTAACGTATGAAGAGATACCTGTTAAAATTTTGGATAAAAAGGAACATATTATATGCTCCAATGTTATACCTCAAGTCAAAGTTTTGTGGAGAAACCACGATGTTGAGGAAATGACCTGGGAGTTAGAATCTTAAATGAAATCAAGGTAACCTCACCTCTTTGACATACCAGGTATTTACCCTAATTCCGAGGATGAAATTTCATAAGAATGGGAGGTTGTAAGACCCCAACTTTCATAAATAAAGATTAATTTTTTTTTTCAATTATATTTTTGAATATTAAGGTGTGAATTTGTTATAATATTATAGTTGTGGGTAATATTTATAAATTTTGCAAAGTAAGCAAGTTGTTATAAAATATTCAGTTGGTCGGGGAATATTCGTTTTGTCAGGGAATATCGTACGACGACACAATCATTGGTGGACCCCATAACAGAATTATTGTCGGAGTTAGAAAATGATAGAAATATCGTTTTATAAAAAATAACGGCGAAAGTTTTACCGTTAACTGTTGAAATACCGGTTGATAAAAGTACAGTAATACGCGTGGTTGCATAGTATCACACGGTATTGATTATTGATGCTTACGTGAGAAGTCACTCAGTTTTATTCAATTATTGCCACAGTATTTGTTGCACAGTGTCTCATATTATTGATTCAATAATGGTCATTACACAATATTTCAAATTATCAAATCAATAATTCATATTATTTGAATAATATTATTTGATAGCATTATTGACAATGTCTAGAAAGTTCTGTCGAGAAAAGGGGTTTGGTCACCTAATTGCGCGCCAATAGGGAGATATCCTTATCGAAAGCCCCCTCTTTCCTGGGAATGATCTGATTGTTAATATTGTGAGCTTATAATATTATTTTTGAATAATTATTATGTGGTAGATATTGGTTCAATTTTGTTATAAATGAAGGAATTTAGCACGAGATATTTGTTGAAAGTTTGACATATTTTTCTATGGAATCACAATTATCTTCTCCAATAAAATATTCATTCATATATATTATTATAATATATTATAATTGTTTAATAATATTATTATTATAATATATAAGCATGTGGCTAATTAGAAATGGAAGTAAACAAGTTGTGTTTGAATACTTTGTTTGTAACATTGTTGGTGGAAATGGTGGGTGAGAAAGTTTCCTGCAAATCCTTGGTTTTCAAATGTAATACAGGAGCCTTGTTTTTTTTTCAATGATGGTTGTTTATTTTCTTCTTGCAAAGCTTGTTTTCAAAAGGGTGGGCCCTCACCTATAAGGAAAAAAATGAGAGGTTTGGCAGGGATGGGTTGGTAGAGTTAGGCATGTTTTCTCAATTTCTTCCACCGAAATGTGCTTTAAAAGGAGGGCAAACCTCCATCCTAAATCACACCAAAAATATCTCAGGCATTTTTACTATAGTATTGTGAGTATTTCTTTTGAGTATAAGAATACTTTGAGCGTAGTTTTCTGCAAGATTTTCTCAGAATAATATCCGATATTCCAGTCAAATCCAGTTTCTACTAGGGTAAATGATATTATTTTATTTGAATACTCGTAAGAAATATTATTTTCTTTCATACTCCATAGTATGGAAGGGATATTATTTCATTTCATATTCCTAAATTTAAACTTACTATGGTAAGTATTGCTTCTATAATTCCTAAAATTAGTAGAATATCGTTGATATTTGTGCTTCATCGAATATCTTTTCATGAAAATATTATTCTGAGCATTCTTGATAAGTTTTAAACTTTTCATGTCAGAGTACTATTCACGGGGTACTATTCACTCGGGTACTATTCACCCGGGGTACTATTTATGATAAAAATTGATTTCTTTTCGGTCCAAATCATTTTTGATACAATATTATTCTTGAATTTTACTCCACAAAGAAGTATCATGTTGACAATTTAGACATTATTGAATTCTGGATAAATTAAATTATAAATCTTTAGAATTTATTCTTTGTTTGCATTTAATTGAATTCTTATATCATTGTCATCATCCTCATGTTTATATTGTTATGAAAGTCATCTTTGGCCTGTAGTGCATAGATGGACTATTGAGTGGTATGATTATGACCAAGAATCATTCGGTATAATCATGACCTGTAATGTTACAAATGATGTGGTAAAAGTCCTCATCGGCCCGTAGTAGTGCATTGATGGACATGATTGTTGAGATGAACATGACCATTGGTGATAATAATGAATATCCTCGGCCGTGTAGTGCATGGATAATTACGTGATGTGGATTATTTATTACGCTGAGTCTCAGCGATAAAATTGGTGATAACTTTAAATCATAGAAGATAGTAGATATCATGCTCTACTTGACTCTTCTAATGGATTGTTTGTTCTGCTGCAGTTAAATTTGTTGTCTATTATATTCTATCAGTTTAACACTATTGAAGGCTAATGATAATTTATTCTGCATTATCTTAGTTATAATATTCTTTACTGGGCTAGTTGAGCTCACACTTTGCTTTCATTGTTCTCTTCAGGAGATGAGAATATAGTTCGGACTGGTAGGAGAATGGAGTGACGGTCCAGATGATTGTTTTAGTAGTCCTCACTATTCTATGAAATAGTGTGATAATAATTGTAATAAGATTGAATTTGAGTGTGGATATTGTCTAGAAGACAATATTCGTATTAAAACAATCAACAGTCCATCTATGCACTACAGGCCAAAGATGACTTTCATAATAATATAAACATGAGGATGATGACAATGATATAAGAATTCAATTAAATGCAAACCAAGGGTAAATTTTAAATATTTATAATTTAATTTATCTAGAATTCAATAATGTCCAAATTATCAACATGATACTACTTTGTGGAGTAAAATTCAAGAATAATATTGTATCAAAAATAATTTAGACAGAAAGAAATCATTTTTTTTTCCATGAATAGTACCCCGGGTGAATAGTACTCGAGTGAATAGTACCCCATGAATAGTACTTTATGATTAGTACCTCGTGAATAGTATTTTGTGAATAGTATCCTGGGTGAATAGTACCTGAGTAAATAGTACCACGTGAATAGTGCCCTATGAATAGTATCGTACATATGAATAGTGTCGTACATATGAATAGTGCCGTATAAATGAATAGTACCAATGAATGGTACTCTGGCATGAAAAGCTTAAAATTTAACAAAAATGTTCAGAAAAATATCCTTGTGAAATGATACTGGATGAAGCGCAAATTTCAAGGATATTCTACTAATTTCACGGAGTATAGAAACAATACTTTAACAAAATGAGTGTAAAATTAGGAATATAAAACGAAATAATATTAATTGCATACTACATAGTATGGAACAAAATATTATTTCATATGAATATTGAATAAAAATAATATCCCTTACGATTGATGAATGAAAATAATATTTCTTACGAATATTGAACAAAAATAATATTCTTTACGAATATTGAACGAAAATAAAATTCCATACGAATTCGAAAAATAATATCATAAACAAATATGAAATAAATAATACTCCTTACCTTAGTAGAAAACTGGATACTGTAATTGTGAAGTAACAGAATACACTTCTTCTTCCTCTCTATAGTTGCTCTTGTGAGTCTTAGTGAATTGGTGAAAATGAAAGAAAAAATGAGCTTCTATTTATAGGAAAACATAGTTTTGATAATTTCACATTTAAGGTCTCGAATTATTATAGTTTAGTACCTTCATCTTTGCCTCAATTTTTAATTTAGTCCTTCAAATATTATCAATCTTGCACAACCTCTCCTAATAGTACATGCATGTGAACCAATAGTTCCATGCATATGAACAAATAGTTATTTGAATGTGAACTAATAACAATTAATTACTCATTTATTCGATTAATTACCCGTTTGATCAATAATAACAAAACTAACCAATCACAGAATTACCTCCTTTGAGGGTAATTGGGTCGCGGAAGAATTAAAGAAAACTAAATGAGCAAACATCTTTAATCAACATGAACTTATTCATCATTAATATTATAACTCACAGTATTAACAACCGGATCATTCCCAAAAAAGAGGGGGCTTTCCGATAAGGATTTCTCCCTATTGGCGCGCAATTAGGTGACCAAATCCCTTTCCTCGACAGAACTTTCTAAACATCGTCAATAATGTAAATAATAATATGAATAACTTTGTCATCTCAATTATTGATTTAATAATATAAGATATTGTGTAGATGGTACCGTGACAATAATTGAATCAATAATATGAGAGATACTATGCAGCAATTATTATGGCAATAATTGAATAAAACTGAGTGACTTCTCACGTAAGCATCAATAATCAAAGATATTGTACAATACCGGTGTCTTACTTATGCAACCACGATATTATTATACTTTTACCACCGGGTATTTCAACAGTTTAACAGTAAAACTTTTGCCGTTATTTTTATAAAAGTTATTTCGCCTCTTTCTAAATTCGACAATGATGAATTCGTTTGTAGGGTCCACTTAATGATTGTGTCGTCAGACGATATTCTTCTCAATAAAAGAATATTCCTCGACCAAACGAATATTTTATGACAACTTGCTTACTTTGTAAAATTTTCACATATCCCCCTTAACTTTAACCTTTTATCAATTTAACCATTTACTAAATAGAATAATAATTATAAGAAAATTGAATACTTTCATTTCATAAAATTTGGGGTCTTACAATCTTCCCTCCTTATGAAATTTCGCCCTCGAAATTTATGTACATACCTGGTATGTCGAAGAGGTGAGGATACCTCGTCAGATTTTAACTCTTGAGGTATAACCTTTGAGCGTTGAATATGATCCTTCTTATCCAAGATTTTAACAGGTATCTCCTCATACGTTAAATCTTCTGCTATCTCGTCTAGTTCTAATTCAATAATGTGGTTCGGGTCGTCCACATATTTACGTAACACCGATACATGAAAAACGTTATGAACACGAGACATAATTGGCAGTAAGGTGAATCTATAGGCCACAATTCCTACTCGATCGAACATTTCAAATGGACCAATAAATTGAGGATTGAGCTTTCCTTTCTTCGTCGATTCTTGCTTCTAGAATAGCGCCTTCTTGCACCTTCTTCTTCATATTCATCAGCTCCGGGTCTGTATATAGCTTGAGCAACTTTAAATTTATCGATTAAAGTTGGTTCTACTTGTATATTCGCTATCTTCATGTGGGTTCTTGGAGTCTTTAACTCTATCTCAATCTTTTGTAAGTCATACAAAATGGGTCTTTGTGTTAACAACGTCGCACTCGTAACCGCATACGATTTTCTACTCAACCCGTCAACTACCACGTCCGCTTTTCCAGGATGGTATTGAATAGTATGATTGTAATCTTTCAACAGCTCGAGCCAACGTGTTTGACGCATGTTACGTTCATTCTGGGTGAAGAAATATTTTAGGGTTTTGTACCGGGTTCAAGGTCAATACAAAATTCGATTTCACGCTCTGGGGGTAGGCTAGGAAGTTCTTCAAGGAATACGTCAGAAAATTTTTTAACAATAGAAATATCATTCAAATCTGACATGTTTTTGTTTAAATCTGTGATATGAGGTAAGAAATCTTGACATCCGTTTCTCAATAAACGAATGGCTTTATGGTTTGATATGACAGTGATTGACTTTAGTGGTTTGGTTGCTTGAATTCACATAATAGGTTGGTTAGGAATATGAAAACTAACAACCTTATGAAAACAATCAATTTTAACATGATGAGTAGTTAACCAATCAATCCCTAAAATCACATCAAATGCAAGTATTTTCAAAGAGATAAGATCGACAGGTAACGTGAGTGTGCTGATTTGAATCAAACAAGACTTATAAACATTAGATTTAATGAAGGTTTCTCCCAACAGAGTTTCACAGATAAGTAAAAGTCTAATTTCTCCGAAGTTAAATTTAAACATTGAGCGCAAGTAGGAGAAATAAAGAATGGGTAGAACTAGTATCAAATAAGGTATAGACTTCGTAAGAGTTTATGATTAGCTTACTTGTGATAACTTCATTCTGGTTTCTCGTCACGAAAAATGCTCTCTCTTAAACTACCAATTTTGACTTGTCTAGGACATCCTTCGGCGTCACCATCAGCTAGACTTGACTTCACTACACGATAAAATCGAGCTAGGTGACCTTCTCTTCCACAATTATAACATGTTTTGGACTACATTGTGCAGTTTGGACTGATGTGTCCTGTAAGACCCCATTTTTTTATGAATAAAGATTTAATTTCTCTAATTATTATTTTTGAATAATATGGTGTTGATTGGATATAATGCTTTAGTTATGGGTGAAATGTGCAAATTTTGCAAAGTAAACAAGTGGTCATAAAATATTCATTTTGTCGGGGAATATTTGTTTTGGTCGGGGAATATTCTTTTTGTCGGGAATATCCGTACGACGATGCAATCATTGGTGGACCACATAACGAAATAACTATCGAATATAGAAAGTGACAGAAATAACCTTTTTATAAAAATAACGGCAAAACTTTTACCGTTAAAATTTTTTGAAATACCCGGTAATAAAAGTACAGTAATACGCGTTGTTGCATAGTGGCACACGGTATTGCACAGTATCCCTGATTATTGATTCTTGCGTAAGAAGTTACTCAATAATTGATACAGTAAAATTGCACAGTTTTTCATATTATTGGTGCAATAATTGCTACTATAATAATTGAATAGTATTTTGCATTAGTGATTCAATAATTATCACGACACAGTAACTCATATTATTGAAATGATATTATTAGATAACATTATTGATAATGTCTAGGAAGTTATGTCGAGGAAAGGGGTTAAGTCATTTAATTGCGCATGATAAGAAGAAAAATTCTTATAGAAAGCCCCTTCACTGGAATGACACAGTTGTCAATATTGTAGTTCTGTAATATTATTTGTGAATAATTAATTATTGATATATATGATAAGAAAATATTTATTCAATGTGGATTTAAACGAAGGAATTTTTAGCATGTGACATTTGTTGAAAGTTGATATTTTATCTTTTCTAATAAAATAATGAGAGCCCTTCCATATATAAGTTCTTTATGGGTGCTATCTGAACACCCCTTTTGGATCGTTGATAAACTTATTGGAAGGTGATTGAAACATAAATATGCAATAAGCACTGACTTATAATAAACTTTTATTTTAATATGAGGACCCCACCATAGTCAACATGTTGTCGGTTTGTTTAACTAAAATGATTTTTAATATTAAATATCTAGAATACGACATGCAAACATATAAAAAAAATTCCAAACCGTAAGAGCCTCTTAGGCTTAAAAAAAATACCAATCGGAACAAGCTTTACGACATAAAAAAAAAAATAAATAAATAAATAAAATCTAAATCAAATAACAACCTCTTACGACTTATAAAAAAATCAAATAGTGGCACAAGTTCTTTTATTTGCTATTTTTATAACAATATTTGTTATTTTATAAAAACAAATATTTTATAATAACAAATAAAGAATATAAAATATTTTATATTTTAAATAACAAATAAAGAATTAAAATTTTTTAAAAATAGGAATTATATAAAATTTGTTATTTTATATAATTAAAAATTTTTATAACAATATATAAATATAATTTCTTCCCACTTTAATTTAAAATATTAATTCTTTATGATATTTTATATCCTATTTTATATAACAATAGCATATATTTGTTATATAAAGAATTAACAAATATTTTTATAATTCTTTATTTGCTATTTTTATAAAAATATTTTATATTCTTTATTTGTTATTATAAAATATTTATTTTTATAAAATATTTGTTTTTATAAAATATTTTATATTCTTTATTTGTTATTATAAAATATTTGTTTTTATAAAAATATTTGTTTTATAAAATAACAAATATTGTTATAAAAATAGCAAATAAAGAACTTGTGCTACTATTTGATTTTTATACAAGTCGTAAGAGGTTGTGCCGATTTAGATATTTTTTTTTTTTTTTTAAGCCTAAGAGGCTCTTACTATTTGGAATTTTTTTTTTTTATACAAGTCTTATAAGTCGCAATTTTTATTTAATATTAAAAATTGCTTTTAGTTAAACAAACCGACAACATGTCGACTATGGTGGGGTCCTCATATTAAAATAAAAGCTTGCATAAGTCAGGCCATTGGTATATTTATGTTTCAATCTCACCTTCCAATAAGTTTATCAACTATCCTAAAAGGGTGTCAGATGTGATCTATAGAACCTATTGCATGGAAGGGCTCTCTAAAATAATTCATTCAAATATATTATTATAATATTACATTATAGTAGTATGATGTGATTATATAATAGTATGATTTTTATAATTTGAATGGTAATATTATTATAGTAAATTCATGGTAAAAAAGTAAAATGAGGTGGAAGAGAACAAAGTGAATTTGAATTCTTATGATGTAAGCAATGATGTCATCAAAATGATGAGGTAAGCAATGATGTCAT
This sequence comes from Panax quinquefolius, assembly GCA_020205615.1. Classification (NCBI taxonomy): domain Eukaryota; kingdom Viridiplantae; phylum Streptophyta; class Magnoliopsida; order Apiales; family Araliaceae; genus Panax; species Panax quinquefolius. The sequence continues at coordinate 63,234,109 of CM035168.1, forward strand.
ATGATCGCTGATGTAAGAGATTATGTCATAAATTATGGCAAAAAAACAATTTTACCCTTACTCTGCCAAGCCTATAAATAGAAGCTCATTTCTTCATTATTTCTCACCAATTCACTAAAGCTATAGAGAGAGAAAGTATAGAGAGAATAAGAGAGAAATAAGAAGAGTATTCTGCTATTACACTAGTGCAGTCTCCAAATTTTTATTATAAGGTAAATGATATTATTTTTTTTTCGTAAAGGAGGTTATTTTCTTTCGATACTCATAAATGATATTATTTCCTTCCATATTCGCAAGAGATATCATTTTCTTTCATACTCCATATTAAGTAAGCGATATTATTTCATCTTATATTTCTAAATTTGAAACTTACTATGGTAAGTATTGCTTCTATAATTCCTGAAATGATTAGAAATTTTGCTTCATCTAATATCATTTCACAGGAATATTGGTATGAACTTTTTTATTGAATTTGAAACTTTTCATGGTTGAGTACTGTTCATGGTCACTGTTCATACATATAGTACTATTCACGAGTACTGTTCACGAGTACTATTCACGAAAAAAAATAAAATTTCTTCTTTCTTCGTCCAAGTTATCTGTTGTGACCCTTATTCTTGAAATTGAATCCATGTTATGGTCTCATTTGATTTATTCTTATTATCATAATTCTCAGACTTAAATTATGTTGAAAGTTATCTTTGGCCCGTAGTGCAAAGATGAACTATTGATTGATGAATATCTTTGACCCGTAGTGCAAAGATGAGATGTTGATTGATATCTTTGGCCGTGAGAAATTTAGATTTTTATTGTAAAATGATTTTATTAAATTAAATAATAATAAAATTATATTCTATGTGATATCAAGATGGTTGTCATTCTATAACTTAATGATGTTGGAATGTCGTAGTATTTGAGCTACGTGAAGGAATTAAAGTGTTTGAATTTCTAAGGCGAAAATAAATGTTTTCAGAGAAATTTTCTGAAAAACACTATTCATCGGTATTTTCTTGGGAATTATTTTTGAATTTTCGAGAAATACGTAATGATAGAATATCAAGGTAAGATGGATTATGTAATAATAATCTAGTTATGGAAAATGTAATATTTAAACTGCGGACTTAATTTGAGAATATTAAGGAAAGCGAAGTATTATTATGTAAGTAATAATTGTATGATACTTAGGTATTGTACAAGGTAATGAAAATGAGTATAATACTGAAGTATTATACAAATTTAATATGAATGATGGATTATATGTATATAATAAATTTATATACGAGTTAAATCTGAGAATGATACATAAACTATATGTATATATGTATTGAGTAATGATATTGGACTTGTAAAGATTGGTTAGGATTTTGTATGCAGCCCAAGTGAATTAAGTGTGAGGCCCAACTATTGAATTAATAAACAAGTTAGTGTTTGTTAATGCAAAGCCCAAAGGTTAAGTTAAGTTAAGCCCAAGCTAGAATCCAATGGGTTGATTAAACCATGGGGCAAACCATATTAATATGGTTACTCTTGGTAACCAAGTTTTATGTGTGGTGACCAAGTTAATGTGGTGACCAAGTTAATGTAATGACCAAGTGTTAGGAGTAATGACCAAGCAAAGGATAGGATTTGTGCTAAGCAAGTAATGAATAGTAAGGAGGTGGCTTAAGGAGGTGGGTGATTTAATGACTAAATTACCCTAACCTTGTGAGTTCTATAAATAGAGAAGGTTTGCAAGTCATTTAACACTTGTTCAAACAATCCAAACTATTACAAAGTGCTTAAGTGTTAGGGAGATTAAGCTACAAATAAGTTACTTCCATAAGCAAAAGAAGAAGAAGAAGACTTTTTGCAATACTTCAAGAGTAAGACTTCTTCTCCAAATTATCTTCTATCTCTATCATGATAGGTTGATAAGAAAAGTTGGATTAAGGAACATGAATGTTAAAAAGTAAGAAGAATGAGTAAGCAATGAACTTAAGCCACATAAGTTGGAAATAAGTCATTTGAACTTATAAAAGTTATGAACTTGTTATAAGTTAACCTTGAATGTTAGTATGAAAAGTTAAGGGTTTATATGAATTTGTATCATGTAAACATGAATGGTATTATATGTTAAGAACATATAAGTATGATGATTAAAAGACCTTAACTTTCATAAGTTATGAACAATGAATCTAAAGTAGTTTATAATTTAATAAGTTATAAGCTCATGAAGGAATAAGTCAAAATTCAACAATGAAAATAAGTTATTGTATTAGGTATGTTGAGATGTTCATATGATGAATTGAATGCATTTGAAGTAATGAACAAATCATAAGTAATGAAGATTTGCCGAAAATTGCACGATTAGATGATAATAGTCGAATTCGTGAAATTCCTGGATTAGAAGTCAAATTTTGTGTTTGAACTCGGAAACGTTGGTTTTCGATGGAGACAAGTCATATTTGGCATTCTAAAGTTGCAGACTCGAAAATGACCGAATTCCAACTTAGAACAAAGAAACGAGCGTTGAGCGTTCACGAGCGTTTATCGTTTACGTTAAAAATGAACCAATAGGTGAATTTTTAGCAAACGAAGTCAAATAGATAAAATTCTTGCATGAACAGCGTAGAGTACGTAATTTGTGAACCGTAGGCTTTTGAATGAGCCAATTCGGACTTATAACGAAGAAATTATCGTCGTCGGAAGTTCACAAAATTCTAAGTTTGTAAAAAAATTTTGTGAAGTTGGCGCATGGCCTGAACCCCCTAAACCATTTGAGTGGCGCCATATGCGATAACGATGTCTGAGCACACTAGAAACTCACGTCTGCAACGAACCGAACCATAAATATAAATGATGGCGTTGCATGATGCCCATGAACGAGCATGACCTCTTTGTAGAGTGGCGGCCATGACGTGATGCCCATTGAGTGAAGTGAGGACTCACGCCATGTACTGCCAAGTCAGGGACCTCTCCACTTGTTAACTCGCGTGCATGACGTGAGATGTGGGCTTATGATGGTGCCCAGTGCACCCGACTTTAGAACAAAGATGGTGATGAATGTTTATAAGTACAAAAGAAAGGAAGGTGATTGATTTCAAAGTAAACATACTTTAAGGAACATAAAGTAACATTGTTAAAACTATGTTAAACCTTAAGGATGTTGTATAAAGGTTGAGATAACCTAGTCAAATATGAATGCAAGTTTAATGATAAAAATTGGAATGGATAGTAAATGAATCTAATACACAATTAGATTGAGATGAAGGGTAAGATAGTCGTATACATACTTGATTATATATGACCTAATATGAGGCATTATGTGATCATGTGTTGTAGAGACTTGAAAGATTCAATCATAAAGTAATTATACCATAGTAGAGATGCTAAAGGCAAGTATTCTAACTCTTGTCTCAGTTCAATCTGAACAAGTTTTTGAAGTTCATGTATCCTTACGCATGAATTGATGTACAATGAAGTTAAAGCCAATTCTTTTGGCTAGACTTGATATATTGAGTGGATTATTGATAATCTATTCATACATTATCAAATGTTGTTATCTTTTGTCAACTACTTGTTATGGTTTTCAAAAGAAGACGAAATGTTAAACAAATGTTTTGTCGATAAGCAGCGAACGCGTGAGGTTGCCACAATTAAACGTACATACGTTTAATGAATGTAGTGTTGATCAACATAGAGTACAATAGGCTGATCACCTAGAAGTGCTCGTAAGTAATACCGGGCTTACGGACTTAGTTCTGGGTTGTCCTTTTCAAAGAAGAATGAAATGCTCAAGGTCTTTGACCGGAGTGAATGTTTTACTGAATATTGTTATTATTGTAAAACATTTTGAAAGAAAGATGAAGTGCTATTTTGAATCATCAATAGTACTTCATAACTATTGTTCAGTTATTGAAGATATATGATTCTTATGTGTCAAGCATGTTATTTATTGAAATTGTCATACTTGTTGAGCTAGTTATGCTCACTCTTGCTTGAACCATATGAATGCAGCTAAGACGGAACGTCCGAAGGATCGAATAAGGATAAAGGAAAAGCTAAAGGCGGATCGTTAAAATTGTCATGTAATAGTATAGGTTTAATGTTGTAATATAATTGATATTATGACAAAGAACCTTTGTAATGGGTTTAGAACTTGGGAGAATGTAAATATTATTTTGATTATATATAAGAGATATTCGTTCTTTTGAGGCTTTTCAATTGAATGAATGTATGAATGTTTGTATAGTATAGCACCATCTGTCGGGTTGGAAGATACCCGGATTTGGGGGCGCTACAGGTTGGTATCAAAGCCTAGGTTATAAAACTTAAGGGGGAAATTAGAACCTTAAGTCATAACCTTAAGAAAGAATAAAGAAGTAAAAGATGAAACCTAACCCTATAAAAATGCATTATATTATGTTATGTGTTTTTATTATTCTACTGGCGTGTACTAATCAAACTATATTGTTTTATTGTAGATGTTAGGAGAAAATGATATGTATAGAGACATACATATAGTAAGTGAGGATTCGGTGAATCGAGTAGAAATACTACCAAATCCCATAGCAGTAGAACCGGAAGTGGTGGCAATCGAGTCTGGAGACTCGAAAAATTTAGACTACATGTCTATATTTGATGGCATGCTAGAGGAAGAGGTGGACGTGATGTCCTTTGACCAGGTTCCACCTACAGAAGAGTTAACTACAGGGGAGTCAATGAAGGCACTATTCATGACAGTATTGGATAGAAACGTCCAGTATTGTCAAGAGGTTAAGGAGTTGAAAGAGGAACTCCAAGCTGTCCGGGAGGACAAGATAAGTATGGAAGGCATGTGGGAAGAGGAACACGATGATCGTGTTTTGGCCAAGGACAAGGTCCACGAGCTGAAACACGAAGTCTTTGAGATCAAAGGGAGCTAAAGACTACGAAAGCGGAAGGTAGAGAGGATGTCCTATATATATAGGAGTTCTCATGTGGATTTCAGCGACAAGTAGTTTGGGTATCCGATAGAAGAAGAAGCGGACTCGACATACTATCAATCGGGATGTCATTCTTGATCCGCCCACGAAAAGACTTTGAGAATGCCATTGATGAGATGTAATCTAGTTATAACTAGGAATAGTTTAGATATGTAAATATTATGTATCTAATAGTGACGTAAAACCCTCTTTTGTATATCAAGGTAGTCTCTTTTGTAAATCCCAATTTTGGAAAGCAATTGCGGGATGGTAATGTAATCGACTAAAATTTGAGTAATATAAACAATGTAGTGTTATACTACAAGTTATGAATCAATATAAGTCTTTTTATGGAAATATATTGAGTAATGAGTATGAGTTATTGTTTCATCACAAATAATAACTAACCAACAAGAAGAAAGTAATAATGACGTGTTGTTTTCTTAACAGCAAAATGCCGCCAAGAAGAGACAACGAAATCAAGATTCTAATGTTAACCAACCGGAAGGAGGTCCGGTTAATCCAATGCAAGAGTTCGTTAATCTTTTAACGATCGCGTTTAATAGAACTGGGGCTAATGTACCCATAAATCCTGGGTAGTACGAGCTACTACTTTTAAGGATTTTAAAAGTGTCGGTCCGCTGGAGTTCAAAGGAACTACGGACCCTATAGAAGCCCAAACTTGGGTGAAAGAGATTGAGAAAGCATTTGTTATAGAAAATGTTAATGAAGGCAGAAGGTTGCCTTTGCAACCTATATGATGAAAGGAGGCCAATTTACGGTGGGAGGCAACCCGGCTAGGGTAGGAATAGAAAATTTAACGTGGGTGAGGTTTAGGAGATTTTCTTGAGAACTATTTTCCACAGTATGCAGGAAGAATGGAAATGAGGTTTCTTGATTTGAAACAAGGGGATATGACGGTTCCCAAATATCTTTGCCAAGTTTAATGAATTAGCAAGATTTGCTCCACATCAGTGGACACCAAAGTGAGAAAAGGCTAGAAGATTGAGCGGGGCTTGAAACCACAGCTCTATAGCCAAATTTTGTGTTCCAAAGTACTTCCTTTGGAACCATATTAGAAAAAAATAATAATTGCCGAGGGTGGGAATGAGGCTCTCGGCCGATTACCACAAAGATAAGAAAAACAAGGGTAAAGTTGAGGGAGGAATGAAGACCAGGAGCAGCGGTGATGTGGCGATGGTCAAAGAGAAAGGTTTTAACTCTGGGAATACCGAGTAAAAAAGGGGATTCTAAGAGGAGGATGGAGGCTGTAAAAAACTGTGGGAAGACTCATTTAGGAGTCTGTCTCAAAGGAAAGGCGCGTATGTTATAATTGTGGGCGGGAAGGGCATATTTACTTTCTTAACTATCCAAATCAGAAGAAAAATCACGGATGTTTTGTATGTGGATCAACCGACCACATAGCAAAAAAAACTGCCCAAAGAAGGGGGACAGATGGAAATAAGGGCACTAATAGCGGTAAGTTGGCTATTAGTGGTCCATTCAATAACGGGTAGATCAATGGCCCGCACTTTTAATATGATGGTCCAAGATGTGGGTGGCATCGGGGATGTAGTTCTGGGTATTATCCCGATCAATAACATAAATGCTTACGTGTTTATTTGATTCGGGTGCTACTTGTTCGTTTATAGCATGTGATTTTGCTAGACGATTAGAATTACTTTCTGAAAAGTTGCTTATACCTTTGATTATTAAGGTAGCAAATGAAGAGATAATTCCTGTTGAAGATATTCATAGGAATTGTTGCGTAGATATACGGGGTTGTAAATTATCGGTAGATTTAATACCAATAAAGTTGGGAGAATTTGATGTAATTCTCGGAATGGATTGGTTAATTAACCATGGAGCAATTATAGATTGCCAGAAGAAAAGTGTGAGCATTAAGACGTTGAAACAACCTCCTGTAGTATTTTACGGTAATAAATCGTTGGGACGCTCGTGTTGTCTTACGATGACACAAACTAGAAAACTTTTAAGGAAGGGATGTGTAGGTTATCTGTGCCATGTTGTTGACACCCAGCGAGTGGGAGCAACCATGGAACAAATACCTATAGTAAACGAATTCATGGATGTATTTCCAAGTGAATTACTGGGTTTACCACCGGATAGAGAGATCAAATTTGTAATAGACATTGTGCAAGGGCGGCACCAGCCTCTCGAGGCACCATATATCGTATATGCGCTTTGTGAAATGAAAGAGCTAATGGTTCGATTACAAGAACTATTGGATAGGAAGTACATTCAACCGAGTGTTTCCCAGTGGAGAACCAGGTGTTGTTTGTCGAAGAAAGATGGATCGTTAAGGCTTTGTATCGACTATCGAGAGTTGAACAAGTTAACGATAAAGAATAAATACCCATTGCCGGGATCGATGATCTTTTGATCGATTGAAAGGGGCAAAAGTATTTTTCTAAGATAGATTTGCGGATGGGTATCACCAATTGAAGGTTAGAAAGGAGGACATACCAAAGACGGCATTCGGACTCGTTATGGTCATTACGAGTTTACGGTAATGTCATTTGGGTTGTGAAATGCACCACCAGCTTTGCATTTATGGATATGATGAGCAGTGTTCAAACAATATTTGGACAAGTTCATTGTTGTGTTTATCGATGATATTCTAGTCTATTCTAAGACGCCGAGAAGATCATCTTTGAACACTTAAGATTAGTGTTGGAGACACTAAGAAAGGAGAAGTTATATGCAAAATTCACTAAGTGTGAATTTTGGTGGAGAAAATACAATTTTAGGTCATGTCATTGACCAAGAAGGATTTCGGTGGATCGGCAAAGGTAGAAGCGATGATGAGTTGGGAACAACCAAAAAAACCCGATCGAGGTCTTGCGGAGTTTCCTAGGGTTAGCGGGATACTTATCAAAGATTTATCCAAGATTTTTCAAGATAGCTACTCAGTTGACTAACTTGACAAGGAAGACGGTGAAATACGTGTGGACGGATAAATGTGAAGACAGTTTTCAAGAACTGAAGAAAAGATTAAGTGAAGCACCTATTTTGTCATTACAGATGACACAGGAAATTTTGTAGTTTATAGCGATGCTTCGCATAGAGGACTTGGTTGCGTGCTCATGCAAAGCATGGCAAAGTCATTATTGCATATGCATCATGGCGATTGAAGGATTATGAAAAGTTTATCCTACTCATGATCTGGAACTAGGCCCATGATAGTATTGCCTTAAAGATATGGAGACATTATCTTTATGGGGAGAAATGTGAGATATATACTGGACCATAAAAGTCTAAAGTATATCTTCACTCGTAAGGAGTTGAATATGAGACAGAGAAGATGGCTAGAGTTGATAAAGGATTACGATTGTGAAATCTGTATCACCACTCGGAAAGCCAATGTAGTTGTTGTTGACGCCTTAAGTAGGAAGGGTCGGAAAGTTATCTATGTTAACAACTCAAGATGAGTTAATAACGAGAGATGGCTAGGATGGAAATAGAAGTTGAAGATGCCAAGTGATTCGAGGCAGATACTTTTTACGATGGAGATGCAATCTACCATCGTAGAGAGAGTCAAGGAGGTACAACTCAAGACTGATGAGTGTAACCAAATGAAGAAGTGGTTATCCGATAAAGAAGATACTAAGTATAGTCTTAATAATGAGGGATTATTAAGATTTGAAGGAAGAATTTGGGTTCCGAATGAGACCGAATTAAAGGAGCAAGTGTTACAAGAAGCTCATAGTTCAAGGTACTCGATACATCCTGGTAGCACTAAGATGTATCAAGACCTTCGACGAGTTTTTTGGTGGCGAACATGAAGAGAGAAATAGCTGAAAATATGTGAGTAGATGCTTAACTTGTCAAAAAGTTAAAATTTGAACATCAACGACCAAGTGGCTTATTACGATCATTGGAGATTCCGAATGGAAGTGGGAGCATATCACGATGGACTTCGTGGTGGGACTTCCGACAATGACCAAAGGGTATGATTCGATTTGGGTAATAGTGGACCGGTTGACGAAATTGGCTCACTTTTTACCAATTAGGGTCAAGTATAACTTAGACTAGTTAGCTAAACTTTATGTTAAGAAAATTATTTCCAGACACGGAGTACCAGTATCGATGGTGTCAGATCGTGATCCACGATTCACATCGAACTTTTGGAGAAGTTTGCAAGAACAGTTGGGAACACAATTGAAGTTAAGCACAGCTTATCATCCACAAACTGATGGGCAGAGTGAGAGGACAATTCAGAAGTTAGAAGATATGTTGAGGTCTTGCATCATGAATTTCAAGGGTAGTTGAGATGATCACCTACCACTTGTAGAGTTTGCGTATAACAACAGTTATCATGCAAGCATAGGCATGCCGCCTTATGAAGCTTTATGCGGAAGAAGGTGCGAAACACCATTGTATTGGGATGAAGTGGGAGAACGCCGGATGCTAGGACCGAAATTGTGCAAAGAGATATGCGAATGTAATAAAGTTAATTTGGATGCGTCTTGTTACTTTCTCGAGACGATGAAGAAGAAATATGCGACTCGCATAGATTAAATCGAGAGTTTGAGGTAGGCTCGTATGTGTTTCTAAAGGTATCTCCCTAGAAAGGAAAGATACGCTTTGGAAAGAAAGGAAAGTTAAGTCCAAGGTTTATAGGACCTTTTGAAGTATTAAAAAGGGTGGGAGAGGTAGCTTATATGATAGCATTACCTCCAGACCTAGAAAGAATACATAACATGTTTCACGTATCTATATTACGTCCTTATAAGCCGGATTATAAGCACGTAATTGAATATGAGCCGATTCATATCGAGAAGGACTTAACATATGAAGAATCACCGATTCAAATCATTGATAGAAAGGAACAAGTTCTGCGGAACAAAGTAATACCATCAGTAAAGGTATTATGGAAGAACCACGATGCCGAAGAAGCAACGTGGGAATTAGAAGAAAAGATGAAGAAAAATTTTACTCATCTATTTGATTAAAGTAAAACGAGATTATGGGGACAGAATCTTTATAAGGGGGGAAGGATGTAACGATCGAGAAATTCGGATTTTTATTGTAAAATGATTTTATTAAATTAAATAATAATAAAATTATATTCTATGTGATATCAAGATGGTTGTCATTCTATAACCTAATGATGTTGGAATGTCATAGTATTTGAGCTACGTGAAGGAATTAAAGTGTTTGAATTTCTAAGGCGAAAATAAAAGTTTTCTGAGAAATTTTCCGAAAAACACTATTCATCGGTATTTGCTTGAGAATTATTTTTGAATTTCTGAGAAATACGTAATGATAGAATATCAAGGTAAGATGGATTATGTAATAATAATCTAAGTATGGAAAATGTAATATTTAAACTTGCGGACTTAATTTGAGAATATTAAGGAAAGCGAAGTATTATTATAGTAAGTAATAATTGTATGATACTTAGGTATTGTACAAGGTAATGAAAATGAGTTTAATACGAAGTATTATACAAATTTGTATAAAGGATGGAATATCGTATATAATAAATTTATATACGAGTTAAATACGAGAATGATACATAAACTATATGTATATGTATTGAGTAATGATATTGGACTTGTAAAGATTGGTTAGGATTTTGTACAAGCCCAAGTGAATTAAGTGTGAGGCCCAACTATTGAATTAATAAACAAGTTAGTGTTTGTTAATGCAAAGCCCAAAGGTTAAGTTAAGTTAAGCCCAAGCTAGAATCCAATGGGTTGATTAAACCATGGGGCAAACCATATTAATATGGTTACTCTTGGTAACCAAGTTAATGTGGTGACCAAGTTAATGTAGTGACCAAGTTAATGTAATGACCAAGTGTTAGGAGTAATGACCAAGCAAAGGATAGGATTTGTGCTAAGCAAGTAATGAATAGTAAGGAGGTGGCTTAAGGAGGTGGGTGATTTAATGACTAAATTACACTAACCTTGTGAGTTCTATAAATAGAGAAGGTTTGCAAGTCATTTAACACTTGTTCAAACAATCCAAACTATTACAAAGTGCTTAAGTGTTAGGGAGATTAAGCTACAAATAAGTTACTTCCATAAGCAAGAAGAAGAAGAAGAAGAAGACTACTTTGCAAATACTTCAAGAGTAAGACTTCTTCTCCAAATTATCTTCTATCTCTATCATGATAGGTTGATAAGAAAAGTTGGATTAAGGAACATGAATGTTAAGAAGTAAGAAGAATGAGTAAGCAATGAACTTAAGCCACATAAGTTGGAAATAAGTCATTTGAACTTATAAAAGTTATGAACTTGTTATAAGTTAACCTTGAATGTTAGTATAAAAAGTTAAGGGTTTATATGAATTTGTATCATGTAAACATGAATGGTATTATATGTTAAGAACATATAAGTATGATGATTAAAAGACCTTAACTTTCATAAGTTATGAACAATGAATCTAAAGTAGTTTATAATTTAATAAGTTATAAGCTCATGAAGGAATAAGTCAAAATCCAACAATGAATATAAGTTGTTGTATTAGGTATGTTGAGATGTTCATATAATGAATTGAATGCATTTGAAGTAATGAACAAATCATAAGTAATGAAGATTTGCCGGAAATTGCACGATTGGACGATAATCGTCGAATTCGTGAAATTCCCGGATTAGAAGTCAAATTTTGTGTTTGAACTCAAAAACGTTGGTTTTTGATGGAGACAAGTCATATTTGGCATTCTAGAGTTGCGGACTCAAAAATGACCGAATTCGACTTAGAACGAAGAAACGAGCGTTGAACGTTCACGAACGTTTATCGTTTACGTTAAAAATGAACCAATAGGTGAATTTTTAGCAAACGAAGTCAAATAGATAAAATTCTTGCATGAACGCGTAGAGTACATAATTTGTGAACCGTAGGCTTTTGAACGAGCCAATTCAGACTTATAACGAAGAAATTATGGGTCCGAGAAGTTCACAAAATTCAAAGTTTGTAAAAAAAATTCTGGTGCACAGAGTTGGTGCCGCGGCGCCAACCCTAGGCCATTTGAGTGGCGCCAGATACCGTAATAACAGTGTGAGCACACTAAAAACTCATCTTGCGAACCGAACCATAGTACAAATGATGGCGCCATGATGCCATGAATACGAGCCATGACTCTCTTGTGTGGCCAAATGCAGTGCATGCCATGAAGTAAGGACTCGCGCCAAGTGCCAAGTCCTGACCTCTCCACTATTAACTCATGCATGCATGATGTGAGATGTAGGCTTATATCATGGCCCTGGCATGCTTGACCTTAGAACAAAGATGGTGATGAATGTTTATAAGTACAAAGAAAGGAAGGTGATTGATTTCAAAGTAAACCTACTTTAAGGAACATAAAGTAACATTGTTAAAACTATGTTAAACCTTAAGGATGTTGTATAAAGGTTGAGATAACCTAGTCAAATATGAATGCAAGTTTAATGATAAGTCAGAATGGATAGTAAATGAATCTAATACACAATTAGATTGAGATGAAGAGTAAGATAGTCATATACATACTTGATTATATATGACCTAATATGAGGCATTATGTGATCATGTGTTGTAGAGACTTGAAAGATTCAATCATAAAGTAATTATACCATAGCAGACGCTAAAGGCAAGTATTCTAACTCTTGTCTCAGTTCAATCTGAACAAGTTTTTGAAGTTCATGTATCCTTACGCATGAATTGATGTACAATGAAGTTAAAGCCAATTCTTTTGGCTAGACTTGATATATTGAGTGGATTATTGATAATCTATTCATCTATTATCAAATGTTGTTATCTTTTGTCAACTACTTGTTATGGTTTTCAAAAGAAGACTGAAATGTTAAACAAATGTTTTGTCATCATACGATAGGCACGTGAGGTTGCCACAAATTAAATGTACATACGTTTAATGAATTTAGTGTTGATCAACATAGAGTACAATAGGCTTATCACCTAGAAGTGCTCGTAAGTAATACCAGGCTTACAGACTTAGTTCCGGGTTGTCCTTTTCAAAGAAGAATGAAATGCTCAAGGTCTTTGACCGGAGTGAATATTTTACTGAATATTGTTATTATTGTAAAACATTTTGAAAGAAAGATGAAGTGCTATTTTGAATCATCAATAGTACTTCATAACTATTGTTCAGTTATTGAAGATATACGATTCTTATGTGTCAAGCATGTTATTTATTGAAATTGTCATACTTGCTGAGCTAGTTATGCTCACTCTTGCTTGAACCATATGAATGCAAAGAAAGACCGAAACGCCTCAAGGATCGAATAAGGATAAAGGAAAAGCTAAGGCAGATCGTTAAGTTGTCTATGTAATAGTATAAGTTTAATGTTATAATATAGTTGATATTATGACAAAGAACTTTTGTAATGGGTTTAAAACTTGGGAGAATGTAAATATTATTTTGATTATATATAAGAGATATTCGTTCTTTTTAGGCTTTTCAATTGAATGAATGTATGAATGTTAATTAAGATATAGCACCATCTTTCTAGCAAGATACTCAGATTTGGGGGCTTACACATAATATACCATCGTTCGTTATTTGGTCGGTGTTGTTCACAAAAGGATTATTGCTTTTCTGATGCACATTATCTTGGTTATTGATCAGCGGTGACTCAACGGTCTCATGTGCTCCATTGCTTATCTCAACATTTTCGTATGTCATTTTCAAATACTGTCACAAAACAAGGGTTAATTGACATGCCACATATTATCCCTATATTCTTACCGACCAATTAAATAACAATTAAGCTTAGGTAGGTCATACTAGCGAAGGAATTACTCGTCTCTCCCCTCCTAGTTCTAGCCTCACATCTCAGCCAGGGATCATATCCCTAAGCTTTGATACCAACTGTGACGGCCCCAAAATAGGTATACATAACCCATTCTGAGTCACCAAATACTTGGAACAGAATACAAATACAACTTAATTATACAACTGTCGTGCAGAATACGACAAAATATAAGCTGAGAGTTTTAACACGAATATTGTCTTCTAGACAATATCTAAACTCAATGGAGTCGTCATTACAATTATTATAACACTATTTCATAGAATAGTGAGGACTACTATAGCCACTTATCCTGGACCATCACGCCATTCCCCGACTCGTCCCAGCTATATTCTCATTTCCTGAAGAGAACAATGAAAGAAAAAGGGTGAGCTCAACTAGCCGAGTAAAGAATATTATGACTAAGATAATGCAGAATAAATTATCATTAGCCTTCAACAGTATAACAACTGATTGAATACAATAGACCACAAGTTTTAGATCAACGACTGCAGCGGAAATAGTAATCCATTAGAAGAGTCAAGTAGAGCATAATATCTACTATCTTCTATGATTTAAAAGTTCATTATAAATTTTATCGCTGAGATCCTGCTTAATAAATAATCCACATCACTAAATTATCCATGCACTACAGGCCAAGGATATTCATTAGTATCACTTCCACGAATTATCCATACACTACGGGCCAAGGATATTCATGTAATCATCAATGGTCATGATCATGCCAACAACTGTCCATCAATGCACTACGGCCAAAGAGGACTTTTACCACATCATTTGTAACATTACAGGTTATGATTATACCGAATAATCCCTGGTCATAATCATACCAATCAACAGTCCATCTATGCACTACAGCCAAAGATGACTTTCATCACAATATAAGCATGAAGATGATGAAAATGATATAAGAATTCAATTAAATGAGAGTAGTGATAAATTTTAAAGATTTATAATTTAATTTATCCAGAATTTAATAATGTCCAAATTGTCAACATGATACTATTTTGTGGAGTAAAATTCAAAAAAAAATATTGTATCAAAAATAATTTATACCGAAAGAAATCAATTTTTGTCATGAATAGTGCCCTAAGTGAATAGTACCTGAGTGAATAGTACTTTGTGAATAAAACTCGAGTGAATAGTACCCCATTAATAGTACTTTATTAGTAGTACTTCGTGAATAGTGTCGTACGTATGAATAGTGCCGTATAAATGAATAGTACCCATGATCAATAGTACTCTGGCATGAAAAGCTTAAAATTTAACAAGAATGTTCAAAAAAATATCATTGTGAAACGATACTGGATGAAACGCAAATTTCAAGGATATTCTATTAATTTCACGGAGTATAGAAGCAATACTTTAACAAAATAAGTGTAGAATTAGGAATAAGAAACAAAATAATATTACTTACATACTACAGAGTATGGAAGAAAATATTATTTCATTCGAATATTGAACAAAAATAATATCCCTTACGACTGTTGAACGAAAGTAATATTCCTTAGAATATTGAACGAAAATAATATTCCTTACGAATTTTGAACGAAAATAAAATTCCTTACGAATACGAAAAATAATATCGTAAGCGAATATGAAATAAATAATACCCCTTACCTTAGTAAAAGATTGGATACTGCAATAGTGAAGTAGCATGATATTCTTCTTCTTCCTCTCTATAGTTTCTCTCTCTATAGTTGTTCTTGTGAGTCTTAGTAAATTGGTGAGAATGAAAAAAGAAATGAGCTTCTATTTATAGGAAAACATAGTTTCGATAATTGCACGTTTAGGAGCTCGAATTATTACAGTTTAGTACCTTCATCTTTGCCTCCATTTTTTAATTTAGTCCTTCAAGTATTATCAATCTTGCACAACCTCCCCTAATAGTACATGCATGTGAACAGATAGTTATTTGCATGTGAACTAATAATAATTAATTGCTCATTTATCTGATTAATTACCCGTTTGGCCAATAATAACAAAACCAGCCAATCACAGAATTACCTCCTTTGAGGGTAATTGGGTCACGGAAGAATTAAAGAAAACTAAATGAACAAACATCTTTAATCAACACGAACTTATTAATCATTAATATTATAACTCACAATATTAACAATAAGATCATTCCCAAGAAAGAGGGGGCTTTCCGATAAAGGATTTCACATACTATCATGCCCGCCAATTAGGGTGACCAAACCTCTTTCCTCGACAGAAATTTCTAGACATCGTCAATAATGCAAATAATAATATGAATAACTTTGTTGTCTCAATTATTGATTTAATAATATAAAATATTGTGCAGAAGGTAGTGTGATAATAATTGAACAATAATATGAGATACTATATGCAATGCAATATTTTTTTCGATGTTGCGGACATTGCATATGACACTCAAAAAAGGTGCGACCAACTTGTGGATCGACTTCTTAAACTAAAGGTGGAATGGAATACGGAGGATGGAGTTTGTGAAAAATGGCATCCTACTCAAAAGTTAAATGCATGTGAATATGAAAATAACGGCCCAAATGAAAGCCAAAAATTACTTTCACCAAAAAAGAACCGATGCAAGGAGAGTCCTCCTACTAAAAGGAATGTAGGTATGATGGAACAAGTTTTGAAAAAATTCAAACCGAAGGGACAAAAAAAGGTAGAAATAAGTCTGAATCAAGAAACATAAAGAATATGAAAAAGGTATGATTTTTTTTGTTATATATATGTGTGTGTGTGTGTGTGTGTGTGTGTGTGTGTGCAATCTATATATTGTAACATTTTTTGCGATTAATATTGTCTTGTAAAATGAGAAATTATGCTTCTTTTATTTCAGGCCTTTGAGCTTGATACGACTATTAATCAATCACATGTTTTTCATGAGACACAAGGGAGTCATCATGGAAATATTAACTTGAATGTGAGTAATATTTTTTTCTTTTCATAGTATTATGGTTATTATTTTTACTTTATTGGTGAGCATTTTTAAGGGTGTATATATGTTTATAGATTGGTTTAAGTTTTACCTTTCATAGATCATAAAGTTCAGATGTATGAACTCACATAACATCGATGGTTCTTCCTCAGAATCAGAGGAATCCATATGGGAGATGAACTTCAATCTTGGCACGATGTAGATTTTTTAGGTCTATAGGTGAAGGAACTTCCAATGTTGGCTAAAATCATGACTTCGTTACTCCACGATCGTATAGATTTGTCAATGTAAACTGAATTTGTGTATTGAGATGAATATGACACAATTTGTGTATTGGGATGAAATATATCCTCAATGTAAACTTAATTTGTGTATTGGAATGAATATCATCATTGTAGACTGAATTTGTATTTTTTATTGACCAATGGTTTCAGTGATTGAATATATATCCCCTGTGTATCACTGAAAAATATATCCCCATATATTCAATCCAATTAAAAGGAGTACCAAAAAGTGACTACAAAGACAAAACAAATGGTATTGTATTCACTCCATAAACAAACACATTTAATCCAATAAAAAGGAGTACCAAAACAGTCCCATGTGTTATATGTAAACTGTCGAAAAATTCCAAAATAAGACTACCAAAAGAGACCAACCACATCTCAAACAAACACATTCATTTCACTATAACAAGTTGTACCAAAAAAAACAATCAACTTGTTGATACCATGTACATAAATAACTTCACCATAAATGCATCCAACAACATAACCATTCACTCAAAAAAAAAACACACCATTCTAAAAACAAATGTAACCATTCAAAAAAAACTTATTATCATTTGCATCCAAAACCTCTAAAAATCATCACCATCCAAAATATAAGTACATAAAAATTGCTTAAATGGCCTTAATATGAACTACCAAACAACATAAAAGTGTCTGAAACACTAAGCAACTACATAAAAGTGTTGTAAACTAGCAGGAACAACCAAAAAGTATTACATCTGTTTACCACCCATTGCAGTCATGTACATAATCAGTCATTATAGATTTATATGCCCCAAAAATATATATTAACAGTCACATATTCTTCTTAAGTTGTATTTCTCAAACAATACGAATTATCAGTCACAATCTTCTTCAGTTGTCCCCCCATTTTTATTTTTTCTTCCACCAGTTGAAGTATTTTATCCATCTCTTTTTCCCCTAGCATTGTCTGCCCATTTACCTGAGTAAAAAACAAAAAGGACACCAATCAAAAAGTATGTCGTGATGACCTGTAAAGAAAAAAAGCTTCCTAAATCGCAAACAAATATCTACAGATAATGACCTTGGAAGAGATTTTGATATTCTAATTTTGTGTTCGTGCAGTTACCCATGCTGGTGTCAGAACATGTTTACAAGTTGGGAGACTTTGTTGTGTAAATTGATTTACGGCAAACAACATTGTATGCAACAGGAGACATTAGAATTGAAAGTAAAAATTGCATAATCCTATAAAACAACATATACTGAAAAGAGTAATCACTGATTTCTATTATGTTATACATGCAACTTATATTACAAGAGAGTCATGGCAGATAATGCAAAGCAATCTTTTGAACAAATCAACTACACCTTCTGTTTTCCCATTCTAGTAAAGGGCACCTTAACGGGACTGACAGTTAAAGTGCCTAAATCGATTCTGACAACATTAAATTATAAAAACAATAGTAACTGCACTACAACAATAACGATCACCATATTAGTAATTTAGTATATTGGAAATAATGGTTCATCTGGTATTGTTTTGGTACAAAGTTCGTCTGGTATGTAGTACACGACACTAACAAAATTAAACATGACAAAATTTATCAGTTTATAGCAGTCCTAAAACATAGAAGTGCACAAATACTTCTTCTTTTTTGTCGGTCACAAATCCTTCTTTAGTAAACATAGACGAAACAATGGGCTTAATATTCAAACTTTATTTTATTTAATTTCCTTCTAAGAAAACAAGCTCATTTTCTCGCGGCTCGTTTTTTAGAGTCACATGTCATCACATTCCTAAAACCAAAATTTTCACACAGATATACATCCAAAATATTACAAATGTGATGATCCATCTTTTTTTACCAGTTACCATCTAACGATATAGCATCGAGGTGTCATGACTTAACCATGAAGTACACTAAGTAATCTCTTCAGGTATGTATGTCCATTTCAATGTGATAAGCACATACAAATTTTCATCTCCTCCCTAATATTCTTTCAACCACCTTAACACATTAATGAACTCATAAAACAATATTTTTACAAATTCAACCAACAAAAACAAAGGTAAATATTTCAACCTGAAATAAAAGGCCAAAATAACTTGCCTTTTTTCCAACCCGATAGAACCCGGGTCGATTGAGCTTCCATTTCAGCTGGTGGGGTATTTCCCACATCCACCTCTACATCCATCCAATCTAAATTCTCAACCTTTTCAAATCTAAACTAGCCCTTAAAATACCTTCTGAAGCAAGTACAACCAAACAACAATTCAACACATAAAATAGAACCTAAAGTAACAAACACATTTAACCAATTTCACATATTTGAATATAAATTTCCTATAATGAATTACAATTAAAAAAAAAAAAGAGACTACAATAACACTCAAAAATTTAGTCAATTGACAATAAAACAAATCCCCCCTAAATTAACAAACACATTCAACCAATTTCACATATTTGAATATAAATTTCCTATAATGAATTACAATTAAAAAAAAAAAAGAGACTACAATAACACTCAAAACCAAACCCTTAGTCCAATTGACAATAAAAAAAATGCCACCTAAATTAACAACACATTCAACCAATTTCACATATTTGAATATAAATTTACTATCATGAATCACAATTTTAAAAAAAGACTACAATAACACTCTCAAAACCAAACCCTTAGTCCAATTGAGAATAAAAAAAATCCCACCTCCAAAAATGGGAGCTTTAAGCCGATTTCAAGAATAAGAGTACATAATTACTGAAAACAAACAGTGCAAATGAAAATCAAATTCGAATTTTGGAATCATAAGTAGGAAGAATACTTAGATAATTAAACTTCACAAGCTAATAAAAAAGATACAAAGAATACTTGTCCGGATTGAAGAGAAAGAATCAAATGGTGGAGTGTTTGTAAACCTTTTCTTCAAATCGACGGAAAGGGGAAATTTTCGAAGGTGAACATGGCGCAAGATAAACTCTCTTATGCTAATTTGCGCTGAAATGCATAAACAGATCAATTGTACGGAGGTTCTAGGAGGAAAGAGAGGGATTAATTGGAGAGGTTGAGCACAGAAGGAGTTTAATCGGATAGAGAGTGAATGAGTTTTTGGGCGGGAGTTGTAGGAGAGTTAGAAAAACTTTGTCAGTTGAATCGGGGGAGTTAAAAGAAGATGTATTCAAACACAAGTCCATGGATCACAACACCAGAAATCTAACTTGCTTTGAAGCAGAAAACCATCAACCATTCGCCATTTAAAAGATTTCAACTATTGTATAGATTATTTTCCTCCAACAAGAGTAATTTCTCACAAAATTGCTTTATTCCTTGCCATCCAAACAGCCCAAAATGTTGCAGCTCCCACACTGATTACATGATTAGTATCATCTTCCCTTCAAAATTTTCCACTGCTCAATCATGTTACTTACATTTTGAAGTATAACCCAATAAAACTTCATCCTGTAAAACACCCCACACCAGACCCTCCATACCCATTTATTTTTTCTAAGTGTATTTAAAGATCTTTTATGGGACATATAATAATTAGTTAACTAGTAGTAATGATGACAAACTTAAAGACAAAAAATGGAGAAAAGAACTTTTTTATGGGACAGATGAATTAGTGTTTTGTTTTGGGGACATTTTCAAGTGTTAAGTTTGTATAGGGCTTTGTGAAACTCACCCATGTAGAATAGAATTGCTACCATGGCCAACTTCAGTAGATTGGCAATGCAAAAATTGTCCATATAACATATGAAATCCCATGTTGGCCCGCATACTGAGCTGAACCATAACCCAAAAATAAAAAAATAAAAATTAACACCAAAACAATTATATAAAAAAATAGTAAATGGTGTTTACAGTGTTTAGGCAATCATTTCTTCATACTAAAAAACACCTAAAAAGCAAATTTATAGGAAGTAACACCCTAATGCTACATTTGGATTGAAGAAATAAAAATCAAAAATGAGAGTGAATGATTCATTCATTCTAGTTGGAATGAGTTATTCCATACCCTCCCTACCCTAATGAATAAAATTCATAAATTTGAGAGGAATAAGAATGGTTCAAACCATTCCAATCGCAGCCAACCACAATTTTTTTCCGTTACATATGAATTAGTCATTCTATTCCCACCTTCATTACTAACCAAACAATTTGAAAAAAAAAATAAAAATTGTTGTTTACGGTGTTTAGGCAATAATTTCTCAAATTAAACAACACCCATAATTTTTTGTTGCAAAAATATGTGGTATATATATAGAAGGATCCATATATTTCAAAGAATTGGCAAATGAATTTGGGGATAAATTTGATAACATGTAAAAGATTAATTAAATACCTGCAAGATTTTCCGGAAAGAAAATCAAGGGGAGAGCCAAATATTTTTCCAATGATATTAGCAAATCCCGAAATGAAGGCGCTCATAGTATTTCCCATCAACCATATGGTATTTTTTTCTTTTCTTTCAAACACCAAACAGTTGCTTCTGAGCCTGCAAGTTACGGGACAGGTAAAAGATCCAATTCCGATAATCACAGCAACGACCCACAACACAATGTCTCCTTTTTTTACCCACAAGGGTTTAGGATTCTCGGTAATTAGAAAGAGAATTGGATTTCTCCAAATAGAAAGCAATTTTTTACTCCACAAGCGGAAAAAGGAAAGTGAATTGGGTTTAGGATTTCTCGAAATAGAAAGCAAATAGAAAAACAGGGGGAACAGGGATTACAAAACCGTTTTTATAACTGCCATTTAATTTGGGAGTAATGGGCTTGGCAGTAGGTTTGCAGTCCAGTCCAGCATTTCTGTAAATTTTCAGATTAACCAAATTCATTATCCTCGTTCCGTTCCAAATCAGGGACACATTTGTAAAACGATAGTTTTTAAAGAAAATCTTAATTTTAAATTTATTTTAAAATTAATTATAAATATTAGTTGCATATGTAAATTATATGTATAAAATAAAAATTTTATAAAAAGGAAAAAATAATAAAATATCAAAAGTTGTAGGAGCAAATTAAAAAAATGTGACAAAATCACAAACCTCTTATGAAGGCTTTATAATATGGATAAATATAGATAGTAGTGGTGGCATACAATTGTTGAAATAATGTGTTGGAATTACTTTCTTTTGTATTTTGTTATGTCGATTAAGTTATTCAAGGGTGAGATTTTTTAAGAAACTAGACCGATATAAATGTCGACGATTTAAAAAGATTAATTTTGATGATTGAGCCAATTTAAACAGTCGCTAGTTGGTATAGTTTTAAATGGATATACTAACTCATCCGAATTTTGGAAGTTTTTGCAATATGACCCAATACGTGACTCCGTAAAATTGATCTGGAATCCGAGATTCATAAAGTTCGGGGGTATGTTTAAGTGAGAGGAAGATGTTAGGTACCCCCGACTTTCGTGAAAACACGATTACTGCATCTTGTTGATTTCCTAACAATGAAGTGTGCGTGTGTGTGTGTGTGATTTTTTAAGAAAGCTTTTACTTGACTTGTGTTAAGTGCCTTAATTTTAAGGGTTATTCTAAGCCTTGTTTTAACCTATGAGCGGCGTTGTTTTGAAAGTAGTGATGAACTTCTTTGAATTTATGTGTGAAGGATTTGATTTGAAGAAAAGTTTATTTTTAGATAAAACATAATGAAATGATGTTTAGGAAAACAAGGTTTTCAAATCCTTAGTCAAATAGGAATCAAGATCCTTTGTTACTTTCAATTATTAACCTTAGATTTGTCTATCCCCGAAGCACTTTATTATACGGAATCCGTACATGGAGTAAGTAATGTAATACCTCGATAATCTCAAATATAGTTCGTTAAATTCCTTCCGTCCGACCTAATTAAACAAAATAATAATAACTATAAGTATATTTACAAAAATATTCTTTTCAACTTTAACCAATTAATTAACTCATTTTATTACTATTACTATATATTATTATTATTATTATTATTATTATTATTATTATTATTATTATTATTATTATTTTTTATGAATATTTATTATTTCAAAGATATATATATATATATATATATATATATATATATATATCGACCAAATACATAGATTTACCATTGTCTATTCTAAAACAAATGTGTATAAAACTAATGCCGGAAAGTAAACTTATTAAGAAATCATAATCTTCCAATTTCCGTGAAAAACATAATTTTAAAAATTATATATAGTTATAATACTTCTTTGGTTCAGAACATAACAGATAGAAAATAGAGCCGGTCCTGAGTTTTTTAAGGCCCAGGGCAAAATTTTATAAGTGTGCCCCTTTATACAAACTAAATAAAAAAATAAATAAATTATCAACTAATTAATTTTATTAAAATTATAAGAATTTACAAAAGATAAGGAAGAACACTTTAAAATGTCATCGAAGCAAAGACTCATCACATGTACCTACAAAATAAAAATATCAATGAAATCGGTAAAACTAATAAAATACACACTGTAGTTGTGACGCCCCCAAAATAGGTATACATCACTTATCTTGAGTCGCCAGATACATGGTACAGAAATCAAATACAAACTTCTTTTATACAACTGTCGTGCAAAATACGGCAAAACATAGTTGAGAGCTTTAACATGAATATTGCCTTCTAGACAATATCCACACTCAATAGAGTCCTCATTACAATTATTATCACACTATTTCACAGAATAGTGAGGACTACTAAAGCCACTTATCCTGGACCATCACTCCATTTCCCGACTCGTCCCAGCTATATTCTCATTTCCTGAAGAGAACAATGAAAGAAAAGGGTGAGCTCAACTAGCCCAGTAAGAAATGTTATGACTAAGATAATGCAGAATAAATTATCCTTAGCCTTCAACAGTATAACACTGATGTAAGACCCCAACTTATTATAAATAAAATTAAATTTCCTCTATTTATTATTTTGAAATAGTAAGGGTTGATTTAATTAATGTGGTTAGTTATGGATAAAATGCGCAAATATTTTAAATATGCATGTGGTTATAAAATATTCATTTTTATCGGAGAATATTCGTTGGTCGTGGAATGTTCTTACCGCTTTGAAAATATTCGCAAATGCATGACAAGCGACCTTGTGGGGCCCCATAACGGAAAGTGATTGGATGAAGAAAAAACAAGTATAAGTTGTTTATAAATAACAGCGTAAGTTGTTACCAAGTATCTTGTTGAAATACTCTTTGGTTGGTTAAAAAACACAAGAAGACATTACCAGTATTGCACCAATTATTGATTCTTACGTAAGAAGGCACTACTCAATAATTGTTACAGTAATTCTTATTCAATTTTATTTTATTGATTCAATAATTGCTATATTGATATTTTATATTATTGTTGTTTCAATAATTGTCACTACACAAGATTTTCCATTATCTGAGCAATAATTCATATTATCCAATAATATTATTAGATAGCAATATTGGCAATGTCTAGAAAGTTACATCTAAGGAGAGGTTTGGTCATCTAATTTCATGCCTTGAGAAGGAGAAATCCTTATTGAAAGCCCTCTTTTACAGGAACCGCCTCATTGTCGATTGTGATTACGTAATATTATTTGTGAATAATTAATTATTGATTTATATGATGAGGAAAATATTGATTTTATGTGGGTATAGATGGAGAAAATTTTTAATGTGACAATTGTTGAAAATTAATATTTTATCTTTTTTTGATAAAATAATTTATTTAAATTATTATTATATTTTAATAATATAATAATGGTGATATTTTTACAAGGAATGTGGGATATATGAGGAGGAAGAGTATTTTTGTTGCAATAAATGTTAAAAACATGTTAAACATGTCGGTGGACCCCATTTCTTGACTGAAATTTGATTATAGCCTGTAAAATCGTCCGTTTGTGGATTTCGATCAATTTTTGTTTGGAATTTGGAAAAACTTTCTTCTGTAAAATTGTAGATAATGAAATTTCCTATGAAAAAGACATGAGGTTCGAATTTTTCTGATAAAAGGCTATTTATTATGAATTATTGAAGTTCTGAAGTTCCGAAATAATTATTTTTTAAAAGTTTTAAATTTGTTTTAAAAGAAAAACGTTTTTGATATGTTTGGTGGGCTTATTTGTTGTCAAGTATGGATGAATTCAGATCTTAGAATGTGTGCGTAGGAATTTATATATAATATATTAATATTATATTAAATTTTCTGCTTTGGTGTTCTAAGTATTTTCCTATAAATAGGTGTCTTAGGTTAGAATTGAAAATCACACCGAAAACTAAAGTTTTCTCTCTCTCTCTCGATATATTGAACGTAATCTTGTGAGTATTTTGATACTTTGAGTGTTGTTATACTATCTGAAGTTCCTTTCAAAGACTATATTCATGATTTCTAGCCGTAAATACTATTCTTTCGAGGTAAGGATATTTTTTTAAATGATATTATTTCTTTCAATATCATTATCTCAAGTATTGATCTGAACTTTTAATCAAATTTGGAACTTTTTGTGTTGGGGTTACTATTCACGATATCTACGACTATTCACGTATCGACACTATTCACGTAAAAATTAAATTTTTGTTTTTCGTCAAAATATCTATTATGGATACTAGCTTTGATTGTATCCATGTTTTGATCATTCTTGAATTTTACTCCACTATGATTATTTATGAGGTATTTTTGGACATGGATAAACCGAAATACGAATCCTTAATATTTATTCTTTTGTTTCATTTGGATTCATTTTCTTTAAAATATTTTTCATCATCCTCAAATTCCTAAATGATGATATAACTGAATATCTTTGGCTCAGAGTGCAAAGATTAATGATTTTATGATGAATATCTTTGGCCCGTAGTGCAAAGATGAACATGTGTTGAGATGAACATGACCAACTGATGAATATCTTTGGCCTGTAGTGCAAAGATGAATATTTGATTTATGATGTATATTGATTGATGTTACAGGGATAAAATATTGATGATGAACTTTTAAATTCATAGATAATAGTAGATTTTCACTCTTTACATAACTCTGCTATGAATTATTATTTCCGCTACGAATATTGATCTGAAACTTGTTGTCTATTATATTCTCTCAGATTTTTCCCTGTTGAAGACTAACGATAATTTTTTTTATATTATCTTAGTCATAATGTTCTTTACTGGGCTAGTTGAGCTCACCCTTTTCCTTTTTGTTCCATTTTTCTTCTCAGGAGGCGAGAATGTAGCGAGTATTAGTCGGGGTATGGAATGATGGTTCTAGAAGTTGTTTTAGTAGTCCTCACCATTTTTTATAAAATAATGTATCAATAATTGTAATGAAGACTTATTTGGGTGTGGATATTGTCTAGAAGACAATATTTGTATTTAAACTCACAGTTTAAGTGTTGTCGTATTTTGCACGACAATTGTATTAATAAAGTTGTAGTTGTTTCTGTACCATGTATTTGACAACTCAGAATGGGTGATGTATACCTATTTTGGGGGCGTCACAACTGATACAATAAACATCAAGTTTAACTGCAGCGGAATAAGCAATCCATTAGAAGAGTCAAGTAGAACATAATGTCTACTATCTCCTCTAGATTAAAAGTCCATCGTTAATATTTCATACCTATAATACTCATCAACATTTCTTTGTTATACCCAAGACAAAAAGAACTCTCATCACCTGTCTTCACCTGAACCACCAAAGATTATAGTTAAATCCATAATTCATATTTATAATCATGTAAATCAACAGTTTCTCCTTGCCACAAAGGCTTAATAGAACGTTTACTCAATATCCTTACTGAAAGTAATATGCACATAAGCCAATCATGTTTGATGATAAAGCATATACTTTGTAACAATCTTATTCATTTATTAATAAAAAGTATTAATTTATTAAAGGCTTTTAATTATCTACATGATGTCGTTTTTATAATATGTGATAAACCCATAGGTTTAAGCAATGCTTTTAGAATAATGATGATGATCATTCTAATGAGATCTAAATTCTTAGAAAGCTTAAAATTAAAATAGTTCCCAATCATTGGATTACTAAATTGGGGATTAGTGAATCCGGATAGATTGGTACATACGTTGCTTGCTCATTGGATGAGGATGATTGATCTCATGATCATTTGTGTGGAGACACTAAAGCAAGTATGTAGGTGCTTATTAGAGAATAAGTTCATTTGACGCATTGGCTCGCTAAGGAATACCTAATGGAGTTTTACTTGCATTTGTCAATAGGAATTCTGTAGTGATAGTAGTACAAGTGATCCTTGGACTTTAGATCATCATAGTATCTTGTGTATGATGAGTTATACTTTGACTTATTCATTAAGACCTTTAAAGTATATCAAAGGGTATGCTTGGGTATAATAAGTTGTACATGGAGATAATGTTTGATCAATAAAGAATCTACCACTTCTATTAAAAGAAGAGAAATGTCCTATGTGATTCGATAAATGACAACCTGTGAGTCCTCGGTTAGCGGCGTAATGAAATTAGAAAGGAGTTTCTAATTTGCATTATTTGAGTTGTGCATTTAAGGATCGAAATACATATAATTAAATAAAATAAGACTTGACAAAGTAATTCCATGCCTTATATTTAATTGGGACATTGTATGATGGAAGGATTGAATTATGCGGTAACTATTTACTCAAATGTTCTTTAATGATTAATGTTGAAATCTATATTATCTGGAAAGTCGTTGATCGCTAGAAGGCTTATCCCTATTGTAGAATAAATATTATTTATTTAAATAAATTAATTGTTTAATTTATTTATTTAAATAAGATTAGAATTGTTCTAATTGATTTATTCACAACCGGTTTAATATGGAGAACCTAAAGGGTCACACCATAAGAGGAAGAATAATTATTTAAGAAGTTAATGGCATAATCGTAATAATATATTATGATATTTAATTTAATCTACGGTGATAGAATAAATTAAATAATATAAGTATTCTCATTTATTCCTAATTGGATTAGGAAGGAAAATTAGTTAAAGGAGTTTAATTGATTAACCCTAATAAGATTAGTGAGCTTAATTAATTAAAAGAATTTAATTAATTAAATAAATCCCAATTCCTTAATTGTTAAGGTGGGTTGTCCACATCTATAAATAAGAGGAGTCTTATTATGGGTGGGGGGTTGTTGACTTTACAATATAATAATAATTCCAATTTGTTGAGAGTACTCGCCCTTTTTCTATACAGATAGGAAAAACTAGGGTTTGAGCCAATACCCCTTCTTCTTAAAAATTCTTTTTCCTTGGTGGATCACCTCTAGAGGCCAAACACTTGGGTGGCTAACGTTGATCAAAGGAAGGAACCAAACCCGGTGGATTCAAGTTGAACGCGAAAAGGATTGGAGGTGAACTTGTACCTGAGGAAGCTCGGATCTTCAAGGGTATGTTTGTTCTTCATATCTTTTCGTTTAATTAATAATTGTGCATAAAGGATGATCCGGGTATATGGTTTGTAAAATTTTTTAAACTCTGATTTTACACGTTTCCGCTAATTTTGTGCAATTTGATTGCGTTCATAAATATTATAAACCTAACACTTACCCCAAAGGGTAAAGATATTAAAATGTAATAACAATGATCATACTAATCAGTTGTCTACCTTTGCACTACGGGCCAAAGATATTCAACTATAAAACCAATGGTCATGATCATTCCAATCAATTATCTGTCGATTGCACGACCAAAGACATTAAACTGTTAACTAATGGTCATGATCCCGCTTGATCACATCATCGAATTATCCATGCACTACGGGCGAGGATATTCGTTATTATCACCAATGGTTATGATCATGTCATACATCTGTCCATCTTTGCACGTAAGCCAAAGATATACAACTATAAAACCAATAATCAACAGTCCATCTTTGCACGTAAGCCAAAGATATACAACTGTAAAACCAATAATCAACAGTCCATCTATGCACGTAAGCGAAAGATGACTTTCATCACAATATAAGCATGAGGATGATGACAATGATATAAAAATTAATCAAAGCGAAATCAAGGATAAATATTAAAGACTTTAAATTTATCCGAGTTTAAAAATATCAAATTGTCAACATGATCTTTGCTTTGTGGAGTAAAATTCAAGAATAATATTCACGTACCAAAAATAATTTGGATGAGAAAAAATATATTTTTTTGGGTAAATAGTACCCGTGAATAGTAACTCATGAATAATAACTTGTGAATAGTAACTCATGAATAGTAACTCATGAATAGTAACTCAGAATAGTACTCGTATTATTAGACATAGTAGTCATATACATAAATAATGTCATATATGTAAATAGTGCCATATACATGAATAATGAATAATGAATAGTGTATACGTGAATAGTAACCCTACGACACAAATAGATAAAGTTTCACAATAAAATCCATATCAATATTTATAACACCTTAATCCAAATGTTATAAATCACTTAATAATCTCATAATCTAATATTATTAATATTACCACAATAATTTAATTATTTTTAAACTTATAAATAATTTATTTTAATTGTTTACACTTTACTAATTAATGCATTTAATCATCCTAAAATGCCAAACTCATCAGATTTTATCACAAATAATCAAAACTCTCATCAAAAATCTGCATATACCTTATATAGGATTCTCAAGCCATAAAATCTTATTTTCTAATTTTCTTACTTCACATAACATATTTAATTCATATACTCATAACTAGCCCATTTTCATGAAAAATACCAAATCAATACAAACAAATTTTCTTTTCTGGGATTTAGCAGAATATAGTCCCATATTGAACATATATTTTTCTCAAAATTTTAAAATTTATTTACTATTTTCATATGGCTAAAAGCTATAATAATATTTAGACATTTATCAAAAATTGTACTTTTGTCCAAAAATTCCGAAATTTATAAGGTATACTTCTGTTATATAGATGTACTCCGGATAAAAATTTCACCAATTTTAGAGTTAACCACAAGGAGTTATAAGGGTTTACTTTTAAAATAGTCTTTTTCCATAAAATTCATAACTCCTAATCTATACATCCAAAAATCGCCATTTTTGGACACAATCTAGAAAACTCATCAAATTATCATTTCAAATTTTTCCAGAATTTTTGAGGGTCGGAAAAATTACGAAACTGCTCCTGGCAGAAACCCATTACTTAAAACGGTTGAACGAAAATAATATTCCTTACAAATATTGAACGAAAATAATATTCCTTATGAATATTAAACGAATATAATAAATATTGAACGATAATAATATTCATACGAATACAAAAAATAATATATCTTTATAATATAAAAAAAATAATAACCCTTACCTCAGAAGAAGACTGTATACTGGAGTAGTGAAGTAGCAGACTTCGCTTCTTCTTTATCTATAGCTTCTCTTTCTATAGCTTCTATCTCTATAATTGCTCTTGTGAAACTTAGTGAATTGGTGAAAAATGATGAAGGAATGAGCTTCTATTTATAAGAAAATATAGTTTCGATAATTGCACGTTTTGGGGCTCAAAATATTACAGTATAATACCATTATCTTCTTCATTTTTAATTTAGTCATGCAAGTATTATCAAACTTGCACCACCTCCCCTAATAGTAAATCATGTGAATAAATTGTAAATCATGTGACTCAATAGTTCTAAACATGTGAAAAAAATTAATTATAGTATAGTACCTTTATCTATACCTTCATTTTTAATTTAGTCATGTAAGTATTACCAATCTTGCACCAACTCCCCTAATAGTAAATCATGTGAATCAATAGTACACACATGTGAACACATAGTTATAAGCATGTGAATTAATAGCAATTAATTGCTCATTTATCCGATTAATTACCTGATTGGTCGATATAACCTCCAGACATCAATTATTATCGAAATAAATATCGATTTCCACTAACACTAATAATTTCCACACAATAGAACTATCAATTTCATCTTTAATCAACACGAACTTATTCATCATTAATATTATAATTCACAATATTTAACAACGAATCGTTCCCGGAAAGAGGGGGGTTTTCCGATAAGGATTTCTCCTTATTGGTAGCCTTGATTAGGTGACCAAACCTCTCCTTGATGTAACTTCTGACATTGTCGATATTGCAAATAATAATATGAATAACTTTTTCTCGTCTCAATTATTGATTTAATAATATAAAATATTGTGACAATAATTGAATAAAACCAAGTGACTTCTCACGTAAGCATCGATAATCAATAATCAATACATAATTGTGTACTATATGATGCAACCACGTGTATTCTGTACTTTTATCACCGATTATTTTATGACAACTTGCTTACTTTGAAAAAATTTCAAATATCACCCTAAACTTTAACTTTTTATCAATTTAACCATTTACTAAATAAAATAATTATAAGAAAATTGAATACTTTCATTTCATAAAATTCGGGGTCTCACAATCTCCCTCCTTATGAAATTTAAGCCCTCAAAATTTACGCTGCAGGTAGTTCGAAGAGATGAGAATACCTTGCTTTCTTTTTTAGGATTGTACCTTCCCGGTTATTTCCTCTCTATCATGATTTTCCTATTTCTCATCTCTCACATTTTTAGATATCATTCTAGAATATAGTTTCAAAATAAGGGTTAATTGACATATCACATATTATCCCTATAATCTGACCGACTAATTAAATATCAAATAAACTTAGGTAGGTCATACTAGCGAAGGAATTCCTCGTCTCTCCACTCCTAGTTCTTGTCTCACATCTCGGGCGAGGATCATATCCTAAGCTTTGATACCAACCGTGATGCCCCCCCAAACAGTATACATCACCCATCTTGAGTCGCCAGATATATGATACATAAATCAACTACAAACTTAATTATACAACTGTCAGTGCAAAATACGGCAAAAACATAGGTGAGAGTTTTAACAGAATATTGCCTTCTAGATAATATCCACACTCTCAATGGAGTCCTCATTACAATTATTATCACACTATTTCACGAATAGTGAGGACTACTAAAGCCACTTATCCCGGACCATCACTCCATTTTTCGACTAGTCCCATTTATATTCTCATTTCACAAGAGAACAATGAAAGAAAAGGGTGAGCTCAACTAGCCCAATAAGAAATATTATGACTAAGATAATGCGAATAAATTATCCTTAGCCTTCAACAAGTATAAAGCGATAAAATACAATAAACATCAAGTTTAACTACAGCGGAATAAGCAATCCATTAGAAGAGTCAAGTAGAACATAATGTCTACTATCTCCTCTAGATTAAAAGTCCATCGTTAATATTTCATCCCTATAATACTCATCAACAGTTCTTTGTTATACCCAAGATAAAAAGAACTCTCATCATCTGTCTTCACTTGAACCACCAAAGATTATAGTTAAATCCACAATTCATATTTATAATCATGTAAATCAATAGTTTCTCCTTGCCACAAAGGCTTAATAGAACGTTTACTCAATATCCTTATCCCAAAGGCTAAAGATATTCAAATGTAATAAGAATGATCATACCAATCAGTTGTCTACCTTTGCACTACGGGCCAAAGATATTCAACTATAAATCCAATGGTCATGATCATTCCAATCAATTATCTGTCAGTGCACTATGGCCAAAGACATTCAACGGTTAACTAATGGTCATGATCCTGCCAATCACATCATCGAATTATCCATGCACTACGGGCCAAGGATATTCAATATTATCACCAGTGGTTATGATCATGTCATACACCTATCCATCTTTGCACGTAAGCCAAAGATATACAACTATAAAACCAATAATCAACAGTCCATCTTCTAAGCATATGTAAGCCAAAAGATATACAAAATCAAAAACCAATAATCAACCAATCCATCTATGCACGTAAGCCAAATATGACTTTCATCACAATATAAGCATGAGGATGATGACAATGATATAAACATTAATCAAAGCGAAATCAAGGATAAATATTAAAGACTTTAAATTTATCCGAGTTTAAAAATATCCAAATTGTCAACACGATCTCGCTTTGTGGAGTAAAATTCAAGAATAATATTCACGTACCAAAATAATTTGAATGAGAAAAGAAATATATTTTTGGGTAAATAGTACCCCAAGTGAATAGTAACTCGTGAATAAGTAACTCATGAATAGTAACTTGTGAATAGTAACTCATGAATAATAACTCAGTAAATAGTACTCAGTATTCGTACATAAATACCGTATACATAAATAATGTCATATATCGTAAATAGTGCCATATACATGAATAAATAATGTCGTATCGTGAATAAGAACTCCCCCTACACAAAAAGATAAAGTTTCACAATAAAATCCATATCAATATTTATAACACCTTAATCCAAATGTTATAAATCACTTAATAATCTCATAATCTAATATTATTAATATTACCACAATATTTTAATTATTTTTAAACTTATAAATAATTTATTTTAATTGTTTACACTTTACTAATTAATGCATTTAATCATCATAAAATGCCAAACTCATCAGATTTTATCACCAATAACCAAAACTCTCATCAAAAATCTGCATATACCTTATATAGGATTCTCAAGCCATAAAATCTTATTTTCTAATTTTCTTACTTCACATAACATATTTAATTCATATACTCATAACTAGCCCATTTTCATGAAAAATACCAAATCACGTACAAACAAATTTTCTTTTCTGGGATTTAGCAGAATATAGTCCTATATTGAACATATATTTTTTCGAATTTTTAAAATTCATTTTCTATTTTCATATAGCTAAAAGCGCGAATATTTAGACATTTATTAAAATTGTACTTTTGTCCAAAATTCCAAAATTTATAGGGTATCTTCTTTGTTATATAGATGTACTTCAATAAAAATTTCACCAATTTTAGAGTTAACCACAAGGAGTTATAAGGGTTTACTTTTAAAATAGTCTTTTCCATAAAATTCATAACTCTAATCTATACATCCAAAATCGCCATTTTTGGACACAATCTAGAAAACTCATCAAATTATCATTTCAAATTTTTCCAGAATTTTTGAGGGTCGGAAAAATTACGAAACTGCTCCTGGCAGAAACCCATTACTTAAAACGGTTGAACGAAAATAATATTCCTTACGAATATTGAACGAAAATAATATTCCTTATGAATATTAAATGAATATAATGAATATTGAACGATAATAATATTCATACGAATACAAAAAATAATATCTCTTCTGAATATAAAAAAAATAATAACCCTTACCTCGGAAGAAAGGCGATATCTTTGGAGTAGTGAAGTAGCAGACTTCGCTTTTTTCTTTCTATAACTTCTCTTTCTATAGCTTCTATCTCTATAATTGCTCTTGTGAAACTTAGTGAATTGGTGAAAAATGATGAAGGAATGAGCTTCTATTTATAAGAAAATATAGTTTCGATAATTGCACGTTTTGGGGCTCGAAATATTACAGTATAATACCATTATCTTTTCCTTTATTTTTAATTTAGTCATGAAAGTATTATCAAACTTGCACCACCTCCCCTAATAGTAAATCATGTGAATAAATTGTAAATCATGTGACTCAATAGTTCTAAATATGTGAAAAAAATTAATTTTAGTATAGTACCTTCATCTATACCTTCATTTTTAATTTAGTCATGCAAGTATTACCAATCTTGCACCAACTCCCCTAATAGTAAATCATGTGAATCAATAGTACACACATGTGAACACATAGTTATAAGCATGTGAATTAATAGCAATTAATTACTCATTTATCCGATTAATTACCCGATTGGTCGATATAACCTCCAGACATCAATTATTATCGAAATAAATATCGATTTCCACTAACACTAATAATTCCCACACAATGAAACTATCAATTTCATCTTTAATCAACACGAACTTATTCATCATTAATATTATAATTCACAATATTTAATAACCAGGTCGTTCCAAAAAAAGAGGGGGGCTTTTCGATAAGGATTTCTCCTTATTGGCCGTAATTAGGTGACCAAACCTCTTCTTGACAGAACTTCTAGACATTGTCAATATTGCAAATAATAATATGAATAACTTTGTCGTCTCAATTATTGATTTAATAATATAAAATATTGTGACAATAATTGAATAAAACCGAGTGACTTCTCACGTAAGTATCAATAATCAATACCGTTTGTTACTATGCAACCACGCGTATTACTGTACTTTTATCACCGATTATTTTATGACAACTTGATTACTTTGAAAAAATTTCAAATATCTTCCTTAACTTTAACCTTTTATCAATTTAACCATTTACTAAATAGATTAATTATAAGAAAATTGAATACTTTCATTTCATAAAATTCGGGGTCTCACAGTAGTTGACAAGTTTTATTGATTACACAATTGAACTTTTAATTTTTCAAATTACTCCACTAAACTAATTATTATTTTGAAATTGGGTTATTCCGTTACAAAAATAAATGAACGTTAATTTTTTATCTACAAAACTAATGAATTACTCACTGTAGTTGGCACGTTTTACTAATTACATCATTGAACTTTTAATTTTTAGATTACCCTATTAAATTAATTAAAAATCATTATTTTCAATATTTTTAAAAATAGTTATTATTTTTAGTAAAAAAAATATTAGAAACTTTAATTTTTTCTATAAAATGAGTAAAATTTCATAAAATATAGATTTAAAAAATTATATTTTCATGAAGCCTTACTTGATTTTAATTTTTTTTCTTTTAAAAATAAAGTTTATTTTTTTTGAATCTATATTTTATAAAATTTTACTCATTTTTTTAAAATATGAAGAATTTTTCAATTTTTTCTTGAAAATAATATTTATTTATAAAATTATTAATTTCTTTTTTGAAAAAATTGAATTAGTTTTTTATTTATATTTTACTATTTTTTATTTAATTTCTATTTTTAGTTTTTTTTTTTTAAAATTAATAATATTAAGAATGAGTCATTCTTTTAAAAATTAAGTAGACATTAATTTAATTTAAAATCACTTTAATTTTTTTGAATCTATATTTTATAAAACTCTACTAATTTTATGAAGTAAAAAGTTTCTAATATTTTTTACTAAAAATAATAATTATTTTTAAAAATATTTAAAATAATTATTTTTAATTAGTTTGATGGGATAATTTAAAAAATTAAAAGTTCAATGGTGTAATCATTAAAATGTACCAACTACAGTGGATAATTCATTAGTTTTGTAGATAAAAAATTAACGTCCATTTAATTTTTTTTAACGGAATGACCCAATTTCAAAATAATAATTAATTTAGTGGTATAATTTAAAAAATTAAAAGTTCAATGGTTTTAATCGGTAAAACCTACCAACTACAGTGGGTATTTCTTTAGTTTTGCACAATAAAATCTAAACCACAAAATATCATTTAAAATGTCTTCTTGTTACACTTTTAGATGCAAAATCATAAATTCTACTATCATATTTAATGTTTTCTAACATATCATTTTCAATGCATAATATCGCTAATCTTTTTATTATTTATTTTATACACATAAATACATAAATTTATAAAAAAAATTTAGGCCCCCTTTAACTTTGGGCTCTGGGCGGTTGCCCTGTTGGCCCATGCCCAGGGCCAGTTCTGATAGAAAGTAAAGTTAGATCATAACATATGAACATAATACAACATAATTAATACTCATGCTGAAAGTACCAGATTTTACATACTTAATTTATTCGAATACTAAACCACTAAAATTTAATTAATTTACAAAAATCACTTACTTGTTAACACGATTCCGATCCAACGTTTCTTTCTTCTCCACACTATGCCGCCATTTCTCCCTTCTTTTCCCTCAACTCGCATTAGGTGTAATGTTAAGTAAATTAGGTTTTAGATATTTATTTATTTATTAATCTTATTAATTATCTTAATTATAATTGGATTTAATATTACCCACATATAAATCAAACCCAATTATTTTTAAAGTCCAATTTTATCAAATTAATTTATTAATCATTTATTAATACTTATTAGCCCACATAAAATAAATGACTAATTCTACCTAAACATAAAAAAAGTCTAATTAAAATATTTTTTTTAAAAAAATATAGATTTAAATGTTATTTATTTATTTATTAATTTTTTTCCAGTTAATACAATGTATTAGATGAAACTAGATACAAACTCGCGCGTTGCGGCGAGATTATTCAATTTTTTAATAATAAATGTTTACGTACAATTAATAAATTAAAATATAATAAGAAGATGGTAAAGTGTTGTGCGACGATTAAATTTTACACAGAAAAACAAATGAATATACATTGTAGGGTGTAGTGTTTAGAGTATACCGATTTGTACATTACATCTTCTGCTTTGTTCCAAGGTATTTTTTGTAACAATTGTTTCAGGCCTTTGAGTAATTTCTTTGTTTTTTTCCAGGTATATTTAATGCATGAATTAAGAATTTCGAACTTATTCTAAAGTCTAAAATCTAAAGATACAAAGCAAGAAAGAAAAAACAAAAAAAAATATTCCTTTATTTTGTATCTAGTTTCCATCCAATGTTGAAACCTATCTGCTTTGTATCTAGTTTCCATTCAATGTTGAACCCCAGCTCGCTGAAATTTACATATTGCTATTACAAATAACCTCTTGCTCTCTCCCCTGAGAAAGATTTAATGAGGGAGAATATAGCACTGAATTATTGACTCGGATAGAAAAAGAGAGGCGAAACTGTTTAAATTCCTAACATTGGTACTCTAGTTCTTACAGTTTGAAATTCAGATAAGGCACACTTAGAAGGGGGGTTGAATAAGTGTGGATACAAAATATGACCAATTAAAAAATTTAAATCAAATTGCGGAATGTAGTCAACTATATTTGTGAATACAGCTTGCTGAATGAATATGGTCTATCGAATTAAATTTTGTTTAAGAAAATATCTTGGTGTTTTGTAAGCTAAATAAAATATTTTGTGAAAATGTATAATTAAAATCAATTAACTTGTGAGATATAAAGATAGAGCAAGTAATAGTAAATAACACCAAGATTTTTTACGTGGTTCGGTTATTACCCTCTATATAATAACCTACTCCACGTCCAATACCAACTAGTATTGGAGACTCACTTTTATTTCTTTAAAAATAACCCTTGTTACAAAACAGATTCAATCAAATTGAATTACAATAATTCACTTGAGCACACTTGCTCCTTGTGCACCAATGCACCCCTTAAGCTCCTAAGCTTCCTTGAACCTGTTTGTAAACAACCCTTAATCCACCCGGATTAAAAAAACCTTTAGACAACACTTAGTCTAAAAAAAAATAAGATTACAATGATAGAGGTCTAATGATCAAAGCAAATAAACAATTTAACAATGCAAGGCTCGACTAATGAATGCAATTATCAAATAGAAATGGTAAAAGATATAACCAATTTAATGCCCATGCAAATTGACTGAATATATCAATGAATCAGCAGCTCAAAATTTTGCACCGAAAATAGAGTAGCTATCAAAGTATATAAGTGCAAGATATTAAATCGAGTGTTGTGTGTATAGAGACTGATTCTCAGTTCTTTATATAAACCAAACAAATATTACCGTTGCCAAAACAAAATTACGTTGTAGAATAAGAAGAGCAACGTTAATAATTTTCTGTTGAAAAAAAACAAACGTAACAAATAAATGTTTGGATAAATATTGGACTGTCTCAAAGATAATAGAGACCAAGTCAAATAGAACTAGGTCTGTAGCAATTCATGATTTATGATAGAGATTAAGTCAGCCAATAACAGTAACTCAAGTGTCGTCACTTATCATGATAGTAACAGAACACATTCCAACTTCTTAAAGATAATCATGACTTCCTTCTTTCAAGGTATGTGCCAATTAAAGTCCTACTGCCACATGCAACTATCAAATTTCAACATGCAGCTATTAGACTTCTAATCAAAAATCCACTACTGCCATTTATATAACTAATCCGTAATAAATAGAAAGAAAATTATATTCAACTAATCCTACACATGCATAATATATTATTCGGACACTAATCTTACGCATGCATGCTGACAATTTTCTTGTTAGTAAAAAGCAGTGAATGACATATATAAAATATGCACAAAAAATTAATTCATAATTTAATGCATACATAATGTCCTAATGTTCTAGAGCCTTGAATTGAAAAATTAGATATTTGCAATAACTTTACATAATTTTCTTAGGACTCAAAACATCTTCATTCTCTTTGAATAATCCAACATACACTTCGTGAGATAATTTCCTGAAATTCATAATACACAATTTAGTACTGACGAGTAAATCATCATCAAAACATTTAGGCTAGAACGTGAATTAATTAACATTCTCCCCCTTTTTGATAATGACAACATATATAAATAAAACTCCCCCTAAATTCATGCACATTTCAGGAGAAATTTATAACACCTGCATGTTAGTATCACACTAAACCATCAATTCTTAAAATGCCTGCAACAAAATCAGTTTAAAGCATGCAACAAAATTATAAATTGTCTTAACATCCATGCAATCCATGCAATTAACATCCATGCAATCATGCCTATCAAAAACCATAGTCTTAAAACAGAACATGAAATTCTTAGAAATTCTCCCCCTTTGGCATCAT
Organism: Panax quinquefolius; assembly: GCA_020205615.1. Taxonomy (NCBI): domain Eukaryota; kingdom Viridiplantae; phylum Streptophyta; class Magnoliopsida; order Apiales; family Araliaceae; genus Panax; species Panax quinquefolius. The sequence continues at coordinate 63,273,596 of CM035168.1, forward strand.
GCAAAAAGAGAAGACCTTAATCAATCTCCTCGAGATTAGTTCGCTGTTCTGTATGAGTGGTAAAGTATGGGCGATGACGAAGGCAATGAAGACGCTCTTCCAAAGTGTAATCGTTGGCCAGTTGAGGTGGGCGAGGAATAAAGATCGCAGGAGGAAGCTCCATATCCAGAAAGTCACCCTTGTATTCAGCCATCCAATTGTTCATTGGCCATTCGGGGATGGGAGAATACATTGTTGGAACATGAAACCTCTGACCAATAGCATTGAACCTGGTGGCCATAAAATCTGCAAGCTCCCCGAGTTGATAACTAATAAATTTAACCTCTTGACTCAACTGACACGTGTTCCGATTGAATTTTCGTTGAAGTGCTTCAACCATAGCCATCGTCTGAATCTCAAAACCCGCTTGAAGATCAATAAACTCATCTTCCACCCGATGATATAGTTTATTGATCTCGGGAGAATCCATAGGTAACTTCCCTTTCTCAAGACACAAAAGATGATTTCTGATTTCAACCAACTCGTCTTTCAAAGAAGTTTCAGTCAAGACATTCATAACATCAGATCCATTGGAATTGGGCAAAGAAGAAGAAGATGATTCAGGAGGATGAGAAACAGGAGGAGGAGTAATAGGAGAATCAGGCAGAAGACGTACGAATTCACCAACATGAAAAGTGATGTGTGATTTTGTCAAATTGGTAGTGTCAATAAGCTCATGATTTGTGACAGAAATTTCATCATCAAAAGAAATCTTAAAATGTTGAAAAAGTTTTTAAAAATTTACCGTAAGGAAGACATTTCTTGCTTTGACGAATGCAACTTTGCATATGAGATAACATCATTTGAGATAAATTAAAAACCTTTCCTTTGAGAATCATAGCTACGACAACCAAATCCTAATAAGTAAAATCAGAACCCCCACCGAGGCGGGGAAACAGATTATACCGAACCAACTTATGCAACACACATTCATTAGGACATACACTGACAGTTTTTGGAAGAGACAAAGAGGAAATAGAATAGTCATTCATGACTATATGAAGCTGTTCTAAAGGATGAAAAGGAATATTGGCCGCTCCTATGAGAGTAAAAGGACATGGTCCAGTAGAAGAAACACCCAGAATACTTCCAAAATCTATAAAGATTTACCCTTGACAAATGTAGTAAAACAGTCTCCATTACACTCAAGATTGGTGTAGAATTATTGGACCAACCGAGGATAAGCAACAGTAGGTGGAATCAGCATAGAAAAAATGTTGCACTCGGTGAAAAGTTTTTTCCAAAACGGAGTGTTTGAGATAGAAGAGATCCAAAGATTTTTTATACACAAATTATTTTGTAGCAATGGAGTTTTTAAAACGTGCTTCAAAACTAGGACCTCTAAAGAAATTCTCTTGTAAATCAAAAGAAGATGAAAACGGATTTACCAGATTAGAAGGAGATTCTGGCTGTGAGAAAAATTCATCTTCATCTACTGGTTGCTTCGATTTTCCCTGAGGAGACAGATCGACTTTGGAGGTTTTTATGAAAGAAAAACTGGAATCCGAGTCGTAGGACAGAGTTGTAGCATCAGACAACACTTGCACAGAGGATTTCTTTTGTACGCGCTTAGACTTCAACTTTGTTCTTATAACTCTAGGCAACGAAGCACCTTCGTCGGTTGATTTTCCAGCAGGTTGCTTACTTGCTCTGGTTTTCATGGTGTGATGAATGTTGTGAGTGAAACAAAGAAAAAGATGAAGACGTAAGATCTAACTAATGATGAAGTTTGAAGATATAAAGTAAAAACTATTCAAGAGTCCATCACCGAAAAGCGTGTGTCTTTTCAAGTTTCAAAAAGAGTCTGTTCGGCTGTGGTTCCGAGTTCCAAGGTAGAAGTCCTTACGTTTCCTTCTTAATTGATATCTGGCGATAATTATGATTTCTAATAAAACCGTGTATCTATCCAGATAAGGAATGTTTAACAAATATATTTGCATGAAATATACTTTTAAGCACGTAAATCATAATTATACCATGCACATTCCAAGTGTGACGCCCCCAAAATAGGTATACACAACACCCATTCTGAGTCGCCAAATACATGGTACAGAAACAACTACAACTTTATTATTACAACAGTAAAACTGTGAGTTTGAATACAAATATTATCTTCTAGACAATATCTATACTCAAATAAATCCTCATCACATTTATTGATACATTATTTTACAAAATGGTGAGGACTACTAAACAATCCTTTCTAAAACCTTCATTCCATACCCCACTACAAATTTCGCTATATTCTCGCCTCCACGAGAAAAATGGAACAAAAAGGAAAAGGGTGAGCTCAACTAGCTCGATGAGAATATTATGACTAAGATAATATACAACAAATTATCGTTAGTCTTCAACAGGAAAAATCGATAGAATCAATAAACAACAAGTTTCGGATCAATATTCGCAGTGAAAAAATAATAATTCATAGAAGAGTTACGTAGAGAATGAATTCTACTATAATCTATGAATTTAACAGGTCCATCATCAATATTTTATCCTCGTAACATCAATCAATATTCATCTCAAATCAAATATTCATCTTTGCACTCTGAGCCAAAGATATTCATCAATCGGTCGTATTCATCTCAACACTGCTCATCTTTGCACTAAAGGCCAAAGATATTCATCGATCGGTCATATTCATTTAAACACTGTTCATCTTTGCACTACGTGCCAAAGATATTCTTCAGAAATCATTCATCTTTGCACTTACAAAGCCAAAGATATTCAATAATATCATCATTTAAGGCGAGGATGATGAAAAATATTTTTAAAGAAACGAATCCATTGAAACAAAATGACAAGGATTAAGGATTAAGATTAGATACTTGGTTTTATCCACGCCCAAAAATATCTCAAAAATAATCATAGTGGTGTAAAATTCAAGAATGATCAAAACATGGATACAATCGAGCTAGTATCCGAATAGATGTTTTAGACGAAAAGAAGAAATTTTATTTTTCTATGAATAGTACCAGTATCGTGAATAGTCTTAGATATCGTGAATAAGTAACTCCGACACCAAAAGATAGAAATTTCACAAAAAACATCTTCACGCTTCATGAATAGTACTCGTGAATAGTAACTTTCGTGAATAAGTAACTTCATGAATAGTAACTCGTGAATAGTAACTCATAAATAGTAACCCATGAATAGTAACCCCCAGCATGAAAAAGTTCCAAATTTGATAAAAACTTCGGATCAACATTTCAATTATAATGATATTGAAGAAATAATATCATTACTGAAAAAATAATATTCCTTACCTCGAAAGACAGATTACTTGACACACCGATATAAAGCTATGACTTGAACTTGCACCAGTATAGCAATACTCAAAGTATACTCAAAATACTCACAAGAATACGCTCAAAATATCGAGAGAAAATAGGAGAAAACTTGGGTTTACGGTGTGATTTTCAATTCTAACCTAAGCACCTATTTATAGGAAAATGCTTAGAACACCAAAGCGTAAAATTTAATATAATATTAATATTTATTTTCCAAAACCTCATACGCACACTTGCCAACTGAATTCAGCTCCTACACATGTTAAATGAGGCCACCTAACATTCCAAAAACGTTTTTCCTATTTTAAATATTTTAAACTTCCAAAAATCAATTATTTCGGAGCTTTGGAACTTTAATAATTCATAATAAATAGCCCTTTCATCAGAAAATTCGAATCTCATGAGTTTTTATAGGAAATTCAATTCTCTACAACTTTGCAGAAGAAAGTTTTCCAAATTCCAAATAGAAATTGACCAAAATCCACAAACGGGTGATTTTACAAGCTATAATCAAATTTCTACAATAATTGTGTCCACCAACACACAAAACATGTGTTAAACATTTAATGCCACAAAATACTCTTCCTCCTCATATACTCATATATCCCACATTCATTGTAAAAATATCACCAAGTTAATATATTATTAAAATAATATATTTAAATGAATTATTTTATCGAGAAAAAGATAAAATATTAATTTTCAACAATTGTCATTTTAAAATTTTCTCCATCTATATCCACATAAAATCAATATTTTCTCATCATATAAATCAATAATTAATTATTCACAAATAATATTACGAGAATCACAATATTAACAACGAGGCGGCTTCCTGGAAAGAGGGGCTTTCGATAAGAATTTCTTCTTCGCACGCATGATTAGATGACCAAACCTCTCCTTAGACGAACTTTCTAGACATTGCCAATAATGTTATCTAATAATATTATTCGGATAATATGAATTATTGCTTCGATAATGAAAGATACTTGTAATGATGACAATTATTGAAACAACAATATATAAAATATCAACGCAACAATTATTAACTCAATAAAATCTTTGAGCGATAATTATCATAACCATTATTGAGTAGTGCCTTCTTCGTAAGAATCAATAATTGGTGCAATACTGGTAATCTTCTTGTTCAACAACGCCGTATTAGTGTGTTTTAACCACCGGGTATTCCAACAATATTATTGGTAATAACTACGTCGTTATTTAAAAACAACTTATATTTGTCGTTTTCTTCATCCAATCGCTTTCAGTTATGGGGCCCACACATGGTCAAGGCCAGTCGCATTTAATATTCCCACACGATGCGAATATTCCACGACCAAACGAATATTCCCGAAGATAATGAATATTTTATAACCACTTGCTTATTTTGAAATATTTGCATATTTAACCCTTAACTATCCACATTAATCAAATCAACCCTTACTATTTCAAAATAATAAATAAAGGAAATTCCTTTTTATTTAAAAATTTGAGGTCTTACAACCTCCCTCCTTATGAAATTTAAGTCCTCGAAATTGGCGTCGTACGACCTAGTGTTTCAAAAGGTGAGGATACCTCGCTTTCATTTCCGCTTCCAATTCCTGGTCATTTCCTCTATAGCATGATTCCTCCACAAAACTTTAACTTGTGGTATAACCTTTCTTGGCGTAGGACATGCTCCTTCCTATCCAAGATCTTGACAGTACCTCCTCATACGTTAAGTCTTGGCTATCTCGTCCTTCCGGTTCTAACTCAATAACGTGGTTCGGGTCTTTCACATATTTCTGAAGTACAGGATATGTGAAACACATTATGAACACGAGACATACTCGGAGGTAACGCAAGTCTATAGGCTACATTTCCTACTCGGTCAAGAATTTGAAATGGACCGATAAATCGTGGATTGAGCTTCCTCTCTTTCCCAAATCTTGTAACTCCCTTCCATGGAGCAACTCGCAACAATACATGATCCCCTACATTAAATTCCACGTCCTTTCGATGAAGATTCGCATAACTCTTTTGTCGATCTTGTGCCGTTTGTATCGTTGTCGAATCATTAGTCATACGCGACTAACTCTCGTCCCAACAATGTTGCTTCACCCACCTCATCCCAACATATTGGAGAACGACATTTTTGTCCATATAATGCTTGAATGGAACCATGCCTATATTTGTTTAATAACTATTGTTGTATGAGAATTCCACCAATGGCAAGTACTTATCCCAACTTTCTTTGAAATCTAGGACACGAGTTTTAATATATCTTCAAGAGTTTGAGTAGTCCTTTACGATTGCCCATCCGCTTGAGGATGGTATGCCAAATCTAATCGTAAATTCGTGCCCATAGCTTTCTACAAACTAACCCAAAACTATGGATCTTGGCATGCCATGCAATCTCACAATCTCATTTACGTCACATACGAGAAAGACGCGTTCAAGGAATAAGTCTCTCGTATCGGTAAAAAATGAGTAGACTTGGTTAATCTATCAACAATAACCCAAATCGCATCTATGCCTTGAGAAACCTTGGGAAGATTAGTAATGAAATTCGGGTAATGTGTTCCCACTTCCATTTCAAAATCTCAAGTGGTTGCAATGGACCCTTTGGCACTTGATGCTCGCCTTTACATGTTGATAAGTTAAACATCTCGAGATAAACTACGCGATCTCTCTCCTCATATTGCTCCACCAAAATATATGTTGAAGATCATAATACATTTTGGTACTCCTGTGATGGATTGCAAACAATGTGTTGTGTGCCTCCATCATGATTCTATGCTTCAAATCAAAATCATTAGGAATGCAAAGTCCGGAGTTGACTCAAGTATTCCTTCTTCATCAATTCTCGCTTAGAAATAGCTCCTTCTTGTACTTTCTTCTTCATACGCATCGGCTCAAGGGTGGGTGGCTTGAGCAACCTTAACTTTTTCTATTAAAGTTGGCTCTGTCGTATACTTGACATCATCGCACTTTTCGTTCCGCATATGATCTTCTACTCATCGCGTCACCTACCACGTTCGCTTTTCCAAGATGGTATGGTTAGAATATGTGCGAAATGAGTCGCCTCTTGAGCTCTTGGAAAATCTTCTCGCATTCCTCGCTCCATACAAAATTTTGTATCTTTTCGAGTCAATTTGCGTTAATGGAATAGCGATTCGAGAATATCCTTCAACGAATCTCCGATAATAACCAACTAAGCCTGAAAGCTACGTATTTTCGATTCTTGACTTAGGTTGCTCTCAAATCGTGACTCATATCCCAATCTTGGATAGCGTCCACAATGACACCTATCGATTTACTATCGCATCGAATATGACGTCCCCTACAGAGTGCGAGTTCAGGTGAATTCCACAAAGGAAGTCACAAGATAAAGGCTCAGGTACCAAATTCTATAGTTGAATTTTTAACTCCTGAAGTACAATAGGAGCCATTCGATATGAGATTTTAGAAATGAGTTTTGTACCGGGTTCAAAGTCGATACAAAATTTAATATCAGGCTTTGGGAGTAAGCCAAGAAATTCTTCAGGAAATACGTCAGGAAAAATCAATAACAACAGGAATATTATTCAAATCTGACGTGTCTTTATTCAAATCCATAACATGGACTAAGAAAATTTGACATCCGTAATAAACGAATGACTTCATGGCTTGATATGAAAATGTTTGACTACAATGGTTTGATTGCTTGAATTCGAATAACAGGTTGCTTAGGAATATGAAAACTAACAACCTTACAAAAGCAATCAATTTGGCATGATGAGTAGTTAACCTTAAAATCACATCAAAAGCAAATATCTCTATAGAAATAAGGTTAACAGGTAATGTGATAGTGCCAACTTGAATCAAGCAAGATTTTTAAACAACGGATGTAATGAAAGTTTCTCCTAATGGAGTCTCCACAGATAGGTCAAAGTTTAATTTCTCCGTAGTCAAGTTCAAACGTTGAGCACAAGCAAGAGAGATAAAAGAATGGGTAGAACCGATTATCTAGTAAGGTATAAACTTCAAGAATTTATAATTAACTAACCCGTGCTAACTTCGTTCGGGTTCCTCGTATTTTTGACCCAGAAGTCACGACAAACGCTCTTCCAAGAACCGTTGACTTTGACTTTTCCGGACATCCTTTTGAGTCACCATTCACGCTTTGATCGGGTTTCGATATCGTATAATCTCGGCGATATGACCTTCTTTTCCACAATTATAGCATACCTTGGAAGGCTTTGAATAGTTTGACCTTATATGTCCCTCCTCTCCACACATCGTAGCATCTAACGGCGATCGTTCTCTTCCCTAGAATTTGTTGATGGTGCTGATGTTCTTTTGAACGTCTTCCGTCATCGTTAAATCTTCTCTTTTAGATTGGACATCTCTTTCCATAATATCAACGCGTCGTCGTGCTTTTTACCCATGCATCACTCATTCTCACTCGTTCGATTATTTCTTCTTTCATTTCGATTCGGCTTTATCATCTTATACTCATCGAAGAGTGCTTCATTCAAGCATCACGTGTCGGGTAACACTGACTTGAATCGTTGCATCCTTTTTGCTCCACGATCGCTGCAATTCTTTAGCTTTGCTCTTCTAACTCATGAATACGATTTTGCAATTCTATATTTCGATCATAAAATACCTCTAATAAACTCTCTTGGTACCTCTTCTTCCTCTTCTTCCTCTTCTCACTCACTCTCATTTGTTACCTCTGCGATTATCTCAAAAAGTGCAACTATCAATTCTTCACTCACCACATGGATATCTCTAATTCCTTCTTCGCTTTGACATCACATTATCACAGTTGGCGATTAGAGGTGTCTTCACGATCTCATTTACTCCTTTGTTAATATTCTCGATCGACATTCTCAAATCTTCATAAAATAAGGGTTAATTAAGGAAATCAATATATCACATAATATCCCTATATAATGACCAACTAACAAATAAGCTTAGGTAGGACACACTAGCGAAGGATTTACTCGTCTCTCCCTCCTAGTTCTATTCCCGATCTTCGCCAGAGATCATATCCTAAGCTCGATACCAACCTGGCGCCCCCAAAATAGGTATACACACACCCATTCTCGAGTCGCCAAATACATGAGTACGTAAACAACTACAACTTTATTATTACAACAAGAAAAGCGTGAGTTTGAATACAAATATTATCTTCTGAACAATATCTATACTCAAATAAATCCTCATCACATTTATTGATACATTATTTTACAAAATGGTGAGGACTACTAAACAATCCTTTCTAAAACCTTCATTCCATACCCAGACTAATTACTCGCTATATTCTCGCCTCCACGAGAAAAATGGAACAAAAGGAAAAGGGTGAGCTCAACTAGCTCGATAAAGAATATTATGACTAAGATAATATACAACAAATTATCGTTAGTCTTCACGGGGGGAAAATCGATAGAATACAATAGACAACAAGTTTCGATCAATATTCGCGGCGAAATAATAATTCATAGAAGAGTTACGTAGAGAATGAATTCTACTATAATCTATGAATTTAACGGTCCATCATCAATATTTTATCCTCAGAACATCAATCAATATTCATCTCAAATCAAATATTCATCTTTGCACTCTTCTGAGCCAAAGATATTCATCAATCGGTCATATTCATCTCAACACTGCTCATCTTTGCACTAAAGGCCAAATATATTCATCGATCGGTCATGTTTCATTTAAACACTGCTCATCTTTTCACTACAGGCCAAAGATATTCTTGAAAATCATTCATCTTTTACTTTCTGGGCCAAAGATATTCAATAATATCATCATTTAAGGCGAGGATGATGAAAAATATTTTTAAAAAGCGAATCCGGTGAAACAAAATGACAAGGATTAAGGATTAAGGATTAGTGACTTGGTTTTATCCACGCCCAAAAATACCTCAAAAATAATCATAGTGGTGTAAAATTCAAGAATGATCAAAACATGGATACAATCGAGAGCTAGTATCCGAATAGATGTTTTGGACGAAAAGAAGAAATTTTATTTTTCTATTGAATAATCACCGTATATCGTGAATAGTCTTGGTCAGTATGCGTGAATAGTCTTAAATATCGTGAATAAGTAACTCCAGACACCAAAAGATAGAAATTTCACAAAAACATCTTCACGCTTAATGAATAGTACTAAATGAATAGTAACTTCGTGAATAGTAACTCATGAATAGTAACCCATGAATAGTAACCCAGAGCATGAAAAAGTTCCAAATTTGATAAAAACTTGGATCAACATTTCAAAGATAATGATATTGAAGAAATAATATCATTACGAAAAAAATAATATTCCTTACCTCGAAAGACAAGACTTCAAGTTGAAACACCTGATATAAAGCTATGACTTGAACTTGCAATCATATAGCAATACTCAAAGTATACTCAAAATACTCACAAGAATACGCTCAAAATATCGAGAGAGAAATAGAGAAAACTTGATTTACGGTGTGATTTTCAATTCTAACCTAAGCACCCTATTTATAGGAAATTGCTTAGAACACCAAAGCAGAAAATTTAATATAATATTAATATTTATTTTCCAAAACCTCATACGCACACTTGCCAACTGAATTCAGCTCCTACACATGTTAAATGAGGCCACCTAACATTCCAAAAATGTTTTTCCTATTTTAAATATTTTAAACTTCCAAAAATCAATTATTTCGGAGCTTCGGAACTTCAATAATTCATAATAAATAGCCCTTTCATCAGAAAATTCGAATCTCGCGAGTTTTTATAGGAAATTCAATTCTCTACAACTTTGCAGAAGAAAGTTTTTCCAAATTCCAAATAGAAATTGACCAAAATCCACAAACGGGTGATTTTACAAGCTATAATCAAATTTCGGTCAATAATTGTGTCCACCAACACACAAAACATGTGTTAAACATTTAATGCCACAAAAATACTCTTCCTCCTCATATACTCATATATCCCACATTCATTGTAAAAATATCACCGTTAATATATTATTAAAATAATATATTTAAATGAATTATTTTATCAGAAAAAGATAAAATATTAATTTTCAACAATTGTCATTTTAAAAATTTTCTCCATCTATATCCACATAAAATCAATATTTTCCTCATCATATAAATCAATAATTAATTATTCACAAATAATATTACGTAATCACAATATTGACAACGAGTGCGGTTCCTGGAAGAGGGGCTTTCAATAAGAATTTCTTCTTCTTGGCGCCATGATTAGATGACCAAACCTCTCCTTAGACAGAACTTTCTAGACATTGCCAATAATGTTATCTAATAATATTATTCAGATAATATGAATTATTGCTTCGATAATGAAAGATACTGTGTAATGACAATTATTGAAACAACAGTAATATAAAATATCAACGCAGCAATTATTAACTCAATAAAATACTGAACAGTAATTACTGTAACCATTATTGAGTAGTGCCTTCTTACGTAAGAATCAATAATTGGTGCAATACCGTGTGCTACTGCTCAACAACGCGTATTAGTGTGTTTTAACCACCGGGTATTCCAACAAGATTAACTTGATGAACAACTACGTCGTTATTTAAAAACAACTTATATTTGTCGTTTTCTTCATCCAATCGCTTTCCGTTATGGGGCCCACACATGGCTGCGCCGTCGTACGAATATTCCCCGACAGTACGAATATTCCACGACCAAACGAATATTCCCCGATAATAATGAATATTTTATAACCACTTGCTTATTTTGAAATATTTGCATATTTAACCCTTAACTATCCACATTAATCAAATCAACCCTTACTATTTCAAAATAATAAATAAAGGAAATTCCTTTTTATTTAAAAATTTCGGGGTCTTACATCAAGTTCTCTCCTTAACATACAAAATCTTTCCTCACTCAAGGGTTTAGTAAAAATTTCAGCTAATTGTTTTTCGGTAGGAATAAAAACCAATTTGACTAACCCTTTTGAAACATTATCCCTTAAAAAATGATGTCTGACCTCTATATGTTTTGTACGTGAATGCAAAACAGGATTCTTTGATATGTCAATAACATTAGAATTATCACAATATATAGGCACATTATTGCAGATAATATCAAAATCACATAATGTTTGTCTCATCCATAATATTTGAGAGCAACAACTTCCTACAGCTAAATATTCACCCTCAGTAGTTGATAAAGCAACTGAAGTTTGCTTTTTACTATGCCACGAAACAAGACTATGTCCCAAAAATGTACACGCACCACTTGTGCTTTTTCTATCAATTTGAAATCCTGCATAGTCAGCATCTGAATAACCCATTAGATCAAAATGATTACATATAGGGTAAAATAATCCTAAATTTAAAGTACCACTTAAATATTTAAAAATTCTTTTAACTGCTTGCAAGTGGGATTCTTTGGGTTTAGATTGAAATCGAGCACAAAGACATACATTGTACATTATATCAGGTTTAGACGCAGTTAAATATAATAAATAACCAATCATACCTCGATATTTAGTTACCTCTACATCTATACCTTTATCATTTGATGTGAGCTTTATTGACGTGCTCATTGGTGTAGCCTTTGGATTTGTTCCTTCAAAACCAAATCTCTTAAGAAGCTCTTTTGTGTACTTGGTTTGATGAATATAGATCCCTTCTCTTGTTTGCTTGATTTGAAGTCCCAAAAAGTAATTTAGCTCTCCCATTAAGCTCATATCAAATTCCTTATGCCTACACTTTGAAAATCACTCACAAAGAAAATTATTAGTAGCATCAAATATTATATCATCTACATATATTTGAACAATAATTATTTCTTATTTTTTATGTTTAATAAATAATGTAGAATCTATTTTACCTCTAGTAAAACCAATTGAAATAAGATACTTACTCAACCTTTCGTACCAAGCCCTTGGAGCTTGTTTGAGACCATAGAGAGCTTTCTTCAGCTTAAAAACATGATTGGAATATTTCTCATGTTCGAATCCAGGAGGCTGTTTGACATATACTTCTTCATTGATGTATCCATTAAGAAACGCACTCTTTACATCCGATAAATCTTGAATTTCTTGTAACACGCGAATGCTAACAAGATACGGATAGACTCTAGTCTTGCGACTGGAGCATAAGTTTCTTCGTAGTCGATCCCCTCTTGTTGATTGTACCCTTGAGCCACTAACCTCGCTTTGTTTTGAGTAATTGTCACATGCTCATCAAGCTTGTTTTTGAACACCCATTTTGTTCCAATGATGGAACTATCCTTAGGAGGAGGCATTAATTCCCAAACTTGACACCGTTCAAATTGTTGAAGTTCCACTTGCATTGCCATAAGCCAATTTTCATCAAGTATAGCTTCTTTCGCATTCTTTGGTTCTACTTGTGATAAAAATGCAGAGAACGCGCATTGATTTTGTAGATTTCTTCGTGTAGTAACTCCTTTGTTTATATCTCCAATGATGTTTTCTGGTGGATGATCCTTGAGATATTTTGCCGTCTTTGGCATTTGAACATTGTGTATTATCTCTTCCTGTTGTGAAAAATTTTCTTCAAGATGTTGTGTTATTTCTTGTTCATTTTCATGTGAACTGTTCAATCCAGCCTGTTGAATTTGTCTATTCGATTTGCTGAATGGTTCTCTTCGGTTTACTGAATTTGTGAAAGTTTCCAAATTTCTTGCATCCTCTTCTCTTTCTTTTGGAAGATCATTGTTAGTCTCATTGAAAGTTATATGAATTGATTCTTCAACACATAATTTGTAAATATTAAAAACACAATATGCTTTGCTGTTATGAGAATAACCAATGAAAATACATTCGTAGGGATTTTGTTATTCAATAGCTCATAAGGAGTTTTCAAAATAATAGGACGAATAAGAACACAATTTAACACATAACATGAAGTATTAACAGCTTCAGCCCAAAATTTCTTTGGAAGTTTGCTTTCTTGTAAAAGTGTTCTAGCTATTTCTTGAAGTATTCTGTTCTTTCTTTCTACTACTCCATTTTGCTGAGGAGTTCTAGGAGCTGAAAACTCATGACTTATACCTTTTTGATCACAAAATATAACAAAGTCCTTTTGAAATTCAATACCATGATCACTTCAAATTTTTAAGAGCTTGAAACCATATTTAGTCTCTAATTTTCTTATTAACTTTTCAAACTCTTTAAAAGTTTCATCTTTGGTTTTTAAGAATAGTACCCAAGTAAATCTAGAAAAATCATCAACTATCACAAATGCATAAAATTTACCATTAATACTAGCATGTCTTTCTGGACCAAACAAGTCAAGATGAAGTAATTGTAAAGGAGAGGAGGTTAATACCTTATTCTTTGCACTAAATGATGTTCTTACTTATTTTCCAAGTTGGCAAGGAACACATACTCCTCTCTTTTCGAATTTTATCTTTGGCAATCCTTTGACCAAATTTTTAGAGGACAATTTCTTGATTAACTCCATGTGAACATGTCCCATCCTTTAATGCCATAGATTAGCCTCATCTTGCACCGAGGCAAGACATAATTCTTCATCCTGTTCCTCAAAGTCAATAGTATATATATTTCCTTCTCTTTGTGCAACTAGAGAAACATTGTTAGTACCATGGGAAATAATGCATTTTTCTTTATCAAAACTAACTTGATGACCATTGTCCATTAATTGACTTATACTAATAAGATTAAATTCGAGGCCATTAACTAAATGAACATTGTCGATGTTAACCTTACCATTACCAATTTTACCTTTTCCAATAATCTCACAAGTTCGATTATCTCCAAATGTGACCGTTCCGTTTTTCTTCTTGATTTTTAGTTCAACGAACTTTGATTTGTCACCGGTCATATGACGAGAGCATCCACTTTTGAGAAGGAACTCTTGCCTTGAAACATACCTGTTAAGAAAAGATATTTCATCCTTTTGGTACCCACATCTTTTTGGGTCCTTTAATGTTAGTAGCAAGTAAATCATTCTTTTTAATCCATACCTTTTTAATCTTATTTTTCTTATAACAATTTATGTCCAAGTGACCTTTAATACCACAATTTTTGCATGTTGTGAAAGGAGAACAATAATTCAATTTTAAACGTGACTTGGATCTAAGTATATTCACATTACCAGTTTCATGAGTGGAATTATAACCTATTCCTTGTCTATCAAAACTAGGTTTTTGCTTTCCTAACATTATAGTTAAATTTTCTTCTCCTTGAACGAATCTAGCAAGAGATATTTTCAACGAATTTACTTCCTTTTGAAGTTCATTATCATGAATAGGTTTAGATGGAGATTCATTACCAAAAGCATCAATACATACATCTCGCATTTTTAGTTCATTTGTCAATTTTTCAACTTCATTATTCAAATGATTTACTTTATTAAAAAGAATTTTGTTATAATTCTCAAGAAAATTATTTTTAGCAATCAAAACTTTTTCTTCTTTACATATAGATTCCTTTTCAATGTTTTTCTTTTCATCTATCAAGGATTCTACTTCACCCATTAATGTGTTAACTAAGTCTTTTAAATATGCATTCTTTTCTTTTAATTTCTCATTTTCTTGTTTCAAAGAAATAGTTTCAAACATAGATACCTCATTTGATTCACCTTCTATTCCCATGAAGCATACTTGAGCTATCTCATCCTTGGCGTCGACCTCAACTTCAGATTCTTCTTCATCACTCCAAGTGACTAGTGCCTTGTTTCTCTTATTATCCTTGAAGCTTGTTTTTCTTTATTCTTTAGTTGAAAATAGTCCTTCTTGAAGTGCCCTGGACATCCACATTCAAAACACGTCTCTTTAGTTTGCTTCCCCTTGCCTTTATTTGAGTTGAAGATATTTTTTCGTTTATTCTTCCTTTGTAGAAGTCCTTTGAGTCTCCTTGACATCATAGCTATCTCTTCGTCGGAATCATCATCAAGTTCATCTTCATTTTCTGCATTAAGGGCTAAAACCTTTCTACGAGGAGTTTCTTCCTCATCATCATACCTCTTTAACTGATGTTCATATTCCTCGAGTTCACCAAAAAGGGTTAGTGTATCCATAGTAGATATAGTAGAGGAATCTTGAAGAGTAGTAATCTTAGATGCAAACCTCTTGGGCATAGCCCAAAGTAACTTACGATTAATCTCACCTTGTGGAATAGATTTGTCCAGCAGCTTTAAGGAGTTTAGAAGAACAAGGAACCTTGCTTGGGCCATCTTTATAGTTTCATCTTTCTCAATTTTGAACATCTCATAGTCATGCATAAGCATGCTTAATTTAACTTCTCGAACTTTTGAAGTTCCTTCATGACTCACCACAAGGGTATCCCAGATTTCCTTAGCTGTGTTGCATGAAGATACTTTGTCAATCTCGGACTGTACCATGCCGCTTAGTAGAGTGTTCATTGCCCTTGAGTCATAGGATACCATGAAGGTTTTAGTTGAATCCATTTTTAGCAAGGTCTTTGGTGTACCGTCATCATTCCTTGGAATAACTGGTCCATTCTCCACAACCCATCATTCCTAAGGATCTCTTTTAAGGTAGATCCTCATTCGGAATTTTCAGAAGTTGTAGTTTTCTGTTCTATACAACAGTGGAGGTCTATTGGTTGATTGACCTTCTTGATTGTTGTTTCCAAACTGTGCCATGTCAGAATCTTTTCTTACAAGTCACCTTTAAGACCAAGTAAGTAGAGCCTTGCTCTGATACCAAATGAAATTCAGATAAGGCACACTTAGAAGGGGGGGTTGAATAAGTGTGGATACAAACTATGACCAATTAAAAAATTTAAATCAAATTGCGGAATGTAGTCAACTATATTTGTGAATACAGCTTGCTGAATGAATATGGTCTACCGAATTAAATTTTTGTTTAAGAAAATATCTTGGTGTTTTTGTAAGCTAAATAAAATATTTTGTGAAAACAGATAATTAAAATCAATTAACTTGTGAGATATAAAGATAGAGCAAGTAATAGTAAATAACACCAAGATTTTTTACGTGGTTCGGTTATTACCCTCTATATAATAACCTACTCCACGTCCAATACCAACTAGTATTGGAGACTCACTTTTATTTCTTTAAAAATAACCCTTGTTACAAAATAGATTCAATCAAATTGAATTACAATAATTCACTTGAGCACACTTGCTCCTTGTGCACCAATGCACCCCTTAAGCTCCTAAGCTTCCTTGAACCTGTTTGTAAACAACCCTTAATCCACCCGGATTAAAAAAACCTTTAGACAACACTTAGTCTAAAAACAAATAAGATTACAATGATAGAGGTCTAATGATCAAAGCAAATAAACAATTTAACAATGCAAGGCTCGACTAATGAATGCAATGATCAAATAAAAATGGTAAAAGATATCACCAATTTAATGCCCACGCAAATTGACTGAATATATCAATGAATCATCAGCTCAAAATTTTGCACCGAAAACAGAGTAGCTTTCAAAGTATATAAGTGCAAGATATTAAATCGAGTGTTGTGTGTATAGAGACTGATTCTCAGTTCTTTATATAAACCAAACAAATATTACCATTGCCAAAACAAAATTACGTTGTAGAATAAGAAGAGCAACGTTAATAATTTTCTGTTGAAAAAAAAACAAACGTAACAAATAAATGTTTGGATAAATATTAGACTGTCTCAAAGATAATAGAGACCAAGTCAAATAGAACTAGGTCTGTAGCAATTCATGATTTATGATAGAGATTAAGTCAGCCAATAACAGTAACTCAAGTGCCGTCACTTATTATGATAGTAACAGAACACATTCCAACTTCTTAAAGATAATCATGACTTCCTTCTTTCAAGGTATGTGCCAATTAAAGTCCTACTGCCACATGTAACTATCAAATTCCAACATGCAGCTATTAGACTTCTAATCAAAAATCCACTACTGCCATTTATACAACCAATCCGTAATAAATAGAAAGAAAATTATATTCAACTAATCTTACACATGCATAATATATTATTCGGACACTAATCTTACGCATGCATGCTGACAATTTTCTTGTTAGTAAATAGCAGTGAATGACATATATAAAATATGAACAAAAAATTAATTCATAATTTAATGCATACATGCTGTCCTAATGTTCTAGAGCCTTGAATTGAAAAATTAGATATTTGCAATAACTTTACATAATTTTCTTAGGACTCAAAACATCTTCATTCTCTTTGAATAATCCAACATACACTTCGTGAGATAATTTCCTGAAATTCATAATACACAATTTAGTACTGACGAGTAAATCATTATCAAAACATTTAGGCTAGAACATGAATTAATCAACACAGTTTGTGTTGCCTACAGATTCATTCATGCTAATAATTGTCATTCATCAAATCAATTCGTAGTGTGTACTGGAACTTACTCTGAAAGCAATAAATACTGGCGTGCAAGTATTTTATTTTATTTTTTCATTAAAAAAGGTTCGATTTCTAGCAAGAATTATATGAGAACATTAAGATCACACAAAAGAATAACATACAAATATGTAGGGAAATATTCACATACTTCTTTTCCTAATGTCTAAGAAAAGGAGAAATTGAGCTACATGAATCAAAAAGCTAATGATAAATTTACTCATCATCATCTTCATCATCATACTCATAATCCTCGTCTTCAAATAAATCTTTGTCTCCTGACCTTTCAGGTCTTGGAAATTCATCAGTGGTAACTAAACTTTTATCTTCTTCTGATATATTAGCAGAGGTTCTGCTCTCAGTTTCCTCCTCCTCACATATTGAGATCTCGTCAGGATACTCGTTTGGAGGGTTATCTTCAACTGAAATTCAAAACGAAACAAACTAACTTAATGGTTTAAATTGGGACTGAAAAGAGGTGAAAGAGCAATCCTATATAAATGGAAAATACCATTTGAATCATAAATTTCATTTTATGATTCATCGAGGCCATCATAAAAACCATCGTCGTCATCCACTTGTACCCTATTCCGAAAACACGTACATATTCACGTCGGCCTGGGGGGCAAAAAAGAGGTCAACCAATAAACGAAACTATGAGTAAAAGCTCACAAAGGAAATGGATTTGAAGCATATTCAGCAGTCATGGTAATATCATCCTTCACATCATACAAGTCATATACAAAGTCATTTTTAGATGCTGCGATTACAATAATCAAACCAAAACATGAATAAAATTAATGATAGGCTGTCTTAAGACCAAGAAAAGGGTGACGATATGTCATATATATTATAAAATGATGCAAATTCCCACAGGTGTAATTATAGCCCACTCCTTGAAAAGGAAAATAGAAAAACTATACATTTTAAGTTTTAACCAATCCAGTTTTTTTATCGCCCAACAGGCTTTTTCACGTGGTTACACCAAGCTAAAACAAACTATTAGTGAAAGATTGCTAAACATAGAAAAGGTGTATTTAAGAATATCAATTTTTGATGATCCCAGACACAAAACAGAAAAAGAAATTAAATGAAACATTATACAGGGATATACCTCTTTTGGACATGTAATCGTCAATTTTAGATTATATTTCTGAAGCAGCACTTGGAATGAACTATCTTAACAGAGACAGAAAAGATGAATTTAGATTATATCATTACACATACTTACTCCTGCTATTTCACCGCATTAATTTGAATTCCACAACATCAACATGAACAACATCGTAGAGATGACACATCTCGCTTAATGCTTCATCATGATTTGAATCTTTTTTACCTTTCCTCCTCCTTCAGATTTGTTCAAAGCGAGCAATTTTTGACGTAACTTGACAGAGGAAAGAAGATGAAGTAATCAAAAATCAATATCATATGATACATATTCAGAATCCATAATTTATATTCAAAAAGCAATAATTAATTATCAAATAGCAACAGAATGTATAAAAGTAAATATGAAAACATTTCTAGATATATAGATGACAAAAAAAAAGAAACCGAATTAGAAAAGAAAATGCATAGATTTTTTAGTGAATTTAAGGGACACAGAGAACCCGTTCCAAGATCATAGAATTACCTAAAAAGATTTATATAGATTATAGTAAAAAATTTAGGAGATATAATAATAAAATAGTCAGAATTTACACTAATAATGAGCAGCAAAAAGATAATAACTAGAAATAGTCATACCTTTTTACATTAAATTGTGAAAAATTTCCTTGAAAACTACATTTTTTGTAGTATTGTATGTTTTTTCATCCTTGTCACAAATTAATATTTTCAATCCACTCTTTCTTGTAACTCGTGATACTGCTACATACAATTGTCCATGGCTAAAAACTGGACGTGACAGATATAGTTCAACATGTGAAAGAGATTTCCCCTGGCTCTTATTAATTGTTATGGAAAAGTAAACAACCAAAGGAAATTGTCTTCGTTGGAATTTAAAAGGTAATCTAATGTCTGAAGATGTTAAAACCAATCAAGGTATGAAAACCCTATGTCCAAAATTGCCGATTGAAATTACTTTTGCTTCTATCACATGTTTTTCGGGTTAAATGCTTTCCAAGTCACTGTACTTTATGTCAACTTACAAATAGGTCACTGAACTTTTTTTTTCTTACAGTCAACTCACTGTACTCAACTTTTCTAACACAAAGTTAAAAAAACCGTTAAATGCTTTAACTTTAACGGAAAAAGGCAGCTAAGCAACTGAGTTATCCGTTAAAAAGGTGATGTGGCATCCTTATGTGACGTGGCAGTGATTATGTGGATTTGGAGGAAAATTTTTATGAAGAAAATGAAAAAATATTTGAAGTATAATATAAATTTAAAAAGTGTGCCAAAAAAATAAGAAAATAAATAAATAATATATTTAATTATTTTTGTAATTAATATCAAATAAAATTTTATTTATAATTAAGCCATTTAAAGTATAATATAAACTAGAAAAATTGGCCAAAAAATAAGAAATAAATAAAAAATATTTAATTAATTTTGTAATTAATATCAAATGAATTTTTATTTAATTCTTTACAAATATAATAATATAAATTAAAAAAGTTAGCCAAAAAACAAGAAAATAAATAAAAAATATATTTAATTATTTTTGTAATTAATATCAAATTAATGTTTGTTTAATTATTAACAAATATAATAATATAACCCAAATTTATTTCAAATGAATTTTATTTTCCCCTAAATGTATTTCATATTCCCCTTAATTAAAGTTTCGCTAAAATCCTAGACCTTCACTCTGCTAAATTCGAAAATGGCTCTCAATGGTATCATTCGCACTTCAGCATCACGCGTTGCACCTCTCGCTGGTCGATTGATCGGCGGTCAAAGGCATTTTTACCGCCACCCCTCTGCTCTATTCTTTGCTGCTGCCGTTGTCACTCAAAGCAATCTGCTATGTTCTCTGTTTTTTAATGGAGATGAACAGAGGCCTAAGATTGACGCAATTGGAGAGGAGATCCATCAGTAAGACTTGGATTTGCTGTTGTTCAATTTAATTATTGTTATTTTTTGATTTTTCTTCTCTTTTGTGCTTCGATTCACATGTGCTGATGGAATGTGAAAGAGAGTTATGGCAGTGAATTTAAAGTCTAGGGTTTCGAACTGAACTCTGCCAGAGTCTCTAGCCTTCCAGTTCTGGTGGTCAGAGTTAATTTCTTGTGGTCAGAGTTAATTTCGTAGGCAAAGACAGAGCCTTTGCCGATAATGGATTCGAAGAAGTCGAAGAGCTCTTTGGCTATGGCGATTTTGGGGATGTTTGAAACTTTTACTGCCAATGTCGGTCACACCCATTGTGAAGCGAAATAAGGGTTTTTGGGAGAAAGATCAGAAAGAAAGTTGTGTGCGCAATTTGAGTTTTTGAGAAACAGAAGCAGGGTTTTGTGGGTTTACGGACAAGAAGAGAGAGAGAGAGAGAGAGAACAATTTGGTTTTTTTTTTCTGCTCTTTTTAATAAAAATGATTATTTCTTAAATTTGATTAAATTAAATTATAAAATTTTAATTTTATATAATTTTAAAATAAAAATTATTTGATAAAATTAAAATTACAATAAAAATTATTTGATAAAATTAAAATAAAAATTATTTGATAAAATTAAAATTATTTGCATGTAAAAGTACAAATTTATTTATCCTAGTTAGAAAAGGAAAAAAATTATCACCAAATTGACTCAATTATAATTTTAATGTCGAAATTTGAAAAGATTTTAATTTTAAAATATTTTTAATTTATAATTTTATAATTTCCTCAATTATATTTGTTATTAATTATATAAAATAATTTCTATTAATTACTAAAATAACTAAATAACTCTTTTTATTTTTTAATTTCTAGCATGTATTTTTTGCTAAATTTTACGATTTTATTATAATTTTCTTTCATTTCCCCTTAAATATATTTCATATTCCCTAAATTTTAATTAGCATATTTTTGGATTTTATATTTTATAAATATCTTAATTATAAATAAAATTTTATTTGATATTAATTACAAAAATAATTAAATATATTTTTTATTTATTTCTTGTTTTTGGCACTTTTTAAATTTATATTATACTTTAAAATATTTTTTTCATTTTTTTCATAAAAATTTTCCTCCAAATCCACATAATCACTGCCACGTCACACAAGGACGCCACATTAGCTTTTTAACGGACAACTCAGCTGCTTAGCTGTCTTTTTCCGTTAAAGTTAAAGCATTTAACAGTTTTTCTAACTTTGTGTTAAAAAAGTCGAGTATAGTGAGTTGACTGTAAGAAAAAAAAGTTTAGTGACCCATTTGTAAGCTGACATAAAGTTCAGTGACTTAGAAAGCATTTAACCCTATGTTTTCCCAATTGAGTTACTATTAATCTCGTGCCATTGCATAAACTAGAACACTGATCTATATTTTGGAGCAAAATTACAGGAACCCCAATCTTTAACTTTAACTTGTGGTTGGGAATTCCAAAAGATGTAATGCTATTCAAAAATTCTGGGGTGTAAACGCCTTCATAGCTGTTTGAGTTTTCATCAACCTTACATACACTGTCCAAGCTTAGATACGTTACTTTATCACCTGGCCATAAAGACATCACATATTCGTTCACCTTATTTACAATATCAAGTGTAGGAGCAAGGATGGCTCGGTTTTGGAAATAAAAGCCATTGTCAAAATTTTCTACTAAATTAGGATATGTGCTATCAACAATTGCTACAAGGGGATTGATCGGATCTTTGATAAGAATATCATCAGGGATTTCTACATCTACTTCACCATCATTAGCTCTGCTAATTGTGCCATCTCCAACCTTCAATATCCAATCAAAAAATTCTCTCAACTCCTCTATATCAGAATTTGAATTTCGAGATTGAAGTCTCATGTTCTTTGTTAAAGTCAAAACCTTGCAATAAACTCCACAAATATGAAGAATTCAGAGTTGTTAAAACAACGTCTTGTCTACTGGACTTGGGAATAACAGTTAATATCTGTCTAAAATCTCTACCAAATATAATTACTTTTCCACCAAATGGTTGATCTATACTATTCGAATTACTAAATCTTAGGACATCTCTTAATGTTTTATCCAAAGCTTCAAAATAATGTTTATGTACCATTGAAGCTTCATCCCATATAATAAGTCAAGTTTTTCTAAATAACTCAGCCAATTGAGTTCCTTGTTTAATGTTGCAGTTGAATCCTCAATAACAATTATTGGGATACAAAATCTAGAATGAGTTGTTCTACCTCCAGGGATAAGAAGAAGCTATTACACTTGATGTAACATTTAGTATTATTTCACCAGTTGATCGTAGTGTAGAAGACAAAGTTTTCCATATAAAAGTCTTCCTAGTTCCCCCATATCCATACACAAAGAAAACACATCCTTCATCCCTTAAGACTGCATTCATGATGGTTTGATATATGTTTCTTTGCTCATTATTTAAATTGAAAAGAAGAGTTTTATGATCTCTTACCAAGTTTATACTATCATAACAAAGCTCATCTTGAATAAATCTATTTTGCCCCTATTCAATAATAATCGAACTTGGAAAAGGCAGCGTAGGGTAATCTCGCAAAGTTTTCCCATTGCTTTGCAGTAGATTTTCAATTTCGGCAAGAGTATAACTCTTCAATTGGTCATCACTCATTTCCAAATCTGCTCATTAAGAAAGAAAAATATAAAATATAAGAATTCCAAGTTAAAAGTTAAATAGATGATTGGAAAAAATAAAAAAAATTTAAAAAGTAATATATTCTTAAAAACACATGTATTATACTATAAACATGTACAACTCCACATATAACTCTACACATATGGATGGTATTTAAGTGATAATTTATGTAAAGGTAAATGATATCATGGATATTGATTGGAATAAAGCCCTACTATATCATTGGTGTATCAAATGCAGAGTATGGTATTACTTTTTAAGTTTATGTTTATTTAAGCATAGGATCCACTATAGTTTTGAAAAAAAAATCATTATTAAACAATGAACGACCAATTGATATAATTTACTATCAATGCAGAAAAGCAATTGTTTTAAAATTTGTCAGTCAAAGCTAAAACGCCAACAAATTGAAGGAGATATATTATAAAGCAAATGTACAAACTCATTATGAAATAAAATTTGGTTCAAGTTGAATGTGTAAAATGTATTTAATAATAACAAAGGTTGTTTAAACTTAATGTAATAATTAACAAAACAGAAGATATCAAAATTCAAAATTTCAAAGCAAGCGACAATGTTTAAGGAAAAAAACTTAATAATTAAATATTTCAAATATCAAATATGCAACATGTAATCAAAAATTACAAATAAAAAAAAAAGAAAACATGTGCGTTACGACTGTAAATGATTTTTGGAATTCAAAATAAAACGCAATAAAGGAGGAAGATTTAGTTTATCTATCATGTGTAATGAACATTTGCCTAAAAAATAAGAATGTTTATATTGTATTGCTAAACATACCTTTATATTGTAGAATATTTTTTTGTTTATGAAGAATATCTTCTGCAAGAAGATTCCATGTCTTTTCCGAAACTACTTCAGGCCTTGAAAGATAATTTGAAAATAGTAAAGTCACAAAAAGACTCCGTAGATAATGAGCTGAACCCCAAAATGATGCTTCTGATATTCCATATATTCCTTATCATCATCCAATAAACCTAATGCATAACATGTCTCTTTGAATGAAGGATATAAAACCCCATTTACAATCTTGATATCATCATAACATGTTGCACCTTTGACTGTTTTTAGCAAAACCCTCAAGTAATATAATTCTTCACTCCCTGGAGGAATGTAGAATATTCTACCAATGCTTACCCGTTGCTTTCTTGGACACCATTTTTTCTTCTTTGTAACTCCATACTTTCAAGTTGCTCCTTCCATACAAACTTTGATGGAAATTGAGCATAGGTAAGTCCTCTAGCCTCTAGGTAATCCTTGTTAGCTTGCATCCACTGTAAGAACATCGACTGATGCAGTGTACACTTGTTAAAAACTGAGTCAGTTGGATCATCTTCAAATACAACTGTCTGCTCTTTTGGAAGATGAAAGCTTAACCTCTCCACACCTGGATCCCTGTAATTAATTCCAAAACCAAAGATTCTCCAAGCTGCCTCGCATGGAGAAACATACCTACAATCATAATATATTTTGATTTCATCAAGGCCTTCGTGTTCTTCTGTATTGTCTTTATTCTGATAAAAAGCAGAAGTGATCCGATCATGACCTTTGTTTATATATTTGAATAAATACTTTATTGACCTCAATTGATTGCACCACTCAACATTAATATGAGCCTGATATTTCAACAATAGTTGTGGAGTATAAGGAACAACAAACCTATTGTTAAGTACAACTCCATTCTTTTCCA
The DNA here is from genome assembly GCA_020205615.1 of Panax quinquefolius. Lineage (NCBI taxonomy): Eukaryota > Viridiplantae > Streptophyta > Magnoliopsida > Apiales > Araliaceae > Panax > Panax quinquefolius. The sequence goes on from CM035168.1 coordinate 63,298,690, forward strand.
CATTTCTACCATCATCTCTTCGTCTGTATAGGGGATAACACTCACCATCTATAGTGGTTTGATCATTGAATCTTTTAGGAAAATGTTTTTTAAAGTCCAATAATAATCTAGAAGGGGGGGTTGAATAGATTATTACTAATTAAAAAAATTATATTTAGGACTTTTTGAATTTTTAGTAATTAATTTGCAGTTTAGTAATTATCATGCAAGAAAATAAAAATTCAATCACAATGCATAGAGATTTATCTGGTTCACAACATACACTCCTTGGTATGTTGCTACATCCAATCTCAAGTCCCTACATGGAACTTGAGATCCTATTACTATCAGTAATAAAAACTCATTCAACAGGCGGAGAAGCCTTTACAAAGTTTTATAGACAAACTTCCAACTATTCAACTATTCTATCTTGGACAGCAAGCTCCCCGCTCCTTCCTCAAGTCTAGTTGTACCACCATTTGAGTTTAGTTCTATTCTATGATATGGTCTTAAAATAACAGCCTCTTCCTCAAATCACAAATACACTAGAGACCCAACTTCCCGCTGACCTCTTTGAGACTCTGATCTTGGTCGAAGAATTACTTATCCTTCTCACAGGTACATAAAATAAACTAACTCTAACCTTTTCTCTTTTTACAAATAAGTTTACAATAATGTGCTTCTTCAATAAGCTGATAAGAGTTAAGTACAGATTAATGCTTCTCAAATAAGCAGATAGAAAATTAAGAATAAATATATCTGTATAAAAGTTCAAGGACTTTTATATTCAACAATGTGCTTCTTTAAAGCAGATAGAGATTTTGTTTAGATCCTCTGATGCTTCTGTTTAGGCAAATATATAAAATAAGCACAGTTATAAAAGTTCAAATAACTTTTATGTTTTTCAAGAAATGCTTACATTTAAGCGGATAGATAATTTTAATGCACTTGATAAAGAATTTATTAATTCTTTAAAATAAAGAGTGTTTTTCTATGGATTAGATAAAATTATTTCTCAGATAATCTTTATCAAGTATTATATAAAAGATGTTTATATATCAATACTTGTAAATAAAGAATAAATCAATTCAAACAATATTTATGAAGTATAATATTTAAATCAGTTAAGCACAAACTGATATAGCAAATATTATTGTTTAACTTAGATAATATATAAGAATATTTTATCTATTATGTGAACTTTTATAAATAATTGTCACTTAGTACTATAAAGAATCTTACGGTTCAAATTCTTCTTGGTAGAGGTGTATCTCCGTAGCCTTGCGGTGTCTAAGTACGACAAAATTTATAATTTTCACAATTGATATTTATATAAATATTTTCAATAGATTACTACGATTCTCAAATCCAGTTCGGATGACTACCCATTTTGGAGTAGTATCTTAGTGTCGTTTTGAGCTATCAAGTGTCGTATCTATTTTACCATATTTATATAAATAATATCGATAAAAGGTTACTGAAGACTATAAGGAATCGTACGGTTCAAATTTTTGTCCGTAGAGGTGTATCTCTTTAGCCTTGCGGCGCCCAAGTATCCTTTTATTTAACAAATAGATGAAATATAGATATATAAAATTTTGTAGAACAATGTGTATTTGTATATTTATAGATATAATACAAGTAAGAAATAATTCAACAGAATTTAAACTTATTCAATACTTGGACCAATCTTTCTCTTCAAAAAATCAAAACTTTTGTAAGAAGAGATATAAAGCTTTTAGAGAGAATGTAGGCAAGGAGAGTATGCTTTGCTTTTCACTGAATTGGTAAAAACCAAATGAATGAAATAATCCCTATTTATAGAATTTTTTGAGGTTGGGGCAAAAATGTAATTTTGAAAATCTAATTTTTGAATGCACGGTTTGGATGATTAATTTTTGAATTGAACGATCCAAATTGGAGCAAAATTTTTACGCAGAAGAAGCTCAAAATTCACCCGGTCAGATTTTTACCAACTTAGCATTTAATATTAGTTTTGACCATTTGTTTTGAAGTTAACCAGCTCATTCACGCGGTTAGTCCCAAAAAAATTGACACTAAAACTTGCCAACACACTTATATACTTGCTCATTTATTATGCCTGCATGTTTTAATATATATATATATATATATATGTTGACTTGTTAATATTCTAAACCTTGTTGTTTTGATGATGACTTGATATGATGGACTAATTTGTTTATTGTAAAATTTTAGGAAGTTGATGAAATGATTATTGTCAATAGACTTTAAAGATTTGAGTCTTAAGAAAAATATGTAAGGTCATTGCAAATATTTAATTTTTCAATACAAGGCTCTAAGACATTTTATGTGTGCATTAAAATGTGATTAAATATTTTGTGCATGCCTAAGAATTTATATATTATGCTAACTGTTATTACATGATTTATTTTAGTTGGTTAGTATTTATATATTATGCATGCTTAAAATAAAAAGTTGAAAAATTATTATCCGGATTATATTTGCCATGTGTTATGAAAATTTAAGAGTTTTGTTTTTATAAAAATATTTGTATAACACGTGTGCATCAAACTTGTTGGAAACCTAAAAGGTGTTGGTAACTTAAAAGTGGTGGCGGCAGAGATATGATTACTTGGATTGTATGAATCTTGGAAATATAAGATAATTATTATCTTGGAAAATGGTTTACACTATTTTTTTTTTAATTATCAAACTAACACTTCATTATCTGTTCAAGTTTGAAGAGTCAGTAATATTCATAAGGTGGCAGTTATTATGGACTATTTGATTTTTACACAGAACCTATTTATGGGTTATCTTTGACATAGTCTATATCTTTTAAGAATTGTTTCCAATAGAAATAAAAACGTTACTTATCTTTCGGAATTTTGTTGGCAACGTAAATAATTCAACGGAACTGCTTTATAGAGCAACGGTAATAAATTGGGCTATAAAAAGAACTGATATCAGTGACAAATATACGACACTTGAATTAATATTTTGCACTTATATACTTGAAGAGCTATTAAATTATTCTTGGTGAAAATTTCTGAGCTGCAGTGCAATTTATATTCATATTATTCTCAGCTAATTTCGGAAGCATAATATTGGTGATATCTCTCTCTTTTACTACTTGATCATTGCATTCATTAGTTGAGCCTTGCATTGTTATATTGTTTATTTGTTTTGATCATTAGACCTCTATATTTGTAATCTTATAATTTTTAGATTAAATGTTGTCTAAAGGAATTTAATCCAGGTGGATTAAGATTTGTTTACAAACAGGTTCAGGGAAGCATATGTGCTTAAGGGGTGCATTGGTGCACAAGGAGCAAGTGTACTCAAGAGAATTATTGTAATTCAAATTTGATAGAATCTGTTTTGTAACAAGGGTCATTTTAAAGAAATAAAAGTGAGTCTCCAATTCTAATTGGTATTGAACATGGACTAGGCTATTATTATAGAGGGTAATAGCTGAACCACGTAAAAAATCTTGGTGTTGATTTTATTGCTTGCTTTACTATTTCTCAAGATAGTTAATTTTCTTAATAATCAAAATTTAAATATTTGCTTCATCTTGAGAATATTTGTTAACACCAAGTATTCTATTTGACTTATAAATTCACCAAAATATTTTCTTAAACAAAAAGTCAATTCGAAAAACCATATTCATTCAGCAAACTGCATTCATCAAAATAGTAGGTTGAATTAAGTAGTTTGGTTTAAAGTACAAAAATTGGTCATTGACTGCTCCCACACTTATTCAACCCCCCCCCTCTAAGTGTGTCTTATCTGAATTTCAATATATGATTTTTTAAAGCATGCAATCATTACACGGTAACATACCAGCATCTAAGTCCCATAATGAATGTCCCATTAGTATACTTGGTAGATTTATATAATACTTTTTATATGCATGTATATATATATATATATATATATATATATATATATATATATATATATATATATATATATATATATATCGGGAGGATCTCAATGGACCAAATAAGGCGGACCAATGAGCGGACCAAGAAGCAAAAAAATCGCTGGCGGAGTCGGGTTAAACTGCGCGTGTTTTATGGGTTCAACCCAATTCAGCGTTTGTTTTTTGCCTTGGTCGGTCGTTCATTGGTCCGCTTTATTTGGTCCGCTTTAGAACGGCTCAATATATATATATATATATATATATATATATATATATATATATAATAATTATACAAATGTTTAAATAAGTATATATATTTATGTAATGAATTATTTTTGCCCAACTTTGGTTTTGAAAAAGAAATAGGATCTCCTTGTCTTGATTATTTATATGAATTAATTTATTTAACGCTTGACATTTAAATTATCAAGGTTAATAAAAATTAATTCAAGTAAAAACAAAAATAGTTAAAATAAAATAATAAGGAAAATAATTAAATAATTACATATTTAATTAAAACATAATTATTATCATCAAAAAATATATAAAATAAAATTATACCTATCAATTTCCCCCTTTTTGATGATAAAAATTATAAAAATATTTTTAGTCCTTAAGAAAACTCCCCCTTAAACTATGAACACTTTTAAAACAGTTTATATTCATTTATAGCAGTTTATATCCAATCTCATGGGAGTTTGTATAGCAGTTGATATAACAGTTTATATTCATTCATAGCAGTTTATATTCAATCTCATGGCAGTTTGTATAACAGTTGATATAACAGTTTATATCCATTCATAGCAGTTTATATAGCAGTTGATATAACAGTTTATATCCATACATAGATGTGACGCCCTCAAAATAGGTATACATCACCCATCTTGAGTCGCCAAATACATGGTGCAAAATTCAAATACAACTTAATAATACAACTGTCGTGTAAAATACGACAAAATATATACCGAGAGTTTTAAAACGAATATTGTCTTCTAGACAGTATTCAACTCAAATGGAGTTCTCAATACATTTATTATCACACTATTTCATAGAATAGTGAGGACTACTAATGCTATCATCTGGACCATCACTCCGTTCTCCCATTGGGTCTCAAATTTATATTCTCATTTCACAAGAGAATAATGAGCTCAACTTGTAAGACCCCAACTTTTATGAATAAAGATTAATTTCTCTCAAAATATATTTTTGAATATTATGGTGTGGATATAATATAATGTTATAGTTGTGGGTAATATTTACAAATTTTGCAAAAAAGTAAGCAAGTGGTTTTATAATATTTGATTGGTGGGGAATATTAGTTTTAACGGGGAATATTAAATGCGACGGCACAATCATTGGTGGACCCCACAATGAAAGTATTGTCATTGTTAGAAAATGACATAATTATCTTTTATAAAAATAACGGTGAAAGTCTTACAATTAAATTGTTGAACTACCGGTAGTAAAAGAATACGATGTCTGGCGTGGTTTGCGTAGTAGCACCTGGTATTGATTATTGATGCTTACGTGAGAAGTCACTTAGTTATACTCAATTATTACTACACGGTAATTCTTGCATCATATCTCTCATATTATTGATTCAATTATTGTCACGATATATCATCTGCATAATATGTTATATTATTAAATCAATAATTGAGGCGACAAAGTTATTCATATTATTAAATTGCAATATTTACAATGTCTAGAAGTTACATCGAGGAGAGGTTTGGTCATCTAATTGCGGCGATAAGGAGAAATCCTTATCGAAAAGCCCCTCTTTCACAGGAGCGACACGGTTGTTAAATATTGTGAGTTATAATATTAATGATGAATACGTTCGTGTTGATTAAAGATAAAATTGATGGTTCCATTGTGTTAGAATTATTAGTGTTAGTGGAAATCGACATTTATTTCGATATTAATTGATGTCTGGAAGTTTTACTGACCAGTCGGGTAATTAATCGGATAAATGAGCAATTAATTTCTATTAATTCACATGATTATAACTATTTGTTCACATGTGTGTACTATTGATTCACATTCTTGTACTATTAGGGGAGTTGGTGCAAGATTGATAATACTTGCATGACTAAGTTAAAAATAGAGGTATAGATGGAGGTACTATACTTTAATTCATATTTTCACATGATTATAACTATTGATTCACATGATTGAACTATTGATTCACATTATTTATTATTAGGGGAGGTGGTGCAAGTTTGATAATACTTGCAGGACTAAATTAAAAATGAAGAAAAAGAGGAAGGTATTATACTGTAATATTTTGAGCCCTAAAACATGCAATTATTGAAACTATATTTTTCTATAAATAGAAGCTCATTCTTTCTTCATTTCTCACCAATTCACTGAAGCTATAGAGCAATTATTATAGAGAGAAAGAAGAAGAGAAGTCTACTACCTCACTATTCTAGTATCCAGTCTTCTTCTAAGGTAAGAGGTATTATTCTTTCGTATTCATGAAGAGAGTTATTTTCTTTCAATACTCGTAAGAGTTGTTATTCCATTCTTTATTATTATGTTGAAATAACTTTGTACTGTCTGAAATCGCATACGTGGTGAAATTCTTCTATTATTCCATTCTTTATTATTATATTGGAATAATCATGCATGCATGATGATATCATCGCATACACAGTGAATTCTGTTGTTATTCCATCCTTTATTATTACATTAGAACATCCTATATCGTGCGGATTATGCATGACACCGTTCCATTCTTTATTATTACATTGGAACATCACATGCATGCATGCGGATTACATATGACTGGTTCCATTCTTTATTATTACATTTGGAATATCCTCATGCATGCGAATTATGTATGACTGGTTCCATTCTTTATTATTACATTGGAACATCACATGCATGCGGATTACGCATTACACATTCCATTCTTTATTATTATGTTGGAATATCCATTCATGCATGCGGATTATACATTTCATTCTTTGTTATTACATTGGAAATAACTTGGTGCATGCGATTATCGCATGCACGGTGAATTCTTCATTATTCCATTCTTTGTTATTACATTGGAATAACTTTGTCTATGTGGATTACTGCACATGCATGGTGAATGATCCTCGTATTCATTCCTTATTAAATTGTGGAAAAGATTTGTCTACGTGGATTACCGCATGGCGGACGAAAATCTATTTGCAGTTTCATATATTCTAGTATACTCAGTTGGTTAAAGTTTTGGCTTCTATACTCCTTGAAATTAGTAGAATATCCTGGATATTTGCGCTTCATCTATTATCTTTTCATGGAAATATTCTTCTGATCATTCTTGAATTTTTCTCCACAAAGCAGTATCATGTTAACAATTTGGACGTAATTGATTTTAGGATAAATTAACTTATAAATCTTTAAAATTTTTTCTTGAACTTGTTTTATTGAATTATTATGTCATTGTCATCATCCTCATACTTATATTGTGATGAAAGTCATCTTTGGCTTATGTGCATAGATGGACTTGGTATGATTATGACCGAGGATCATTCGGTATAATCATGACACAGTAATGTTATAAATGATGTGGTAAAAGTCCTCGGTGGCACATAATGCATTGATGGACGATTTTTGCTATGATTATGACCGAGGATTATTCGGTATAGTCATGACCATTGATGATTTAATGAATATCCTTGGCGTAGTAGTGCGAGGATGACTTCGATGATGTGGTTTATTTATTAAAATTTGAGTCTCAACGATAAAAATTGATGAAAACATTTTAAATCATAGAAGATAGTAGATATCATGCTCTACTTGACTCTTCTAATGGATTGCTTATTCATTGCAGAGTTAAACTTGATGTCTATTGTATTTTATCGGTTTAACATTGTTAAAGACTAATGATAATTTATTACGCATTATCTTAGTTATAATATTTCTTCTTGAGCTAGTTGAGCTCACCCTTTTGCTTTCATTGTTCTCTTCGGAAATGAGAGCGTGGTCGGGACTAGTCGGGGAATGGAGTGATGGTCCGAGATGATAGTATTAGTAGTCCTCACTATTATATAAAATAGTGTGACAATAAATGTAATGAGGACTCTATTGATGAGTGTGGATATTGTCTAGATGGAAATATTCTGTTTAAACTCTCAGATATGTTTTGTCGTATATTACACGACGGTTGTATAATTAAGTTTGTATTTGTATTCTGTACCATGTATTTGGCGACTCAAGATGGGTGATGTATACCTATTTTGGGGGCATCACAATTAGTATCAAAGCTTAGGGATATGATCCTGGGCCGAGATGTGAGACAAGAACTAGGAGGGAGAGCAGGGAATTCCTTCGCTAGTATGACCTACCTAAGTTTATTTGGTATTTAATTGGTCGGTCAGAGTATATGGATAATATGTGATATGATAATTAACCCTTGTTTTGTGGCAGTATTTGAAAATGGCATCCGAAAATGTAGAGATAAGCAATGAAGCAATGAGACTATTGAGTCACCACAGATTAATACCCAGGATAATGTGCAACAGTAAGACAAAAATCCTCAGGTAAACAACAATGATCAAATGATGAATGATGGGATGTTCGGAGGTTTTATGCAATTCATGCAACATCGGTGAAGGCGGCTCTGTCCAAAATGCGGTGGAAACACCGATAACTCTCGGGACGGTCACCATTAAGCGATTCAAGGAGCCTGGACCACATGAGTTTTTGGAGAGCCAAAACCACTTAAAAGCGAGGCGTGGATAAAGCGGATCAACAAGATATTTGATGTCTTGGGATGCTCAGAGGAGCAAAGGTTCCCTTTTCCACCTTTATGTTGCGAGCGAGCCATTCTTGGTGGGAATCGAAAAGCGTACTCAACTGCCGCCTTGAAGATGTCTTGGGAGAAGTTCGAAGAATGTTGAGCGACAAGTACTTTCACGAAAGTATTAATCACATGAAGGAGGTAGAGTTCATCAAGCTTGAGCAAAACAATATGGCCATTGCACGATCTGAAGCTAAGTTTGCTTAGAGAGTTGTCTCGGTTTAAATCCCACTTGGTTGATAATGAGGAGAGAATGGCGCGGATGTTTCTAAGAGATTTGAAACCCGAGATCGTCGATACCTTATCTCTCATAAACTATGTTTGTATTCGGATATTGTGAATAGGGCTCGATTATTGGAGCATGATAATGAGTCAACCCAACCAAAGAAGCGAAAAACAAGTCGATAATACCGATGGTAGCGATCATCGAAGTGGTGACAACAAACGTGGAGGAATCAACATGCGAAAATGGTAATCACTTGATGGTAATCATGGCCATGACAATAAGAGTGGACATTTCAAGAAGAGAGATTCAATAATGATGGAAAGGCGTCGGCACCAACACACAGTTGTTAAGAAAGGAGAGCGACCACCGGGTCGTATGTTACAAATATGGAGGGAAGGACGATAAGTCCAAAGCGCACGATCACGATCAAAGCGTGTTATAATTGTGGAAAAAGAAGGTCACTAGCAGCCCAATTTTGTCGTGCACCAAAGTCAAGTCCAGCTGGGATGGAGGCATCAAAGGGTGTCCCAAACAAGACAAAATCGGTAGTTTAAGGGAGAGCGTTTGTTGTAACCTCCCAAAAAGCGAGGAATCCGAACGAGGTGATCACGGGTAAGCTAATCATAATCTCTAGAGAAGTTTATACTTTATTTAATACTGGTTCAACCCATTCCTTTATTTCTCCTACTTGCGCTCAAAGTTTAAATTTAACTCCGGAGAAATTAGACTTTGACTTATCTGTTGAAACTCCGTTGGGAGAAACCTTTATTACATCCACGGTTTATAAGTCTTGTTTGATTCAAATCGGTAACCGCACGTTACCTGTCGATCTTATTTCCTTAAAAATACTTGCATTTGACGTGATTTTAGGGATTAATTGGTTAACTACTCATCATATTAAAATCGATTGTTTTTGTAAGGTTGTTAGCTTTCATATTCCTAACCAACCTATTATGAGAATTCAAGCAACCAAACCACTAAAATCAATCACTGTCATATCAAGTCATAAAGCTATTCGTTTATTGAAAAATGGATGTCAAGCTTTCTTAGCCCATATCACGGTTTAAATAAAAATCGTCGATTTGAATGATATTTCTATTGTTAATAAATTTCCTGACGTATTCCCTGAAGAACTTCCTGGCCTACCCCAGAGTGTGAAATTGAATTTGTATCGACCTTGAGTCCGGTACAAAACCCATTTCCATAGCCCCATATCGAATGGCTCCTATTGAACTTCAGGAGTTAAAAACCCAACTATAAGAATTGTTAGACATCGGTTTCATTCGTCCTAGTACGTCTCCTTGGGGTGCTCCTGTTCTATTCGTGAAGAAGAAAGATGGAAGTATGCGACTTTGTATTGATTATCGGGAGTTGAATCATGTCACCATCAAAAATAGGTACCCGTTACCTCGCATTGATGACCTGTTTGACCAGTTGCAAGGAGCCAAATTCTTTTCAAAGATTGATCTTCGTTTCGGATATCATCGGTTGAAGATTAAAACTGATGACATTCCAAAGACTGCTTTTAGAACTCGGTACGGGCATTATGAATTCCTAGTTATGTCTTTTGGATTGACTAATGCTCCTGCTGCCTTCATGGACATGATGACCCGAGTATTCAAGGAATATTTGGATCAATTTGTGGTCGTCTTTATTGATGACATCCTCATATACTCCAAAACCTGTGAAGACCATGAGCAACACTTGAGGCTGATACTCCAAAAGCTTCGTGAAAACAAGCTATATGCTAAGTTGAAGAAATGCGTGTTCTGGCTTGAGGAAGTTGCATTCCTTGGGCACGTGATATCAAATCATGGAATATCTGTTGACCCGACAAAGATTGAAGCAATTCAAAGCTGGGAGAAACCTAAGTCAGTGACCGAAGTACGTAGCTTTCTCGGCTTAGCTGGTTATTATCGGAGATTTGTAGAAGTGTTTTCTCGAATCGTTACTCCATTAACTCAGCTGACTCGAAAAGATACACAATTCGGTTGGAGCGAGGAATGTGAAAAGAGTTTTCAAGAACTCAAAAGGAGACTCATTTCATCACCTGTTCTGACAATACCATTTGGCTCGGAGGATTTGTCATCTCTGATGATGCTTCGAGAGGCAAAGGTTTAGGATGTGTTCTCATCATGCAACATGGGAAAGTCATAGCCTATGCCTCTCGACAACTCAAAGAATATGAGAGGAATTATCCTACTCATGATCTAGAGTTAGCGGCGATCGTTTTTAAGCGCTTAAGATTTGGAGGCATTACACATATGGAGAGAAGGTGGAGATCTATCACGGATCATAAAAGCCTCAAATATTTCTTCACTCAAAAGGAACTCGACATGCGACAATGACGATGGCTTGAGTTGTTGAAAGATTATGATCATACCATCCAATACCATCCTGGAAAAGCGAGCGTAGTAGTGTGCATTGAGTAGAAGATCATATGCGAGTACGCAGTGCAATATTGTCAACACAAAGGCCCATTTTGTATGACTTGGAAAGGATGGAAATAGAGTTAAAGACTCCGAGGGACCCATATGATGATGGAAAATATCTGAGTGGAACCGACTTTAATCGATAAAGTTAAAGTTTGCTCAAGCTACGGACACAGAGGTGATGCGTATGAGAAAGAAAGTGCAAGAAGGTGCTATTTTCGGAAGCGAAGAATCGATGAAGAAGGAATACTTGAGTCAAACTCCGGACTTTGTTCCTAACTATTACGACTTGAAGTATAAAATCATGATGGAGCGCACAACACACCATTTGCAATCCATCCAGGAGTACCAAAATGTATCGTGATCTTGACATACATTTTGGTGGAGCAATATGAAGAGAGAGATAGCGGGGTTTATCTCAAGGGTGTCTAACTTGTTGTCGAGTCAGTCGAGAGCATCAAGTGCCAAAAGGTCCATTGCAACCACTTGAAATTCTAGAATGGAAGTGGGAGCACATTACCATGGATTTTGATCTTTGGTCTTCCCAAGGTTTCTCAAGGCGTAGATGCGATTTGGGTCATTGTTGATAGATTGACCAAGTCTGCTCATTTCTTATCGATCTGAGAAACTTATACACTTGAGCGTCTTCTAGTATGTACATAAACGAGATCGTAAGATTGCATGGTATGCCGGTATCCATAGTTTACGATCGAGACCCAAGATTCACTTCAAGATTTTGGGTTAGTTTGCAAAAAGCTATGGGCGCAGTTTACTATTTAGTTGGCATATCATCCTCAAGCGGATGGGCGAGTTGGAAAGGACTATTCAAACTCTTGAAGATTTATTAAGACTACTGTGTCCTTGACTTCAAGGAAGTTGGGACAAGTTCTTACCATTGGTGGAGTTTTCCTACAATAATAGTTATCAAGCAAGTATTGGCATGGCTCCATTTGAGGCGTTGTATGGAAGAAAGTGTCATTCTCCGGTATGTTGGGATGAGGTGGGTGAAGCAACATTTTGGGACCGGGATTTGATACGTATGACTACGGAAAAGATTCAAACAATCCGACAACGTATAAAAACTCTCACAAGATCGACAAAGAGTTATCTTAATCTTCATCGAAAGGGCGTGGAATTGATATTGGAGATCATGTGTTGTTACGTGTTGCTCCATGGAAAGGAGTTACAAGATTTGGAAAGAGAGGAAAGCTCGATCCTCGATTCATTGGCCCATTTTAATCCTCGATCGAGTAGGAATGTGGCCTATAGACTACGCCTTCTGCTAAGTATGTCTCCTGTTCATAACGTTTTTCACATATCTATGTTACGTAAATATGTGAAAGACCCAAACCATATTATTGAATTAGAACCCGAGACGAGATAGAGGAAGATTTAACATATGAAGAGTTACTATTAAAATCTTGGATAAGAAGGATCATATTCTATGCTCCAAGTTATACCTCAAGTCAAAGTTTTGTGGAGAAACCACGATGTGGAAGAAATGACACAGGAGTTAGAATCGAAATGAAATCAAGGTATCCTCACCTCTTGACATACCAGTACGCACCCTAATTTTGAGGATGAAATTTCATAAGAATGGGAGCTTGTAAGACACCAATTTTTATGAATAAAGATTAATTTCTCCCAAAATATATTTTTGAATATTATGGCGTGGATATAATATAATGTTATAGTTGTGGGTAATATTTACAAATTTTGCAAAGTAAGCAAGTGGTTATATAATATTCGATTGGTGGGGAATATTCGTTTTAACGGGGATATATTTATGCGACGACACAATCATTAGTGGACCCCACAACGGAAGTATTATTGTCGTAGTTAGAAAATGACATAATTATCTTTTATAAAAAAATAACGGCGGAAGTTTTACTTAGTTAAATTGTTGAACTACCCAGTAGTAAAAGAAATGCGATGTCTGGCGTGGTTGCATAGTAGCACACGGTATTGATTATTGATGCTTACGTGAAGACTCGGTTATACTCGATTATTACTTTCTGATAATTACTTGCATCATATCTCTCATATTATTGATTCAATTATTGTCACGATATCATCTGCATAATATGTTATATTATTAAATCAATAATTGAGATGAAAAAAGTTATTCATATTATTAAATTTCAATATTTACAATGTCTAAAAGTTACATCGAGGAGAGGTTTGTCATCTAATTGCGGCTGCCAATAAGGAGAAATCCTTATCGAAAAGCCCCTCTTTCTTGGGAGCGACACGGTTGTTAAATATTGTGAGTTATAATATTAATGATGAATAATTTAAGTGTTGATTAAAAATGAAATTGATGGTTCCATTGTGTTGGAATTATTAATGTTAGTGGAAATCGACATTTATTTTGATATTAATTGATGTTTGGAAGTTTTATTGACCCGATCGATGATTAATGGGATAAATGAGCAATTAATTGCTATTAATTCACATGATTATAACTATTTGTTCACATGTGTGTACTATTGATTCACATTCTTGTACTATTAGGGGAGTTGGTGCAAGATTGATAATACTTGCATGACTAAGTTAAAAATGGAGGTATAGATGGAGGTACTATCTTTGTAATTTGTATTTTCACATGATTATAACTATTGATTCACATGATTGAACTATTGATTCACATTATTTACTATTAGGGGAGGTGGTGCAAGTTTGATAATACTTGCGGGACTAAATTAAAAATGAAGAAAAGAGGAAGGTATTATCTTTGTAATATTTTGAGCCCCAAAATGTGCAATTATCAAAACTATATTTTCCTATAAATAGAAGCTCATTCTTCCTTCATTTCTCACCAATTCACTAAAGCTATAGAGTAATTATTATAGAGAGAAATTATAGAGAGAAGAAGAAGAAATACCTCATTATTCCAATTATCGGTCTTCTTACAGGTAAGAGGTATTATTCTTTCGTATTCATGAAGAGTTATTTTCTTTCAATACTCGTAAGAGTTGTTATTCCATTCTTTATTATTATGTTGGAATAACTTTTATACTGCTGATATCGCATATCATGGTGAAATTCTTCATTATTCCATTCTTTATTATTACATTGGAATAACTTTGCATATGTGGTCTATCATCATCGCGTACACAGTGAATTTTGTTGTTATTCCATTCTTTATTATTTTTTAGAACATCCTCCTTCATGCGGATTATGCATGACACAGTTCCTTTCTTTATTATTACATTGGAACATCCGTGCATGCGGATTACGCATAACACGGTTCCATTCTTTATTATTACATTTGGAATATCACATGCATGCGGATTCACGCATAACTTTGGTTCCATTCTTTATTATTACATTGGAACATCACATGCATGCGATTACGCATGATCTGGTTCCATTCTTTATTATTATGTTGGAATATCATATCATGCATGCGGATTACGCGTTACACAGTTCCATTCTTTATTATTACATTGGGAATAACACATGCATGCGGTTATCGCATGCACGATGAATTCTTCATTATTCCATTCTTTATTATTACATTGGAATAACTTTTATCATGTGGATTACCGCATGCATGGTGAATGATCCTTCGTATTCATTCCTTATTAAATTGTGGAAATGATCATCTCGTGGATTCTTACTGCATGGCGAAGAAAAATCCATTTGCGGTTTTATATATTCTATTATACTCGGTTGGTTAAAGTTTTGGCTTCTATACTCCATGAAATTAGTAGAATATCACGGATATTTGCGCTTCATCCAAAGATATCTTTTCATGGAAATATTCTTACGAGCATTCTTGAATTTTACTCCACAAAGCGATATCATGTTGACAATTTGGGCGTAATTGATTTCAAGATAAATTAACTTATAAATCTTTAAAATTTATTCTTGAACTTATTTTATTGAATTATTATGTCATTATCATCATCCTCTTGCTTATATTGTGATGAAAGTCATCTTTGGCTTACGTGCATAGATGGACTTGGTATGATTATGACCAGGTATCATTCGGTATAATCATGACCTGTAATGTTATAAATGATGTGGTAAAAGTCCTCAGTGGCCTGTAGTGCATTGATGGACAGTTTTTGCTATGATTATGACCAGGGATTATTCGGTATAGTCATGACCATTGATGATTTAATGAATATCCTTGGCCCGTGATGTGCGAGGATGACTCGATGATGTGGTTTATTTATTAAAATTTGAGTCTCGTGATAAAAATTGATGAAAACATTTTAAATCATAGAAGATAGTAGATATCATGCTCTACTTGACTCTTGGATTGCTTATTATTCATATGATTAAACTTGATGTCTATTGTATTTTATCGGTTTAACATTGTTGAAGACTAATGATAATTTATTCTGCATTATCTTAGTCATAATATTTCTTCTTGGGCTAGTTGAGCTCACCCTTTTGCTTTCATTGTTCTCTTGAGAAATGAGAACGTGGCGGGACTAGTCGGGAAGCGGTGTGATGGTCCGAGATGGTGTATTAGTAGTCCTCACTATTCTATAAAGTAGTGTGACAATAAATGTAATGAGGACTCTATTTGAGAGTAGATATTGTCTAGAAGGCAATATTCCTGTTTAAACTCTCAGTTATGTTTTATCGTATATTACACAACGGTTGTATAATTAAGTTTGTATTTGTATTCTTTACCATGTATTTGGCGACTTAAGATGGGTGATGTATACCTTATTTTGGGGCGTCACACTAGCCTTCAACGATGTTAAACTAATAAAATATAACAAACATCAAGTTTAACTGCAGCGGAACAAACAATCCGTTAGAAGAGTCAAGTAGAGAATAAATCTACTATCTTCTATGATTTAAAAGGTTTTTCATCACTTTTATCGCTGAGACTCAGCTTAATAAATAATCCACATCAACCCTGCACTACGGCCAAGGATATTCATTAGTATCACGACCACAAATTATCGATGCACTACGGGCCAATGAGGACTTTTACCACATCATTTATAACATTATGGTCATGATTATACCTAATAATCCCTGGTCATAATCATACCAAGTCCATCTATGCACTACAGGCCACAGATGACTTTCAACATAATATAAACATGAGGATGATGACAATGATATAAGAATTCAATAAAACAAGTTCAAGGATAAATTTTAAAGATTTATAATTTAATTTATCCGTAAATCAATAACGTCCAAATTGTCAACATGATCTTGCTTTGTGGAGTAAAATTCAAGAATAATATTGTACCAAAAATAATTTGAATTTGAAAAGCGAATCAATTTTTATCATGAATAGTACTCCGGGTGAATAGTACTCGAGTGAATAGTACTTCGAGAATAGTAACCCGTGAATAGTACTCGGCATGAAAAAGTTAAAATTATCAAGAATGCTCGAATAATATTTCCATGGAAGATCTTTGGATGAAGCGCAAATATCAAGGATATTCTACTAATTTCATGGAGTTTAGAAGCTAAAATTTTAACAAAACGAGTATAGAATTCAAAATCTGAAACGAAATAATATTACTTACATACTATAGAGTATGGAAGAAAATATTATTTCAAGCAAATATTGAACAAAAATAACATCCCTTACCTTGAAAAGAAGAGTATTCCAACTGGTATAGCGGGGATATTCTTGAAGAAAACTTTCACTATTTTCTATGCTCAAAGCTTTCTAAAACTCGAAAGAAATACGCTTAAGATTATAGAAGAAGAATTATCTGATTCTGGTATGATTTTTAATTCTAACTTAACCGCCTATTTATAGAAAAATGCTAGAACGCCATAGGAGACTAAATAATAAAATAATATTATTTTTTTCCACACATATTTTCTTGACCAAAACTCAGCCACCACTAGTGGCCCCCACCAAAATCAGCAACTTTCCACACCAACCAAAAAGTGGGGTCCACCATGTTTTTAATAAAAATATTTATTTTCCAAAACTTCAATAATTCATAAAAAATAGCCCTTTTATCAGAAAAATAAAAATTTTATGTCCATTCCATACGAAATCGAATTCTCTAGAACTTTACAGAAGAAAGCTTTTCCAAATTCCAAATAGAAAATATCCGAATTCCACAAACGGACAGTTTTCAACACCTCTTAAAATTCATAACAAATCATACGTTAATTTTTAACGGTTCAAAATTTGTGGACAAATAATCAACTTATATATGCATAACATATCCAAAAATCACAATGATCAAACGGTCGGATTAAAATTATAACTCACACAATAGAGCTTTAAGAACACCGATTTGATTTTTTAATACCTCCAATCCTACAAAATACTGATAAAATACCTCAACATTAATTCCTTCATTTATAACCACATAAAATAAATATTTTCCTATCCATCATTTATGTCCACATAAAATAAATATTTCCTTATCATATAAATCAATAATTAATTATTTACAAATAATATTACAGAATCACAATAATGACAACCAGGCCGTTCCCAGGAAAGAGGGGGCTTTTCGATAAGGATTTCTCCTTACTGGCGTGCAATTAGGTGACCAAACCTCTCCTTGACAGAACTTTCTAGACATTGTCAATAATGCTATCTAATAGTATTATTCAAATAATATGAATTATTGATTTGATAATGGGAAATACTGTGCAGTTACAATTATTGAAACAACAATAATATAAAATATCAACACATCAATTATTGAATTAATAAAATAAAATATTGAACAGTAATTACTGTAACAATTATTGAGTAGTGCCTTCTTACGTAAGAATCAATAATTCAAAAATCATGCAATAACATCTGAGTATTACTACTATGCAACCCTCACGTATTACTATATTTTAACCAACGGGTATTCTAATAGTTAACGGTAAAACTTTCGCTGTTATTTTTATAAAAAGATATTTATGTCTTTTTCTCAATCCGACAATAATTCCGTTGTGGGGACCACCAATGATTGTGCCTGTAAGACCCCAACTTATTATAAATGAAATTGAATTTCCTCTATTTATTATTTTGAAATAGTAAGGGTTGATTTGATTAATGTGGTTAGTTATAGGTAAAATGCGCAAATATTTCAAATAAGCAAGTGGTTATAAAATATTCATTATTGTCGGGGAATATTTGTTTGGTCGTGGAATATTCTTGCTGTCGAGGAATATTAAATGCGACCAGTGTTGACAACAATGTGTGGGCCCCATAACGAGCGATTGGATGAAGAAAGCGACAAGTATAAGTTGTTTATAAATAACGACGTAGTTATTCACCTATTATCTTGTTAGAATACTTTTGGTTTAAAACAAGTGTATACTGCAGTATTGCACCAATTATTGATTCTTACGTAAGAAGGCACTACTCAATAATGGTTACACTAATTACTGTTCAATATTTTATTTTACTAATTCAATAATTGCTACGTTGATATTTTATATTATTGTTGTTTTAATAATTTTCACTACACAGTATTTTCCATTATCAGATCAATAATTCATATTATTTGAGTAATATTATTAGAGAGCATTATTGACAATGTCTAGAAAGTTCTGTCTAATGAGAGGTTTGGTCACCTAATTGCGCGCCAGTAAGGAGAAATCCTTATTGGAAAGCCCTCTCTTTCCTGGGAACGGCATGGTTGTCAGTATTGTGATTCTGTAATATTATTTGTGAATAATTAATTATTGATTTATATGATAAGAAAAATATTCATTTTATGTGGATATAGATGGAGAAAATTTTTAATGTGACAATTGTTGAAAATTGATATTTTATCTTTTCTGATAAAATAATTCATTTAAATATATTATTATATTATAATAATATAGTAATGGTGATATTTTTACAATGAATGTGTGATATATGAATAAATGAGGAGGAAGAGTATTTTTGTTAGAAAAAAATGTTTAAAACATGTTTGTGGGCCCCATTTTGTGACTGAAATTGGATTATAGCCCATAAAATCGTCCGTTTGTGGATTTCGGTCAACTTCTGCTTGGAATTTGGAAAAATTTAAACTTACAAAGTTGTAGAGAATTGAATTTCCTATGGAATGGACATAAAATTTGAATTTTTCTGATAAAAGTGCTATTTATTGTGAATTATTGAAGTTCCGGTAAATCGGGTCTGAATTGATTTTTGGAGTTTTAAATGTTTTTGTTTAGAAAAACGTTTTTGTTGTTTTTGGCACATGTGTGGCTGATGTTTTAGACAAAAAGGTGGGCTAAGGAAAATTTATATAAATATATAAATATTTTATTAAATTTTCTGCTTTGGTGTTCTAAGCATTTTCCTATAAATAGGGTGCTTAGGTTAGAATTGAAAATCACACCAGAGACAAGTTTTCTCTCTCTTTCTCTCTCTATATTATCGAGCGTATTCTTGTGAGTATTTTGATACTTTGAGTGTTGCTATACGGTGCAAGTTCCTCCAGCACTATATCCAGTATTCCAAGTCAGAAGTACTGTCTTTTTGAGGTAAGGGATATTATTTTTTTTAAATGATATTATTTATTCTAATATCATTATGTCGGAATATTGGTAAGAGTTTTCTTGTAAAATTCTTGTCTTTTAGTGTCGAGGTTACTATTCACGTATACAGCACTATTCACGAATACGACACTATTCACAAAAAAAATTAAATTTTCATTTTTGTCCAAAATATCTATTATGGATACTAGCTTTGATTGTATCCATGTTTTGATCATTCTTGAATTTTACTTCACTATGGTTATTTATGAAGTATTTTTGAACTTGGACTGTTTAAAGTACGAATCCTTAATATTTGTTCTTTTGTTTCACTGGATTCGTTTTCTTTAAAATATTTTTCATCATCCTCAATCCTAAATGATAATATTACTGAATATCTTTGGCCTGTAGTGCAAAGATGGTTGATTTTCTTATGAATATCTTTGGCCCATAGTGCAAAGATGAACATGACCAACTAATGAATATCTTTGGCCTGTAGTGCAAAGATGAATATTTGATTCAAGATGAATATTGATTGATGTTACAGGGATAAAAAATTGATGATGGACATTTAAATTCATAGATTATAGTAGATTTCATTCTCTACACAATCTCCTCTATGAATTGTTATTTCCGCTGCGAATATTGATCTGAAACTTGTTGTCTATTATATTCTATCAGATTTTTCACTATTGAGGACTAACGATAATTTGTTCTATATTATCTTAGTCATAATGGTCTTTACTGGGCTAGTTGAGCTCACCCTTTTCCTTTTTGTTCCATTTTTCTTCTCAGGAGGCTAGAATGTAGCGAGTTCTAGTCGGGGTATGGAATGATGGTTCTAGAGAGTTGTTTTAGTAGTCCTCACTATTTTTGTAAAATAATGTATCAATAATTGTAATGAGGACTTATTTGAGTGTGGATATGGTCTAGATGACAATATTTGTATTTAAACTCACAGTTTATGTGTTGTCGTATTTTGCACGACAATTGTGTTAATAAAGTTGTAGTTGTTTTTGTACCATATTTTTGGCGACTCAGAATGGGTGTGTATACCTATTTTGGGGGCATCACAGTGCCGTCGTACGAATATTCCCTGTTAAAACGAATATCCCTAACCAATCGAATATAATATAACAACTTGCTTACTTTGCAAAATTTATAAATATTACCCACAACTATAACATTATATTAAATTCACTCCATAATATTCAAAAATGATATTTATAGAAAAATCATCTTTATTCATAAAAGTTGGGGTCTTACAGTTTATATCCAATCTCATGGCAGTTTTGTATAACAGTTGATATAACAGTTTATATCCATTCATAGCAGTTTATATTAATATTTTTCTTCTACCCCTTTGTCATCATAAAAAATGATGGGGTTAAAAGAAAATCTTAAACCTGTAGAAAATATTTTAGTAAACCTGCAAAAATAGTTAGTAACCAAAAATATATATAAAACGAGTATAGATATGTACTCAGTAGTAGTATTAGTAGTGTAGTAGGAGCGGGGTGAGGGAGTTAAGTTTACAGTTATCCGAATAGTTAGTTAGACAAGTTGAGCAAATAGTTAGATGTCCTCTAAATTTAGAGGAGAGAAGTGAGAAATGTCAGGAATGTTGCCTTCAGGATCTTCTTGTTGGGGAACAGGGGCAGTGAAGTTAGCAGTGGTATTGGCAGTGAATGGATAGGGATCCATCAGTAGGTTATTATTCTCCATTAACAAGCATACCACGGATTTAACAGTATGTAAAGAGAACTGAACATCTTCTAATTTTTCCAAAATTAGAGTTTGATTGTGCAAAAGAAGTTGGTTCATATTGTTAAGTGAGTCAATTTTTGTGGCCATGTTGATGTTAGTTTCAAGATTCTCATGATCAAGGGGTTTAAAAATAATGAGTGGCTGAGGTGGCAGATTTAAGTGGGATACAATGTTGCTGGTGGGAACGAGTTGAGATTGATGATTTGACAAAGGAATGTTCAAATAATGGAACACATGTGTGATGAGTAGACTAAAACCAAGATAATTATTTTGAAAACAGAATTCAAACGATGACAGGAAGAAATAAGCCAGATTGTAGGGCATGAATTCATTTAAAAGACTCTTTATAATTTCTAGATCAAAGGGCAGCATTTTTCGATCATCTCCTACATGCATGAAATTATTTCTTTAAATTTTGCCCAAAAACTGGCACTCAGCAGTTAGAAATTCTAGACCAATTTTGCAGGGATAGTCAAATAAAAGAGCTGGCACCATTTGATCAGTTACCACAGATAGATTAAACTTGAATAACATGCATTCTTCTACAGATATACCAGATGGATGAAGATATGAATTAATCCTAGGTAATTCTAGAGTGGAAGGATGCAATTGAAGTGCATGGACAAGAAATAATTCATCAATGATGTAAGTTTGACCTTGGATGCAAGTGGTAATGCTCTTTAATAAACCAGAGGAATCAGTTAAAAAGTCCATATGAGCATAAAACTCTGCTATACGACTAGGATAAATTGATTTATCATAGAAAGAAACCAAACATTCCCACCCATCATTTTTAAAATTTTCAAATAAGTTTGGAAAGCTGTGAAATGTAATGACATTCCCAGGACACATGTTGTGTCTCATAGACCTATACTTTGATTGGGCAGAGGAAGTAGTGAGGTGAGGGACAACATTGGAGAATTGTAACTCAGAATTTAGAGGAAGAGTTTTTCTTTTAGATGAAAATAAATTAGACATTATGAGTAGGGATGCAGGAAAAATAGGAGAAAATATCAAGCTAAGAAGATACTGCACATAGGAATGCACCATTTTTGAAAAACCTTATATATATAGATAGAGAAAATAGTAATGATATGCGACAGGTAATATACACTCAAAGTAGTCAAGTAAAAGTAGCAGTTAATAAACTGATGTTGGATTAAGTAATAAGACTACACTGAAAACAGTAAAAAGAAACAGGAATTATTAAAGTTAAACAGTAGAGTAAAAACTTTTTAAGATCTGTCATTTAAGAAGGTAGAGAGAACATTTAAAATACGATATCCACATATCATTTGGAGAACATAGAGAATGAAAGATTTCAGTCAACCTTAGAATGATTACCAAAACTATAAAGATGTATCATTTAAAACAATTTTGATAAAACATGGCAAGAAATTATCATTTTAGAAAATAATTTTCAAAGAGGCAGGTAAATTGAAAGATTTTATCATTTATAGCAAATCTTAAGAAAAAATAGATATCAGAAGTGCAATAAATTAATCCAATGGACCTCAGTATCCACACAATATATAAGACAGGTAAAATTAAACCCAGTGGACATCAGTATCCACGCAAGTAGTAATATACAGAGAGATAGGAAGTTTATACCTGAGTTGGTAGCAACAATATACCAATTTCAGTATGACAAGCTCTTCGTTGTACAGTTTTTCTCAATGAAAACATTAGTGCGCCCAGCAAAGGTGCACAATCATATAGATAGTATATATATATAAGGATATAAAGATATATAATATGAAAGAATAAAAATGAGGTCAATGTTTATAAAAAAATTAAAAAAAATGGGAGAGAACGATTAAAAAATCGGTGTTTTTAAAAGAAAGGCTTTCTGTTGAAACGCTTAATGACATAGAAAAAAAATTGAAGTGATTGTTGGAAGATGAGCAAAAAAATGGGGTCTGTTTTAAAAAATATACGGCATTCCCCCTAAAATGAATTTAAGGAAAACAGTTGGAGGTTTTGAATAAAAACTAGGTTTTTTTAAAAATATAAGAAAGTAACCAGATTTTAGAAAATAGAGATAAGAGAAGCGACTAACAGGAACTTTTGCTATCATTTAAAAAAATTCAAACAGGACTTACCATAGATTTCAGTGGATTTGATGAAGTAGACGAGATGACGTGTATTGTTCCAAAAAGATTTTAGCAATTGAGTTTAATTGAATACCCTAACTAGAGATTTTTCGATTGAGAAGCAGAAAAAGTTTTATATTTTTATAGATAGTTGTGCACTAGAAGTTTCATAAATCAGAAACCCTAATTAGAAAGATTTTGTATGTAGTTGAACATCAGAGGCAAAAAAAAAAATTGGTTGTGAAAAACTGAGTCAAAAATGATTTAAAGTGGAAACCCTAAAAGTTAAACAATTAAGTATCTAAAAGCCCTAATCATAACATAGAGTGTAAATTTCATAGATCTGACGATCTTGATGAAGAACATATTTGAGTGGCTGAAAACCCTAGAACAAAAAGTTCAGATCTATACAAAACTTTTCAGTAGATTAAATGAAATAATTTTGGAAAAAAATTTCTTTGACCGAAATCCTAAAAGTTTTAAAACTTACAATTAATCGGATCAATTAACAAAAAAAATTAGTAAGGTGTTTGAGACTCATGATCAGAGGAGAAGAAGGGATGGACACCGGAGATAGACCGACATTGGAGAAAGAGATTAGAGAAGGCAAAGAAGAAGCTGGAGAGGATGAGAGATAAGAGAGAGATAGTTGGACGCGTAAGAGAGGAGAGAGAAGGAAGTAAATGAAAAAATGAATTAAAAAATGCAAAAATTATATATAGTTTGACTTACCTTTTGGATCCAACGGTGGAGAGCTAGCAAAGAATAAGATCAACGGTTAAAAAATAATCTGAGTTGTGTTTCTTTTTAAAACATGATCCAATGGCTGAGATGAAAGCTCAATGTTGATCCAACGGTTCTAATTCATAATCTGTGCACTTCATGATAGTGGAATCTGATTGGTTTGGTGAGTGGGACACGTATTGATCAATTTTGACCATTGGATATGCATAATAATTAATGGTGCAGATTTAATACATATATAAATTAACTTAGTAATGATAAAATGAGCATTTTTATTTACAAAAATAGTAAAATAAATATAACATATATATAAAAATACTATAAATTTATAATCTAATATATATTATAATTAAGAATTAATAGAAATAATTTAGAGAAAGATAAATGTTGTTAAACTTAATTTTTTTTTAAAAATTATACTAAGATTTTGTTTTATAAAAAAATTAAAAAGAAATATCTAGCTTGCCTAACTCAATTCTTAATTTGCAAAATCTTTCAGAGCTAAGTGGTTTAGTGAATATATTAGCGATATTTAGTTCAGTGTCAATATGTTCTTGTTTAATAATTCTGTTATTAACATGATCACGTAGAAAGTGATGCCTAATGTCTATATGCTTTGACCTAGCATGCAAAACTGTATTTTTGCTGAGATTTATAGTACTTGTATTATCACATAGAATTGACACACAGTCAAATTTTAAGTTATAATCAGAAAGGGTCTATTTCATCCACAGTATTTGAGCACAACATCGTGTAAGCACAATAATATATTTAACCCGGTGGTTGAAATAGATACCGAGTTTTTTTTTTAGAGAACCAAGAAACCAAACACCCTCCTAGAAATTGGCAGGTACCACTGGTACTTTTTCGATCGACATGATGACCTGCATAATCAGAATCTGAAAAACATACGAGATTAAATGGTTGATCCTTAGCATACCATAAACCTAATTCAGTGGTTCCTTTAAGATATCAAAAAATTCTTTTCAATGCGATCAGGTGAGATTCTTTAGGATCAGCTAGAAATCTGGCACATTTACAAACACTAAACATGATGTCAGGTCTACTAGCAGTTATATAAAATAGACTTCCGATCATTCCTCTATATTTCTTTGAGTCAACAGATTTTCCATTTTCATCAATAATTAATTTATCCGTCATTGACATAGGAGTGTTAAGAGGTTTTGCTGATTCTAAGCCAAATTTCTTGATCATTTCTTTATAGTATTTAGACTGAGATATATGAATACCTTTTTCTCCTTGTTTGATCTGCAGTCCGAGGAAGAAGTTTAATTCTCCCATCATACTTATTTCAAATTCTTTACTCATACTTTCAGAGAAATCATTGCATATAGTAATGTCAGTAGAACCAAAAATAATATCATCAACATATATTTGGATTACCATAATATCATTATTTTTATTTTTTATAAATAAAGTAGTATCAACAGTTCCTCATTTAAAGCTATTTGTTAACAAAAATTTACTTAATCTTTCATACCAAGCT
This sequence comes from Panax quinquefolius, assembly GCA_020205615.1. Taxonomy (NCBI): domain Eukaryota; kingdom Viridiplantae; phylum Streptophyta; class Magnoliopsida; order Apiales; family Araliaceae; genus Panax; species Panax quinquefolius. The sequence continues at coordinate 63,324,561 of CM035168.1, forward strand.
CTGGGGGCCTGTTTTAAGCCATATAAAGCTTTATGTAATTTATAAACATGTTCAGGATGACTAAAATCTTCAAATCCATGAGGTTGTTTAACATAAACTTCCTCTTCTATAACACCATTTAAGAATGCAGATTTCACATCCATTTGAAACAGTTTGAAATTCTTATGGCATTCAAATACTAATAACATACGAATAAATTCAATTCTAGCAACAAGAGCATATGTTTCATTATAGTCAATTCCTTCCATTTGATTATACCCTTGTGCAACTAATCTTGCCTTATTCCGTACAACCGTTCCACTTTCATCAAGTTTATTATGAAATACCCATCGAGTTCCAATGATTGAAACATCCTCGAGTTGTGGTACTAACTCCCATACTTTGTTTTTAGTGAATTGTTCAAGTTCGTCTTGCATAGCCATTATCCAGTCTTCATCAAGTAAAGCATCTTTTATATTATTAGGTTCAATTTGACACACGAAAGATAAATGACCAGCTAGATTATGTGCTTGTGATCTAGTGATAACCCCTTCATCAATATTACCAATAACATTTTCTATAGGATGATTTTTAATAACTTGAGACTCTTTGGGCAAATAATTCAACTGAGGGTTCGGATTTTTAAGGGGATTCTCATCAATAGGTGGAGATGCATTATCTAGTTTTGGTTCTTCCATATTTTTGAGAATATCTTCTACGACAACATCATTATCAACAAGCTCTTTATATTTCGGAGGAGGTTGAGTTTTATCAAAAGTCACATTCATTGATTCTTCCACAACTAGACTTCTTTTGTTGAATATTCTGTATGCTTTACTATTAAGAGAATATCCAAGAAATATTCCTTCATCAGATTTGGGATCAAATTTCAATAGATGTCCTTTGGTGTTTATAATAAAACATTTGCTCCCAAAAATACGAAAATAGTTTATTTTTGGAGTTCTTTTATAGTAAAGCTCATAGAGAGTTTTGAGCAAAATGGGTCTTAATAAAACTCTGTTTAAAATGTAAGATGATGTTGCCACAACTTTAGCCCAGAAATACTTTGGAAGACGGTATTCATTTAACATGGTATTAGCCATTTCTTGCAAAGATTGATTTTTCTTTTCAACTACACCATTTGAGTGAGGTGTATAAGGAGCAGAGAAGTTATGACTTATACCATTCTCATCATAGAACATAATGGAATCAGAATTGTCAAATTCTTTTCCGTGATCAGATCGAATATAAACAATAGAATTCCCCTGTTGATTTTGAATCTTTTTACACAGGGTAGAAAAAGAATTAATAGCCTCATTTTTAAATTTTAGAAAATCAACCCATGTAAATCGCGAATAATCATCAACCAAAACTAGAATGTATACAACACCACCCATGCTGTGTTTAGGGATAGGTCCAACAAGGTCCATGTGTACCAATTCTAAGGGTCGAGAGGTTGACACAGTAAATTTAGGTTTATGGGATGCATGAATTTGTTTTCCTAATTCGCAAGCTTCACAGATGTGGTCCTTAAAAAATTTTAATTTAGGAAGACCATGGACATGTTCTTTAGAAGAAATGTATTTATGAGTTTCATATTGATGTGTCCTAGTCTGCGATGCCATAGCCAAGGATCCTCATTTGCAGATACAAGAAAAATGCTATCTAAATGAGAATATGCATCTAAGTTACAAGTATACACATTTTGATATCTAGGACAAACTAAGATCAATTTACTAGTTTGATTAAAAATAGAGCAGTTATGTGTATTAAAGGATATTTTAAAACCACTATCACATAGTTGACTGATAGATAGAAGATTATACCTGAGTCCAGTGACTATCTGAACGTTGAAAATGGTTATGTGGTTATTACCAACACATCCAACTCCAATTATTTTACCTTTATTGTTATCACCAAAGGTTACCTCACCAAAGTCTGTAGCTTCTTAATTTGGACTTGTCGCCAGTCATATGTCTTGAGCATCCACTATCAAGATACCATTTACTTTTATTTATATCAGCTGCAAGGCATACCTGCAATGTATGTACTAAATTTACAAGTTGATACCCTTTAAATTGAAGGGGCCTTAGGGTGAGTTTTCCATTTTGTATAAGGAGCATTTGAAGTTTCCTTTACAAAACTTGGCATAGGATAATCAACTTTAGTAGAATAAAGCATTCTATGAGTAACTGGATTGTGAGAAGTATGATAATGCTGTTTATGAAATTCTCTTCTTGTGATGGTCGGAGTAGTATATGTTCCTTTAGGAACCCAAATTATTTTCCTTTATAGTTTCCATTTCTAGCATTGCACATATAAAAGGAATGACCATTTCTGTTACAATAGGAACATTTTGTGAATGGAGATATATGACTTTCTTTTTCTTTGATTTTAACGTGATATAGTCCTTTATCTTTTGATTTACTTGTTTCTCCAGTATATCCCAAACCTTCTTTATTAAAGCTACATTTTTGTTGATTTAACATGACATCAAGATTTTTCTTTCCTTTTGTAAATTTATAAATTATAGTATTTAAATCTACACATTCTTTAGTTAAGTTTTCAATTATGGAATTATGATTTTCTATTTCTAATTTTAAAAGAGAATTTTCATTTTTGATTTCTTCAGTTACTGCTTGATCTTGTACTTGATTGTCTTCATTGATTACAGTAAGTCTTGAATTTTCAATTTCAATTTTTCAATTGAGATAATAAGTGAGGAATTTTTTATTTCAATATTTTTATTAATTTTATTAAGTTGTTCTAATTCTTCTTTATTTTCTAAGTTTATTTCGTTTAAACTTTTATTGGTGATAATTAAATTAGCATTTTCTGTGAGACCCCAAATTTTATGAATAAATATTTAATTTTCTCGATTTTTTTTTATGTTATGGTGTGGATTTGAGATAATTTTATAGTTATGGGTAATATTTATAAATTTTGAAAAGTAAGCAAGTGGTTATAAAATATTCGATTGGTCGGGGAATATTCTTTTTGTCGGGGAATATCCGTATGACGGCACAATCATTGGTGGACCCCACAACGAAATTATTGTCAGAATGAGGAAACGACAGAAATATCTTTTTATGAAAATAACGGCAAAAGTTTTATCGTTAACTGTTGAACTACCCTAGTAGTAAAAGTATGCGATGTCTGGCGTGGTTGCATAGTAGCACACGGTATTGATTATTGGTGCTTACGTGAGAAGTCACTCAGTTTTACTCAATAATTGTTACAGTAATTACTGTTCAATATTTTATTTTATTGATTCAATATATGCTGCATTGATATTTTATATTATTGTTGTTTCAATAATTGTCACTGCACAGTATTTCCCATTATCAAATCAATAATTCATATTATTTGAATAATATTATTAGATAGCATTATTGGCAATGTCTAGAAAGTTCTATCAAGGAGAGGTTTGGTCACCTAATTGCGCGCCAGTAAGGAGAAATCCTTATCGGAAAGCCCCCTTTTTCCTGGGAACGGCTTGGTTGTCATTATTGTGATTCTGTAATATTATTTGTGAATAATTAATTATTGATTTATATGATAAGGAAATATTTGTTTTATGTGGACATAAATGATGGTTAGGATAATATTTATTTTATGTGGTTATAAATGAAGGAATTAATGTTGAGGTATTTTATCAATATTTTGTCGGATTGGAGGTATTAAAAACTCAAATCGGTGTTCTTAAAGCTCCATTGCGTGAGTTATAATTTTAATTCGACCATTGGATCATTGTGATTTTTGGATATGTTATGCATATATAAGTTGAGTATATGTCCACAAATTTTGAACCGTTAAAAATTAACGTATGATTTGTTATGAATTTTAAGAAGTATTGAAAATCGTCCGTTTGTGGATTTCGGATATTTTCTGTTTGGAATTTAGAAAAACTTTCTTCTGCAAAGTTGTAGAGAATTCGATTTCGTGTGGAATGGATATAAAATTCGTATTTTTCTGATAAAAGGGCTATTTATTATGAATTGTTGAAGTTTTGAAAATTAAAATGTTTTTATTTAAATTATGGGTGGGCCCTACTTTTGGTTGTTGGGAAAGATGACTAATTTCTGGTGGGCCCCACTTGTGGTGGCTGAATTTTTGGTCTAGCTTGGCATGCGTAGAAATTATGTATAAAAAATAATATTATTTTATTATTTAGTCTCTTATGGCGTTCTAGCATTTTCCTATAAATAGGCGCTTAGGTTAGAATTGAAAATCACACCAGAAACAAGTTTTCTTTCTCTCTATATTATCGAGTGTATTTTTGTGAGTATTTAGATACTTTGAGAGTTGCTATTCAAGTAAGTTTCCTTGACTTTACATCCGATATTCGATCGAACTCTTTATTATTTTGAGGTAAGGGATGTTATTTTCTTCAGTAAATGATATTATTTTCTTCAATATCATTATGCCGAAATATTGATATAAATTTTATTATAGAATTCCTACCTTTTTGTGTCGGGGTTACTATTCACGTATACGGCACTATTCATGTATACGGCACTATACGTTTATGGCATGATTATGACCATTTTGTGTCGGGGTTACTATACTTTTTGGTCATGGATTCTCTTCGGCCAAGGGTGCAAAGATGAATTGTTTTATGGCATGATTATGACCTTTGATGAAAACACGATTATCTTTGGCCCGTAGTGCAAGGATAATTCGTGGTCGTGATACTGAAAAATATCCTTGGCCCGTAGTGCAGGGATGATTCTATGATGTGGATTATTTATTGTCGAGTCTCAAATGATAAAATTGATGATAAATCTTTTAAATCATAGAAGATAGTAGATTTTACACTCTACTTGACTCTTCTAATGGATTGCTTATTCCGCTGCAGTTGTTGATCTAAAACTTGTTGTCTATTATATTCTATCAGTTGTTATACTGTTGAAGGCTAAGGATAATTTATTCTCCATTATTTTAGTCATAATATTTCTTACTGGGCTAGTTGAGCTCACCCTTTTACTTTCATTGTTCTCTTCAGGAATTGAGAACGTAGCTGGGACTAGTCGGGGAACAGAGTGATGGTCCAGATGATAGTATTAGTAGTCCTCACTATTCTATGAAATAATGTGATAATAAATGTATTGAGGACTCCTTTTGAGTTGAATACTGTCTAGAAGACAATATTCGTTTTAAAACTCTCAGTTTATGTTTTGTCGTATGTCACACGAAAGTTGTATTATTAAGTTGTATTTGAATTTTGTACCATGTTTTTGGCTACTCAAGATGGGTGATGTATACCTATTTTGTGGGTGTCACAGTTGGTATCAAAGCTTAGGGATATGATCCCTGGCTGAGATGTGAGACAAGAACTAGGAGGGGAGAGACGGGGAATTCCTTCGCTAGTATGACCTACCTAAGTTTATTTGGTATTTAATTGGTCGGTCAGAGTATAGGGATAATATGTGACATGTCAATTAACCCTTGTTTTGTGGCAGTATTTGAAAATGACATCTGAGAATGTTGAGAATAGCAATGGAGCACAGGAGACCGTTGAGTCACCACAGATCAATACCCAGGATAATGTGCAACAGGAAGACAATAATCCTCAGGTAAACAACAACACCGATCAAATGATGAACGATGGGATGTTCAGAGGCTTTGTGCAGTTCATGCAACACCAAACGAGAGAGACTTCTGTTCATAATGCAGGTAGAAACAATGGCAACCCACGGTTGGTCACCGCTAAGCAGTTCAAGGAGCTGGGACCACCAGAGTTTTTGGGAAAGCCAGAACCACTTAAGGCAGAGACGTGGATAAAGTAGATCAGCAAGATATTTGATGTCTTAGAATGCTCAGAGGAGCAAAAGGTTCCATTTGCCACCTTTATGTTGCATAAAGAAGCAGATCATTGGTGGGAATCTGTAAAACGTACCCAGCCTGACGCACTCAAGATGTCTTGGGAGAAGTTCCAAGAATTGTTCAACGACAAGTACTTTTCCGAAAGTATTCGTCACATGAAGGAGGTGGAATTCATCAAGCTGGAGCAAAACAATATGACCGTGGCGCAGTACGAGGCTAATTTTGTCGAGTTGTCCCGGTTTGCATCCCATTTGTTCGATAATGAGGAGAGAATGACGCGAATGTTTCTACGAGGTTTGAAACTTGAAATTCTTCAATACCTCATTTCTCACAAACTTTGTTTATATTCAGATGTTGTGAATAAGGCTCAGTTAGTGGAGTGCGATAATGAGTCAGCACAACCAAAAGGTAACGACCAACAACACGATAATAATCATCTGGGTGCAACGGCCATCTAACAATGATAACCATCGTGGGGAAATTATCATGCCAAGAATGGTAACCACTTTGGTGGTAATCATGGCCAAGATAATAGAAGTGGAAATTTCAAGAAGAGAAGGTTCAATAATGATGGAAAGAAAGCAGCACCAGCACCCATTGTTAAGGAAGAAGAACGACCACCGGTCGTATGTTTCAAATGCGGACAGAGAGGACACATCCGTCCAAACTGTACGCAGCAACCCAAAACGTGTTTCAATTACGGAAGAGAAGGTCACTTAGCTCAATTTTGTTGTGTAGTGAAGTCAAGTCCAGCTGGGATAGTGACGCCAAAGGATGTCCCAGACAAGTCAAAGCCGGAAGTTTAAGTGAAAGCATTTTTCGAGGAATTCGAACGAAGTTATTACGGGTAAGTTAATCAAAACTCTTGTATAGTCTATACCTTATTCGATACTGGTTCTACCCACTCTTTTATTTCTCCTATTTGCGCTCAAAGTTTAAATTTAACTCCGGAGAAATTAAACTTTGACTTATCTGTTGAAACTCCGTTACGAGAAATCTTCATTTCATGTGTTATCCAAGTCTTGGATGAGAGTCACAGTTTTTAAATGATATTTCTAGCGTTAATAAATTTCCTAATGTATTCCCTGAAGACTTCTTGACCTACCCCAGAGCGTGAAAATAAATTTTGTATTGACCCCAGTACAAAACCCATTTCTAAAACCCTCAAATATTTCTTCACCCAAAACGAACGTAACATGCGCTGAAGACGTTGGCTCGAGCAATTGAAGATTACGATTATACCATTCAATACCATCGTGGGATAAGCGAACGTGTTAGACGACGTGTTGAGTAGAGGATCATATGTGTTTACGAGTACAAATATATAAACCTACGTGAAAATAGTGAATATACGATTAGAACCAACTTTAAACGATAATGTTAAAGCTGTAGACCCGGAGCTGATGAATAAGAAAAAGAAGGTTCAAGAAGGCTTTATTCTAGAAGCAAGAGTCGATGAAGACGACCCATTTGAAATCCTCGATTGAGTAGGAACTGTGGCCTATAGACTCGCCTTAATGCCAAGTATGTCGCGTGTTTTTCATGTATCGATGTTACGTAAATATGTGGATGACCCGAACCACATTATTGATTTAGAACCGGACGAGATAGCGGAAGATTTAATGTATGAAGAGGTACCTGTTTAAATCTTGGATAAGAAGGAATATATTATAAGCTCAAAGGTTATACCTCAAGATTTAGAATCTGACAAAGAGACCTCATCTGTTTGGCATACTAGGTACGTACGTAAATTTCGAGGGCGAAATTTCATAAGGAGGGGAGATTGTGAGACCCCAAATTTTATGAATAAATATTTAATTTTCTCGAAATATTTTTTTTATGTTATGGTGTGGATTTGAGATAATGTTATAGTTGATAAATTTTGAAAAGTAAGCAAGTGGCTAGTATTGGACAATCCTTTTTGAAGTGTCCAGGCTGCTTGCATTCAAAGCATGTGTTTTAATTTTCATTTGGGTTGGTACTTCTAAAGTTGTTGTTAATGGGTTTGAAATTTCCTCCTTGTGTCTTTGTCTTGAAAAATTGTCTGCCTTTGAAGTTATTGAAGTTGTTGTTTGTCTTCATAAAGCCTTTGTCATATTTTCTTGCCTTGCTTTGAATTACTCTCCTGAGTTGTCTGGACAGTAAGGCAACTTCATTGTTGTCTAGACTAAGGAGTTCTTCATCTAGTTCTTCATCATCACTTTCTTGATCCACCTGAAGGTCTTTGAAAGCGATTCCTTTCTTTTTGAGATCTGTGTCTGATCCAACTTTTTCTATGAACATGTCGACTTCGTGGGCACAAAGATTTCCATGAGATTATCCATAGGATATGTGGTTATATCTTGCATTTCTTTGATTGCTGTAACCTTCATTTTCTAGATGGATGGAAGGGCTTTGAGAATTCGTCTGTTTTTCTCATTTGTAGTATAAGCCTTTCCCAATTACTCTAGCTCATCAATGATTCTGGAAAATCGAGTTTCCATATCAATGATCTTTTCTCCTTCTTCAAGCTTGAAGCTTTCATACACTTAAATTAAAGCATCTTTTCTAGTTTCTTTAATATGATTGGTACCTTTATAGGTTACAATCAATTTTTTCCAAATTTCTTTTATATTTTTGCAATTGCTAACTCTTTTGTATTCTTTTTCAATCAAAGCACTAGTTAGCACTTGTTCTGCTCAAGATGCAATATTCATGATTTCTTCTTCTTCTTCAGTAGTGAATTCATAGATGTCTTTCTCTACATTCTTTTCTCCTTGGATTTTGGTTGAAATTTGTACACCTCGTTCGATGGCACACCAAATTTTGATTCCTTGAGATTTGGCATAGATTTTGAATCTGTTTTTCCAGATGGCAAAGTTGGTACAATCAAATAGTGGAGGTTTGGACATTGACAGTCCTTCCCCGCACCCAGTAGCATTGTAGGCCATGGATCTACTCTTAGGTATGCCTGTATATACTTAATAAACAAGTTAAAGAGCACCGCTTTGATACCAATTAAAAGTCCAATAATAATCTAGAAGGGGGGTTGAATAGATTATTACCAATTAAAAATTTATATTTAGGCCTTTTTGAATTTTTAGTAATTAATTTTCAGTTTTAGTAATTATCATACAAGATAATAAAAATTCAATCACAATGCACAAAGATTTATCTGGTTCACAACATACACCCCTTGGTATGTTGCTACATCCAGTCTCAAGTCCCTACTTGGAACTTGAGATCCTATTACTATCAGTAATAAAAACTCCTTCAACAGAGAAGCCTTTACAAAGTTTTATAGACAAACTTCCAACTATTCAACTATTCTATCTTGGACAGCAAGCTCCCCGCTCCTTCCTCAAGTCTAGTTGTACCACCTTTTGAGTTCAGTTCTATTCTATGATCTGGTCTTAAAATAACAGCCTCTTCCTCACCTCACAAGTACACTAGAGACCCAACTTCCCGCTGACCTCTCTAAGACTCTGGTCTTGGTTGAAGAATTACTTGTCCTTCTCACAGGTATATAAAATAAACTAACTCTAACCTTTTCTCTTTTTACAAATAAGTTTAAAATAATGTGCTTCTTCAATAAGCTGATAAGAGTTAAGTACAGATTAATGCTTCTCAAATAAGCAGATAGAAAATTAAGAATAAATATATCTATATAAAAGTTCAAGGACTTTTATATTCAACAATGTACTTCTTTAAAGCAGATAGATATTTTGTTTAGATCCAGTGATGCTTCTGTTTAGGAAAATATATAAAATAAGCACAGTTATTAAAGTTCAAATAACTTTTATGTTTTTCAAGAAATGCTTCTTTTTAATCAGATAGATAATTTTAATGCACTTGATAAAGAATTTATTAATTCTTTAAAATAAAGAGTGTTTTTCTATGGGTTAGATAAAATTATTTCTCAGATAATCTTTATCAAGTATTATATAAAAGATGTTTATGTATCAATACTTATAAATAAAGAATAAATCAATTCAAACAATATTTATCAAGTATAATATTTAAATCAGTTAAGCACAAACTGATATAGCAAATATTATTGTTTAACTCAGATAATATATAAGAATATTTTATCTATTATGTGAACTTTTATAAATAATTGTCACTTAGTACTATAAGGAATCGTACGGTTCGAATTCCTCTTGGTAGAGGTGTATCTCCGTAGCCTTGCGGCGTCTAAGTACGATAAATTTTATAATTTTCACAATTGATATTTATATAAATATTTTCAATAGATCACTACGATTCTCAAATCATATTCGGATGACTACCCTTTTTGGAGTAGTATCTCAGTGTCGTTTTGAGTTATCAAGTGTTGTATCTATTTTACGATATTTATATAAATAATGTCGATAAAAGGTTACTGAAGACTATAAGGAATCGTACGGTTTGAATTCCTCTTCGTAGAGGTGTATCCTTTAATTTGACAAATAGATGAAATATAGATATATAAAATTGTGTAAAACAATGTGTATTTGTATATCTATAGATATAATTCAAGTAAGAAATAATTCAACAGAATTTAAACTTATCTTCATACTTGGACCAATTTTTCTCTTCAAAAAATTAAAACTTTTGTAAGAAGAGATATAAAGCTTTTAGAGAGAATGTTGGCAAGGAGAGTATGCTTTGCTTTTCATTGAATTGGTAAAAACTAAATGAATAAAATACTCCCTATTTATAGAATTTTTGAAGTTGGGGCAAAAATATAATTTTGAAATTTTGATTTTTGAATGCACGATTTGGATGATTAATTTTTGAATTGAACGGTCCAGATTGGAGCAAAAATTTTATGCGGAAGAAGCTCAAAATTCGCCCGGTCAGATTTTTACCAACATAGCATTTAATATTAGTTTTGACCATATATTTTGAAGCTAGCCAGCTCATTCACGCGGTTAGTCCCAAAAAAATTGACACTAAAACTTGCTAGAACACTTATATACTTGCTCATTTATTATGCCTGCATGTTTTAATATATATATATATATATATATATATGATTTTTTAAAGCATGCAATCATTACACGGTAACATACCAGCATCTAAGTCCCATAATGAATGTCCTATTAGTATACTTGGTATATTTATATAATACTTTTATATGCACGTATATATATATATATATAATAATAATAATAATAATTATACAAATGTTTAAATAAGTATATATATTTATGTAATGAAATATATTTGTCCAACTTTGGTTTTGAAAAAGAAATAGGATCTCCTTGCCTTGATTATTTATATGAATTAATTTATTTAACGCTTGACATTTAAATTATCAAGGTCAATAAAAATTAATTCAAGTAAAAATAGAAAATAGTTAAAATAAAATAATAAGGAAAAAAAATTAAATAATTACATATTTAATTAAAACATAATTGTTATCATCAATAAATATATAAAATAAAATTATACCTATCAATTTTGAACATTTTCCATCTTTCATACATCACGATTTTTTGTTTGAAACACCGCACGACTCATGTATCATGAAGTTTTTCACAACTTCATATATCTTTGGATTAATTTCTTGATCCGGTATTTTCGCTGAAATTATTTTGTCGATATCATCACTAGTAGGATACTTGTCTTTTGGATGCAAGAACAGTAGAATATGAGCGTGAGGCAAGCCACGTTTTTGGAATTCAACTGTATACAAAACTGCAAAAGATAAAAAATAATTAAAATAAATTTTTATGAACTAATTAAATTATAAAAATTTAGTAAAATTAAGCATACCTGCTTTTACCCTTCTAAAAACTTGTTTGGGCATCAATTCTGTAACTAACTGATCTAGTTTTATTTTTAAGATTCTACAAATTATGTCAGTTCTATCTTCGGGTCTAATGCCTCTTTGATTAACAAACCTCTATATCTCTAGCCACTTCGAATTGCACGTGAATGTAATAAAAAGGTAAGGGTATCTAGCCCACCTAGAAATAGCCATAACATCTTGATAATTTTGGATCATGTATCATCCACCACCAACATATAAAGAAGGTAATATAATTCGCTTCCCTCGTGATGATGGATCACTTCCCTCGTGATATATCTTTGGATTAATTTCTTAATCCGGTATTTCTGCTAAAATTATTTTGTCGATATCATCATCAGTAGGATACTTGTCTTCTGGATGCAAGAATAGTAGAATATGAGCGTGAGGCAAGCCACATTTTTGGAATTCAACTGTATACAAAACTGCAAAAGATAAAAAATAATTAAAATAAATTTTTATGAACTAATTAAATTATAAAAATTTAGTAAACTTAAGCATACCTGCTTTTACCCTTCCAAAAACTTGTTTGTGTTTCAATTTTGTAACTAACTGATCTAGTTTTATTTTGAAGATTGTACAAATTATGTCAGCTCTATCTTCGGGTCTAATGCTTCTTTGATTAACAAACCTCTGTATCTCTAGCCACTTCGAATTGCACGTGAATGTAATAAAAAGGTAAGGGTATCCAGCCCACCTAGAAATAGCCATAGCATCTTGATAATTTTGGATCATGTATCGTGCACCACCAACATATGAAGAAGGTAATATAATTCGTTTCCCTCTTGATGATGGATCACTTTCTCCTTTCTACAAAGCTTTAGTTAAACCTTTGTACATATCTTCTCTTAGATTCTTTTGATTAGTACGAATAAAAAACAACTTATCTGCCTCAATCATAGTGTAAGAATCGACCAAAAATTGTTGAACAATTTCCTTGAATGTAAAAGTGTCATTGATTCATTTTTCCTTTCTTGTATCCTAAAGACAAAAAAATGTCTCATGCTTACTTTTCCCCTTTTCCCTTTTGAATTTTCAGTAAGAAAAATATCATGTCTAAATCCATCTTCACCATATGGGAAAAGCAACGGGTACTGCATTGCAAGGTAAGAAGGGTCCAACTCACTTATTCATTTTAATAAACCATTTTGAGTCTCCATTATGATATCCCTATCATTATTTGAGCTTCCAATGTCACCAACAATTAAACCAGCAACTTCTGGTGCAGTAGGGAGATTATACCTTCGTCCATCACAATTCCTTTTTCCAATAAGCCTCAATTTAACATCTCTGAATTCTCTCGAATCAAACATAGCCCTAGCCATCCTGAATGATTCAGCCACAACATTATTGTCATCAAGCATCTTTTTTAAATCTGCCACAATCGATGATTCAAATGTTTTTAAATTATTTGATGAACTTTTTAATAAAATAACAAATGGAAAACTTAGTTAGTAGTATATAATAATCATTAAATTTTGAAGATTAAATAGAAAAGAGTAATCCAAACCTGATGGCACCAATTCTATTTGCAATTTCATTTTCTGTATCATATATGTATAGTTGAGAAAACTTTGGAGTGGATCCTATATTTGGTATCAAACTTCCAATTTTGTGATAATTTTGGCCAATTAATCTAAAAACGGCTGGACCCTTTCCATTGTTAAGTGATGAATCAATCTTCCCACCCATTGATGTGAAAGAAAACATCATATTATATGCACGAATGTTGTCAATGAAATGCCTGCTCCTATGATAAGAACCATTAAGCAGAGCTTTCAGAATCTAGGGTGGTTATTTCAACAGAGGCAGTTGCACTTTTCCTCCATTACAACACATTGAGAATTTTGGATTTTTGCTTTTTCGATTCTTGTTTATTCTTTCCTGATACCACATCAACGCATTATATGATGAACATTCCCAGTTTGGGTCACCGATGTCCAAGTAATCTGAATTTAATACATTTAAGTGGATATATCATTATTAAAGTACAATAGTCATATAAAATTAAAAATACTGGAACATGCCAAATGATAAGCTAGTTGAAGAATTTACCATCATTAGCAGAATGAACATCAACATCCATTTCACCTAAAATAAAAGATTAATAAATGTATTATAAGAACTATTATTGTATAAAAAAATTGGACAAAAAATGGGATCAAATTCTATTTACAATTTATACATAAATTCTAAATAGTATTTAGACATACTAATGCTTTATATATTTGCTAATTTTAATAACAATGATGTTAAAATATTATAAATTTAAATGTTTATGGTGTTTATTAGTAGATTAAGGTAACATAATACCATTGTCATGGGGATCAATAGAAACTTCTGAAGTTTGAAATGTGTCGGCATAAAGTATTTGTTCATTCATAGATGCATTAACATGATCCGCAATATGTACCGATCTTGGTTGAAATGCTTTACTCTTCCTATTCTGAGTAATATTATTTCTGTTGGAGCGCGGAAGTATATTGTTGATTAAACCTTGATGTTTGCATCGATTCAGTAGAACATGATTCAGGATGATTGACATCTACTTCATTAAAGGTTGTACTTAGATCTGTACAAACTGCATAAAATAACTAAATTTATGGTTATGATAAATAATCATAGTTTAACACATCTAGTAAAGCAAAATAGTAGAAATTTATTACCATTTGAAATGTCGGACATCGACATTCTTGACTTTTTATGTGTCCTATTAAGCATATCTCTTCCAGTGGCAGTATTGGATAAATTGAGCAATAAAGTAGAAATAGTAGAAAGGTTCATTGGATAGGTACCTAGAATATAATAACAAATATACAAACATACATAAATATGACATCCCACATTTGTTGAATTATTATAACGTTTTCAATTTATTAAAGCAAAGAAAATTAAAATGGAAACATCAAATACCATTATCCGAAAGATGAACACAGTTTTCTCTGCTAACCGGAGTGTTTTCCTTTCCTTGAATAACTTTTGTGTCATGATTAAAAAAAATAGATTTCATGAAATTAATTTGAATTTCAAAGCTCAAAAATAAAGAAATTGAATATAGAAATACCATCATTAGGCACTGGATGACCACAATCTTATTGATTTATACGCTAACAATGTTTTGTTGTTTGTAAATGTATATTTGGTATTGAATCAATACTACTACAAGCAACTTCATCGAAAGCTGAATTGAGATTTGTACAAACTACATAAAAAATTCATATGATATTAGGATAAATAATTATATTGACGAAAAAATAAATACAAAGATTTAATGAAATAATTACCATTTGAGATGTCACTTAAATGCATTCTGGATGTTTTGCTTGCTCTCACAGATGTAGTACTTATGCTCATTTTGTTGGTGGATTCTAACATGAAATAGGAAGCATAATTAATATGCATAGGATAGTTTGACAGTAGGAAAATATTTTTATACACTTAAATAATGATTAACTAATTAGAAAGAATACGTTGCAGTTTTTTTTCTTATTTTTCCAGCATAATCATCCTTCTACGCATCCTTGACTGTGTTTTGTCCCACTAGTTGACAGTAAATTCATGTTTTTCCTTTCTTTCTGGCATGTATGACTTAAGGTTGATTTCCCCAATTTTTTAATATTTTTTTTTCGAAATAGGCTCTTCAATCTTGTAATCTACATACAAGAATATAGGATCCAAAGCTGTAATTATTGCACAACATATTTAAAAAAATTAAATATAATATTAAAAAATAAATACTAATTGATATTATCTAAAATATGGAGTTACTGAAAGATGTACTTTTGAGATATGGCTCTCACCATCAACGTGAAGGGAAACGGATGAAAAATAAATAAAATCTAGGATGGCAATCATATATCACTGATAATCATCAAATTAGAACAAATATGCCTAGAGAATAAATTTCACATCACCATAATCATATCAATCATTTTATCCAACTATATAAGAAAGAAATTCCATCATCATGTTTGATAACAGTTACATCATAAAGGTCGTTTAGTTCAGATATTTCTCATATTCAGCTGGCTATCAGTAGAAAATACTTAAAACCGATTACTGTGGATATTTCAAAATTGTGGTATATTGATCTTTATACGGTCTCATAAAGTCGACTTTAACATATATGTGCTAGAGAGGATTCAAAGAAATCCTAGAAATATAAAAGAAAATTCTTCAGTGAAATAATGATAAAATAGATTAGGTTAAAATAAAGAATAACTATAGTACACTTAATACTATCCAAATGAATTGCAACTCTCTACTTCACTTGTCTAGAGCTGAAGTAAGTAATTGGTGAACGACAAACATCAAATATATCTTTACTTATTTTGGAGCAAGAATGATAGCATGTGATTCACAATTTTTATTATTGTCATTCATATCTTATTAGCATGTATAACAATTATTTAATAAAAGGTTATAAAATAATGTGCTTCTTGCAGGAATAATAAGGTACAATATCTTAGTTCAATGATAACACAAAGAATACAAACTAAACCTTAGATAATTAATAGAACTAATAAAAGGGAAAGGACAAAATGAATGAAAACGTTTAAATGAAAATGAAGAAACAGAAACTTAGAAGCCATGTCCTGATCAAATGTGAAGTATTTGACACATTAGACATAGACACACACAAACACGTATTTATGTATAACGTATCACCACTTTTAAGAAGCAGTTGATCACACAAACACACATATGTATACCATATCAACACATTTAAGAAGCAGTAAAAGTTATTACTGAATAGAGAAGATTGCACCAGAGACCAAAGAAAGTAAACTAATAGCACTTATGTCTCCTTTTTAGCCAATACTAAAATCAATTACCATCTGGCAGTTATTGGAGTAATTGATAGTTAATTTCACGAAAAATGAACGGATCGCACAAACACCACAATTAATTCACAGTCAAGCTATTGTTTTAATTTATATTGATAGAATTCTCAACTATAGTATGGTATAGGAAGCAATTACATATAAAGATTAATACATAGTTTTAAATATTTAAGGATCAAGATAATTTTTGCAAGCAAAGTCTTCATGACTCCACATGATTTATTGCAAAAGGTAATGAAATAGAGTAAAAGCGATAAATGATTTTAGTAATGTAATTGTGCTACTATTCAAACCCTCACAAAATAAGAAACATAATGATACCCTTTTAGTTTTAGAATGCCAAAGCTTAGATTCCGTGTCAGTACAATCACTTGGAGTATGAAACAACTCATTTAACCTAGAGCTTGGAACAACTCATGTGCCATAATTCCTGATAATTCCCCCAAATCAACTAACCCAATCATACACAAAACATTCAAAGTGTAACATTTAATTATATTCAAACTTGGAATCACAAGATTGATGTATGATTTAGATTTTTAAGTGGACAGTTCAATAGTTTATTACAAAATATTATAACAAATTTTTGAGAGACAGTAATTTACCAAGTTCTGTAAAATTAAACTTCATATTGTATTAAACGATGAAAGAAAAACGTAATCTTGTTGGCATCATTACAGCTTCATGATGGTATACATTTATATACGTGAGACAAATTACATTTTAATTGCAAACATCCACTTTTTATACATTGAACTCACATATGTTGATGCAGTACAACTAATGTCAAAAAATTAAATAAACGATGACTATGGCATAAGGTAGAGCCACAAAAAAAAATACCCAAACTCAAAAAAGCTCATTTCAGAAGCATTTACCTAAAACCTTTAAACTAAATACTAAGCTAAAACTATCTTGATCCAATAATAGTACTGAAATAGCAATAATGCACCAATTCATCCAATCAAGTTCACAATACATGTTCATTATGAAATTAGTATGCACACAAGCCAATCATGTTTGATGATAAAGCATATACTTTGTAACAATCTTATTCATTTATTAATAAAAAGTATTAATTTATTAAAGGCTTTTAATTATCTACATGATCTTTGTTTTTATAATATGTGATAAACCCATAGTTTTAAGCAATGCTTTTAGAATAATGATGATGATCATTCTAATGAGATCTAAATTCTTAGAAAGCTTAAAACTAAAATAGTTCCCAATCATTGGATTACTAAATTGGGGATTAGTGAATCCTGATAGATTGGTACATAAGTTCTTGCTCATTGGATGAGGATGATTGATCTCATGATCATTTGTGTGGAGACACTAAAGCAAGTATGTAGGTGCTTATTAGAGAATAAGTTCATTTGAACGTGGCTCGCTAAGGAATACCTAATGGAGTTTTATTTGCCTGTTCAATAGGAATTCCTGTAGTGATAGTAGTACAAGTGATCCTTGGACTTGAGATCATCATAGTATCTTGTGTATGATGAGTTATACTTTGACTTATTCCTTAAGACCCTTAGGGTATATCAAAGGGTATGCTTGGGTATAATAAGTTGTACATGGAGATAATGTATGATCAATAAAGAATCTACCACTTCTATTAAAAGAAGAGAAATGTCCTATGTGATTCGATAAATGACAACCCAGTAGTCCTTGGCCAAGGCAGAATGAAATTAGAAAGGAGTTTCTAATTTGCATTATTTGGAGTTGTGCATTTAAGAGTCGAAATACATATAATTAAATAAAATAAGACTTGACAGTAATTCCATGTCTTATATTTAATTGGGACATTGTATGGTGGAAGGATTGAATTGTACGGGAACTATTTACTCAAAGGTTCTTTTATGATTAATGTTGAAATCTATATTATCTGGAAAGTCGTTGATCGCTAGGGAGGCTTATCCCTATTGTAGAATAAATATTATTTATTTAAATAAATTAATTGTTTAATTTATTTATTTAAATAAGATTAGAATTGTTCTAATTGATTTATTCACAACCGGTTTAATATGGAGAACCTAAAGGGTCACACCATAAAAGGAAGAATAATTATTTAAGAAGTTAATGGCATAATCGTAATAATATATTTATGTATATTTAATTTAATCTATGGTGATAGAATAAATTAAATAGCTTAATATTTATTATTTAATATTTTAGAAATATTAAATATAAATTAATAAGAGGAGCTTATTAATATTATTACAATTATTATTATTATTTTAATTTCTAAAAGTGTTTAGGAATTAATTTAATATAAGTACTCTCATTTATTCCTAATTGGATTAGGAAGGAAAATTAGTTAAAGGAGTTTAATTAATTATCCCTAATAAGATTAGGGAGCCCCTTTAATTAAAAGGGTTTAATTAAATAATACCTTATTTTAATAGGGTTACTTGATATCTTTATAGGAGGAGTCTTATATCAGATATCAAGACGACGTTATAATTCCAATTTGTTGGAGAGTACGCTCTTTTCTATAGAGATAGAAAACTAGGGTTGAGCCAACCACCCATCTTCTTGAATTCTTTTTCTTCCTTGGTGGATCACCTCTAGAGGCCAAACACTTGGGTGGCTAACGTTGATCAAAGGAAGGAACCAAACCCGGTGGATTCAAGTTGAACGCGAAAGAGGATTGGAGGTGAACTTGTACCTGAGGAAGCTCGAATCTTCAAGGGTATAATTCTTGTTCTTCATTTTTCGTTTAATTAATAATTGTGCATAAAGGGTGATCCGGGTATATGGTTTGTAAATTTTTAAACTCTGATTTTACACGTTTCCGCTTATTTATGCAATTTGATTGCGTTCTTGAATATTACAAATCTAACACATTACACATTCTGGGTACGGATTGAATTCATCATTTTAATCATATAATCCCGAAATGTTATATTTGACATTTCATGTATGGCTTATGGATGAATTCCTTAATATTTGGGATCACAATCCTTACATATAGACAAACATAAATTAAACACAAACATATTATATCTGATGTTCACGTAAGTACACATATCAAAGTAAAATCAAAATGAAAAGACTGAAGCAGTGAAAATACCAAAATTTGTGCAAAATTATTCTTCCGAGCGAGTTATGGAGTTCCTCTAGTACACAAAAATCTCTCCAATTCCACTCTTTGAAATTTGAACTTTGGTAGGAGTGAGTGTATTAGAATGGTATAAGAGGGGATTGAAAATCAATGGGATGATCTAATTACAGACTCCAATTTCGCTTTGATCTGTAATTATTAATAGTATTGGGATGGTTTGGGTTGGGTCAAGAAAATCTATAAAATGGACCGCTTGGCTTACTTTAATGGTATTAGGATATAGAGGTTTCACAAGCTTGAAAATATTTTTCATTTTATAACAAATTTAATATAATATGTTTAACTCACAAAAGTAATAATTTTTTGTTTTAAAATTAAAGATATAATTAGACTTTTAAATTCAAATGATGACGTACTAAATTAATGTGAAAATATTTAATATCATGTAAATGTTTGCAATATGAACGATCACGATCTATTGGATATGAATCAGTCCCCTTTTATTCAATAATATTTGCAATATGTATTTTTTTAATTTTTATTCAAAAAAAGTATTGCAATATTTAGTTATGTTCTCTATGTATTCAGTTTTAATTATTCCATACGTTTCCAAGACAAAAAAGGAAAATTTAATGGTATGGTATGGTGTTCACAAATGTTGGCTGGACTTGTACTAAGATCAGTAATGTTATATTATAAATTTAAGGAAACGTATTGCAAATCATGGGTATGTCATTTGTTTCCTTTCTTCCTCTAATTTGATGTACGCACACATTTATAAATTTTGGCAAATATATTTATATTCAAGTTAATTTTCTTATTTTTATGTAGCTTGTGCTGAGCTTTCCAGTTCAGATCAATGGAGATCATGAAGTCAATATGTGCATAAATGGGAATGTTTTGAGATCAAGTACTTGGTTGGATGAATTGAACATACAAATGTTTACAAAGATACTGAATTATGGTAGGCAAATATGTTAAGGCAATTCAAATATACATAACCATCGTGACGTACCAGTGTGGTATCTGTCACAAGGACGTCGCCAGTAATTGCTAAGCCTTGTCAAACATTACCACAAAAAGAGTAAAAAAAGCTGAAGAACTCAAACACATAATAACCTTCACAAGCCCGATACCATATTCATATGAGATTTTAATCAATTTTTGTATGGAAAAATAACACTCAAAGATAACCACCACCTCACTTAAAATCATAGAAATACTATTCATTTGAGAATAAAAAGAAAACACAACTGAATTCAGGAAAAAAATCATAGTCATCGCCTTTAAAGTACCAATCACTGTCACTACCAGTAGTGCTACACACCCTCAAATACTTGTATCATCATTTCACTGCAAGCATTTAAAAGCAAATAATTAGGCAAAAGCATGTAATGACGCCAAGAAAGAAAAATGTGACAATAACAACTCTTACCAAAGTAACTAATATCCATTATCAATAAGATAATCATCAAGCTTTTCAACAGCAATGTTGCACTGCCCTGGAGTTGGTAAAGATGTATAATACAGGGGCATATTCTAATATGGACAAAAGGCAGGACATAAATTTGCTAGGTTCCTTGAGTCAAAATTTTGGTAATAAGGACTCTTAGGCAAACTATGGCTCCCCATTTACTGTAGTTTGTCTGTCCAAACTACCCTTTCAGAAAATAATTTATTGTAATCCATCTAATTCTTCTTCAAATTTTTTGTAATTAATTATGATCCCATCCATTTCTTAGTCATATCTTCTTGCATTATCTATATAACACCATAAGTTGAAATCATTTTCTATACATAATATCTTTGTTTTAGACATTTATATAACTTAAAACATCATTAACTGTTGTAAGAACATAGCATGTCAAAGTAAAACACTCCACCAAATCGGTTACACACCAACTGTCTTAGGGAGGGAGGGAGGGAGATTTGGAAGTTTTTCATGGCCTTCAAGTCTGTTGGATGTAAATATGTAATCCCATTGAAATCTTAAAAGAGATTACGAAACCACAAATAACTTGATATTCAACTAATTGTATACATATAATCTACCATTACAATGCAATATACCTGTAAAAGTGACAAGTCTCTCAGTATTTCTATGTTGTCAGGATCAATCCTCAACGCATTTCAGTAACATTTAATTTCCTCCCTGTATTCTCTGTCTGACCTATATATAAGACCATAAACACGCCAACAAACATGACTTATTAAGCCATTCTGCATTGAAACCAATGTACGATTAAGCTTCACATGAGAAACATGGAACAAAGATGTCGAGCCAAGTAATTGAAGTACAATGAAACATTTCTAGATATACAGACAGCAAAATAGAAGAAATCAAATTAGATTAACATGCACAGGAAAGTGTTCTGCTTTGGAAAACCAGCTAATATGCGCAGGAAAGTGTTCCGCTTTGAGTTGTTCATGCCTGAAACTATATCTCATTATTGCATATCAGATAATCAAACAGGGAAAAAAGTGACATGTTAAGAGGACATACATGTCACACAAAATATATTATATTATCTGATAACAATAGATTATCATTTTAAGGAAATTTCATGAATAAAAATCAGCAAAACAACATAAAATCAAGAACAATACCCATATCATTAGTTGACAATACAATATATACATTTAGCAATTGTATATAGTTATAGTATTATAATTAAATATAATGAATCATGTTGAATATAATGAATAATATAAAAAAAAAGCGTATAATTTCCAATAATAAGGAAGTTTCATCCAAATTTCATCCAAATAATCCAAATTAAAAACTCAAAGATGATTATATTAATTATCTTTAAAAGGTACTAATATTTAAAACAACCAAGTTACGTAGTAAAATGAGATAATGATTGAAATTAATTTGAAGCTGTAAAGTTGTCATCTTTCTCAATTTTGATCTTTTTTGCATTTTGTTGGTTGACATTTCAACATCAGTTGATCGAGATCCTTGTACATCATTGTAAGACCCCAACTTTTATAAATAAAGATTTGATATAATGTTATATTTGTGTGTAATATTTATAAATTTTATAAATTAAGTAAGCAAGTTGTCATAAAATATTCGTTTTGGTCGGGAATATTCGTTTTATCAGGGAATATTCGTACGACGGCACAATCATTGGTGGACCCCACAACGGAATTATTTTCGGAGTGAGAAAATGACAGAAATAACTTTTTATAAAAATAACGGCAAAACTTTTACCGTTAACTGTTGAAATACTCAGTGATAAAAGTACAGTAATATGCGTGGTTTTATAGTAGCACACGGTATTATACAGTATCTTTGATTATTGATGCTTACGTGAGAAGTCACTTAGTTTTACTCAATTATTGCCACAGTAATTGCTGCATAGTATCTCACATTATTGATTCAATTATTGTCATAATATTTTATATTATTAAATCAATAATTGAGACGAAAAAGTTATTCATATTATTATTTGTGTTATTGACGATGTCTAAAAATTTCTGTCGAGAAAAGGGGTTTGGTCACCTAATTGTGCGCCAATAAGGAGAAGTCCTTATCGAAAAACCCCCTCTTTCCTGGGAATGATCTGGTTATTAATATTGCGAGTTATAATATTAATGATGAATAAATGTTATTACAAATATGTTTTGTGAAGCCAACTGAATTGATATAAATAGAAGGGTTTATTGAAGTATTTGTTGTAAATTTGCTTATTACATGGACCCCACTTACTCATTTTTCAAAATCGTTAGTAGAGAGTTTATATATATATATATATTATAAGTTTTATTTTATTAGATTATAAATAGAATATATTATATTTTATGTAAAGTTTTTGTTTTATTAGAATATTTTATTGCACAGTAATGAATAGTGAAAATCAAATTTTCAGACGAATTAGTTTGCCCGTGATTGTTACTGTTGATCCGTGATTTTATTTTCTAAATAGTATCCTGTCATTCTCCTATAAATAGGATGCTTAGTTTAGAATTGAAAATCACACCAGAATTAGAGAATTCTTCTTCTATAATATTGAGCGTATTTCTTTAGAGTTTAAGAAAACTTTGAGTGTAGAAAATAATATAAGTTTTCTACAAGAATATCCCCGCTAAACCATTCAGAAGTATTCTCCTTTTAAGGTAAGAGATATTATTTTTGTTCAATATTCGTATGAAATAATATTTTTTTTCCATACTTTGTAGTATGTAAGTAATATTATTTCGTTTTATATTTCTAATTCTACACTCATGTTGATAAGTTTTACTTCTATACTCCTTGAAATTAGTAGAATATCCTTGAAATTTGCACTTCATCTAGTATCTTTTCACGAAAATATTATTCTGAACATTCTTGTTAATTTTTAATCTTTTCATGTCGGGGTACTATTCACGGGGTACTATTCCTGAAGTACTATTCATGGGGTACTATTCACTCAGGTACTATTCACCCGGGGTACTATTCATGACAAAAAAATGATTTCTTTTTTGTCCAAATTATTTTTGATACAATATTATTCTTCAATTTTACTCCACAAAACATTTATCATGTTGACAATTTGGACATTCTTGAACTCTGGATAAATTGAATTATAAATATTTAAAATTTATCATTTCTTTCACTTAATGGGATTCTTATATCATTGTCACCATTCTTATGTTTATATTGTGATGAAAGTCATCTTTGGCCCGTAGTGCATAGATGGATTGTTGATTGGTATGATTATGACCAGAAATTATGTATCGGTATAATCATGACCTGTAATATTACAAATGATATGGTAAAAGTCCTCATTGGCCCGTAGTGCATTGATGGACAGTTGTTAGCATGATCATGACCATTGGTGATAATACAAATATCCTTGGCTCATAGTGCATGGATAATTCGTGGATGTGATACTAATGAATATCCTTGGCCCGTAGTGCATGGATAATTCAGTGATGTGAGTTATTTATTGAGCTGTGTTACAGCGATAAAATATTGATGATAAACTTTTAAAATATAGAAGATAGTAGATATCATGTTCTACTTGACTCTTCTAATGGATTGTTTATTTCACTGTAGTTAAACTTTTTTCTATCGTATTCTGTCAGTTTAACACTGTTAAAGGCTAACGATAATTTATTCTGCATTATCTTAGTCATAATATTCTTTACTGGTCTAGTTGAGCTCACCCTTTGCTTTCATTGTTCTCTTCAAGAAATGAGAACATAGCCGGGACTAGTCAGGGAATGGAGTGATGGTCCGAGATGGTGTCTGTAGTAGTCCTCACTATTCTATAAAATAGAGGACAAGTTGATACAATAGTAGAGCTAAAAAAAGGTAATTTGTGACTCTTATTACAGTGACATGCATTATAAGAAAATTTCAAAGTACTGGAAGAGCATAAATCTAGATTATTTGTAGAGATGACATGTTGTAAAATAGGGAAAGCAGGGTGTCCCAAACGGTGGTGCCACTGTGATGAAGTGGTTTTAATACTGGAAAAGTCTATGAGTGGTGAGGATACCAGCCACTCATATACACCATCTTTCGTTTCACCCTTCAAAAGAGTTGCTCATGTCCGAAGGTCCTTGACAAGAAAAGAAAATGGTAAGAATTCAATTGAAACATTGTTGGAAATACAAAGTTTGGAAATTGAAATCAAGTTTTTTTTTCATGTTGGGTACACAAAGAACATTGTTTAAGGAAAATTAAGCATTGGGAGTTTGGAGAGAGGTGGAACCAGTATGTGTTATTAGGAGTCCTGTTCCATCACCAATCATAATGTCATCGGAGCCATTATATGGTGTATGGAGTGAGAGATTGCTCAAGTCGGAGGTGACGTGATGAGAAGCACCGCTATCTAAGAGCCATGTTGGGGGTGTTGGAAGTATTGGCAGCAAAGATGGCTTTTGGTTACCCAGATGACTGGTGTGTGGTGTAGGAGTGTTAGTGGATGTCTCAACTGGTACTAAACGAAAAGAGGGACATCGCTTAGCTGTATGGCCTTGCATTCTATAAATTTGACAATAGCCTAGGTAAGGCTTTGGTGAGCTACGATCAGACTAGAAATGGTTAGGTCCAAGGTTTATGGATGGATTAAAACGATTACCAGAGATAGGCGATGGGCTCCAGCTCGTGTTGCTGCTGCCAAATTATGAGGGTGGACACCAACCAAAATTGGTACCAGAGGGATGAATAGAAGGTGCGAAGTTGCGTGGTCTGTTGTAGGTGCGATTGGCTGAATTAGCAAAAGCTGGGATGTAGGATGGTTCAGTTTTTTTAAGAGCTTGGAGAGAGGCTTCAAAGTTTAGAAGCTTTTCATGTAGTTTATCAAATAAGATGGGAGTGTCACGGGCTTGTATTGCACGAACCAATTCTTTGTATTCTTCACCAAGTCCCTCAAGAATTCTTTCTGAGAGGTCTTCATTATCAACAACAGCTCTAAGGATTGCAAGGTCATCAGCACGAACTTTGATGTTTTGGAGGTACTTTAAAATTCCCATGGATCCCTTTGTGATGTGTTTTAATTGGTTTTTCACCTGCTTAATTCTGCCCCGTGATGGTTTGGCATATGTATTATCCAATATTATCCAGGCTTCTCGTGATGTTTTGGCTCGAGCAATGAAGGAAATTATTGTGGGGGACATATAACCAAGAATTGCATTTAGACTGAGTTGATATTGCCTGATCCAGAGTGTATGTTCTGGGTTTGGAGTAGTAGTGTTTGGAGTGGTTGGTGGTAGAAAAGGTTTAGAGCCATCGATGTATCCAAGAAGATCATACCCGATGAATAGAGTCTGAAATTGTAGTTTCTAGGAGGAATAGTTGGTTGAGGTAAGCTTTAAGGGAGTTTGAGCTGCAACATTGATACTAATCAATGTGCTATGAGGATCATTATTGTTATGGATGGTGGCGTTGGTATTGGTAGTCATTAGAAAGAAAGGAAAAAAAAATACACGTGTGGGGAGAATCAGGCTAAGAGCTCTGATACCATAATAGAGAGAGTTGAATGTAATTCACCCTTGTATGTTATTGAATGAATCAATTAAATATATACAACAAAGATACAAACTGAACTACCTAATCTCAAGCCTAAATAAGTGGAACAGAAAGCTGGAAAAATAGAATTAAATACAATAATTCAAATTTGTTACAACAACTGGACAACACTAGAGAGACCAAGTCTTCTCTGAAGCACATGACTGTTACTCTGCCATCTAATTTATGTAAGATTCATGAGTGGAAAATTCAATAATTTATTGCAAAACATTATTCAAATTTTGTGAGAGAATAATTCACAATGTTTTTTAAATTAAACTTCAGACTGTAGGCATCATTAAAGATCCATGATGGTATTAACCTAAAAACTCAAAACTAAATAGTAAGCTAAAATAACAATAATGAACCAATTTATCCAAATATTTCACATATCAAAATAAAAATAAGGCTTACAGATCGAAGGTCACAGTAAGAATCAGTTTCCTCTATTGGGTCTGGGTCTGAGAATTTTTTCTTGAATGCTCTGAATTGAACGAATCAGGATGTTCATCCTTTGGGTCTGCTTCTCCTTCGCTGTGGTCTATTTCTTCTTCGCTGTCTCTAGGGAATTTGAACGAATCAGGATGTTCATCCTTTGGTTCTGATTCTTCTTTGCCGTCTCAACGGAATTTACCGCAGAAATCGATGCGTCGAGAGAGGGTAGATGCTATATTTGAATAGTTAATTCCAGATTTAGGGGTATGAATTAAGGTTTGTTTCAACCTCATTTGTTATGTTAGCTGGGCAGTTTTATGAGACCCCAAATTTTATGAATAAAGATTTAATTTCTCGAAATATTTTTTTTGAATATTATTGTGTAGATTTGATATAATGTTATAGTTGTGAGTAATATTTACAAATTTTGCAAAGTAAGCAAGTGGTTATATAATATTCGATTGGTCTGCGAATATTCTTTTTGTCGGGGAATATCCGTACGACGACATAATCATTGGTGGACCCCATAACGGAAGTATTGTCGTAGTAAGAAAACGACAGAATTATCTTTTTATAAAAATAACGGCGAAAGTGTTACCGTTAAAAACTGTTAAACTACCTGGTAGTAAAAGTACAGTGATATGCATGGTTGCATAGTAGCACACGGTATTGATTATTGATGCTTACGTAGGAAATCACTCAGTTATACTCAATTATTGCTACAGTAAATGATGCATCATATCTCTCCTATTATTGATTCAATTATTGTCACAGTATCATCTGCATAATATGTTATATTATTAAATCAATAATTGAGATGACAAAGTTATTCATATTATTAAATTACAATATTTATAGTGTCTAGAAGTTTTGTCAAGGAGAGGTTTGGTCATCTAATTATGTGCCAATAAGGAGAAATCCTTATCGGAAAGCCCCCTATTTCCTAGGAACGACCTGGTTGTTAAATATTAAAAATTATAATATTAATGATGAATAAGATTGTGTTAATTAAAGATGAAATTGATAGTTCCATTGTGTTGGAATTATTAGTGTTAGTGAAAATCGACATTTATTTCGATGATAATTAATGTATGGGGGTTATATTGATAAATCAGGTAATTAATCGGATAAATGAGCAATTAATTGCTACTAATTCACATGCTTATATAATTATTTGTTCACATGTGTGTACTATTGAATCACATTCTTGTACTATTAGGGGAGTTGGTGCAAGATTGATAATACTTGCATGACTAAGTTAAAAATGGAGGTATAGATGGAGGTACTTATCTTTGTAATTCATATTTTCACATGATTATAACTATTGATTCACATGATTGAACTATTGATTCACATTATTTACTATTAGGGGGGGTGGTGCAAGTTTGATAATACTTGCAGGACTAAATTAAAAATGAAGAAAAGAGGAAGGTATTATATTGTAATATTTCAAGCCCCAAAAGGTGCAATTATCGAAACTATATTTTCCTATAAATAGAAGCTCATTCTTCCTTCATTTCTCACCAATTCACTAAAGCTTTAGAGCAATTATTATAGAGAGAAATTATAGAGAGAAAGAAGAATAGAAGTCTGCTACCTCACTATTCTAATATCCAGTTTCTTCTAAGGTAAGGGGTATTATTTCTTTCGTATTCATGAAGAGAGCTACTGTTATTCCATTCCTTATTATTCTGTTGGAATAACCTGTATACGTGGAATACCGTATACATGGTGAAATTCTTTTGTTATTCCATTCTTTATTGTTATGTTGGAATAACCTGTCTATGCGAAGGATCGCATACATGATAAAATTCTTCTATTATTCCATTCTTTATTATTCTGTCAGAATATCCTGTCTGTGCATTTACGCATGACCTGGTTCCATTCTTTATTATTCTGTTAGAATATCCTGTTTGTGCGTTTACGCATGACCTGGTTCCATTCTTTATTATTTGTCAGAATATCCTATCTGTGTGTTTACGTATGACCTGGTTCCATTCTTTATTATTCTATTGAGAATAACCTATATACGCGGACTACCGTATACATGTTGAAATTCTTCTGTTATTACATTCTTTATTGTTATGTTGGAATAACCTGTCTATGCGAAGTACCACATACATGGTGAAATTCTTCTATTATTCCATTCTTTATTATTCTGTCGAAATATCCTGTCTGTGCGTTTACGCATGACCTGGTTCCATTCTTTATTATTCTGTCAAAATATCCTGTCTATGCGTTTACGCATGACCTGGTTCCATTCTTTATTATTCTATTAGAATATCCTGTCCGTGCGATTTATGCATGACCTGGTTCCATTCTTTATTATTCTGTTGAGAATAACCTGTTTACGCGGACTACCGTATGCATGGTGAATTCTTCTGTTATTTTATTCTTTATTATTTTGTTAGAATAACCTGTCTATGTGGATAACCACATGCATGGTGAAAGATCCTTTGTATTCATATGAATAGTATTTTCATTCAAAAGGGGTTTCTGCCAGGGGCAGTTTCATAATTTTTCTGACTCTCAAAAATTCTAAAAAATTTGAAATGATAATTTGATGAGTTTTCTAGATTATGTCCAAAAATGGCGATTTTTGGATGTATAGATTAAGAGTTATGGATTTTATAGGAAAAGACTATTTTAAAAGTAAACCCTTATAACTTTTTGTGGTTAACTCCAAAATTGATGAAATTTTTAGTGGGAGTACATGTTCATAACAGGAGTATACCCTGTAAATTTCAGAATTTTTGGACAAAAGTACAATTTATGATAAATGTCTAAATATTTGGCAATTTTGGCCATATGAAAAATAGTAAATGAATTTTAAAAATTCCGAGAAAAATATATGTTCAATATGGGGCTATATTCTGCTAAATCCCAGAAAAAAATATTTTTGGGATTGATTTGGTATTTTTCATGAAAATGAACTAGTTATGAATAAATGAATTAAATATGTTATGTGAAGTAACAAAATTGGAAAATATGATTTTATGGCTTGGGAATCCTATATAGGGTATATGCAAATTTTTGATGAGGAATTTGATCAATGGTGATGAAATCTTATGAGTATGACATTTTTGAATGATTAAATGCATTATTTGGTAAAGTGTAAACAATTAAAATAAATTGTTTATAAGTATAAGAAGTGATTAAAATATTGTTATAATATTAATAATATTAGATGATGAGTTTATTAAGTGATTGATAATATTTGGATAAATTTAAAGTCTTTAATATTTATCCTTGTTTTCGTTTGATTAATGCTTATATCATTGTCAACATCCTTATGCTTATATTGTGATGAAAGTTATCTTTGGCTTATGTGCATAGATGGACTTGGTATGATTATGACCAGGGATCATTCGGTATAATCATGACCTATAATGTTATAAATGATGTGGTAAAGTCCTCAATGGTCTGTAGTGCATTGATGGACAATTTTTGGTATGATTATGACCAGGGATTATTCGGTATGGTCATGACCATTGATGATTTAATGAATATCATTGACCCGTAGTGCAAGGATGATTCGATGATGTGGTTTATTTATTAAGCTGAGTCTCAGAGATAAAAATTAATGAAAACATTTTAAAACATAGAAGATAGTAGATATCATGCTCTACTTAACTCTTCTAATGGATTGCTTTTTCGCTGCAGTTAAACTTGATGTCTATTGTATTTTATCAGTTTTCTCTTTTTATTCATTTTTAATTTAGTCCTGCAAGTATTATCAAACTTGCACCGCCTCCTCTAATAGTAAATAATGTGAATCAATAGTTCAATCATGTGAATCAATAGTTATAATCAATAGTTCAATCATGTGAATCAATAGTTATAATCATGTTACAATATAGTAACTCCATCTATACCTCTATTTTTAACTTAGTCATGCAAGTATTATCAATCTTGCACCAACTCCCCTAATAGTACAAGAATGTGATTCAATAGTACTCACATGTGAACAAATAGTTATATAAGCATGTGAATTATTAGCAATTAATTACTCATTTATCCGATTAATTACCCGATTTATCAATATAACCCCCAGACATCAATTATCATCGAAATAAATGTCGATTTTCACTAACACTAATAATTCCAACACAATGGAACTATCAATTTCATCTTTAATCAACACAATCTTATTCATCATTAATATTATAATTCATAATATTTAATAATCAGGTCGTTCCCAGGAAAGAGGGGGCTTTTTGATAAGGATTTCTCCTTATTGGCGCGCAATTAGATGACCAAACCTCTCCTTGACAGAACTTCTAGACATTTTAAATATTGCAATTTAATAATATGAATAACTTTTTCGTCTCAATTATTGATTTAATAATATAACATATTATGCAGATGACACTGTGACAATAATTGAATGAATAATATGAGAGATATGATGCAAAGAATTCATCGTAGCAATAATTGAGTATAACTGAGTGACTTCTTACGTAAGCATCAATAATCAATACCGTGTGCTACTATGCAACCACGCGTATCACTGTACTTTTACTACCAGGTAGTTCAATAATTTTTAACGGTAACACTTTCACCGTTATTTTTATAAAAAGATAATTCTGTCATTTTCTTACTACGACAATACTTCCGTTGTGGGGTCCACCAATGATTATGCCGTTGTACGGATATTCCCTGACAAAAAGAATATTCCCCGACTAATCGAATATTATATAACCACTTGCTTACTTTACAAAATTTACAAATATTACCCACAACTATAACATTATATCAAATCCACACCATAATATTCAAAAAAATATTTCGAGAAATTTAAATCTTTATTCATAAAATTTGGGGTCTCACAATCTCCCCTCCTTATGAAATTTCACCCTCGAAATTTACGTACGTACCTGGTATGCCGAAGAGATGAGGATACCTTGACTTCATTTCAGATTCTAACTCTTGAGGTATAACCTTTGAGTGTTGAATACGATCATTCTTATCTAAGATTTTAACATGTATCTCCTCATACATTAAATCTTCTGCTATCTCGTCTAGTTCCAATTCAATAATGTGGTTCTGGTCGTCCACATATTTACGTAACATCGATACATGAAAAAAGTTATGAACACGCGATATACTTGACGGTAAAACGAGTCTATAGGCCACAATTCCTACTCGATCAAGTATTTCAAATGGGCAAATAAAATCGAGGGTTGAGATTTCTTCTCTTCATCGATTCTTGCTTCTAGAATAATGCCCTCTTGAACCTTCTTCTTCAAATTCATCAGCTCTGAGTATGTAGCTTGCATGTCTTTAACTTTATCGTTTAAAGTCGATTCTAATCGTATATTCGCTATCTTCACGTGGGTCTCTAGAGTCTTTAACTCTATCTTCATCATTTGTAAGTTATACGAAATGGGTTTTTGTGTTAACATCGTCGCAATCGTAAACGTATACGATCTTATCCTCAACGCGTTAGCTACCACGTTCGCTCTTCCACAATGATATTGAATGGTATAGTCGTAATCTTCAACAGCTCGAGCCAACATCTTTGGCGCATTATTCATTCGTTTTGGTCGAAGAAATATTTAAGGGTTGAAGAAATGGGTTTTGTACCGGGGTCAATACAAAATTCGATTTCACGCTCTAGGGGTATGCTAAGAAGTCTTTAAGAATACGCCAGGAAATTTATTAACGATTGAAATATCATTTAAAAACTGTGACACTCATCCAAGACTTGGATAACACATGAAATGAAGGTTTCTCCTAACGAAGTTTCAATTAATAAGTTAAAGTCTAACTTCTCTAGAGTTAAATTTAAACATTGAGCGCAAGCAAGAGAGATAAAATAATGGGTATAACCAGTATCTAATAATGTATAGACTTCACAAGAATTTATAATTAACTAACCCGTGCTAACTTCGTTCGGGTTACTCGCTTTTTGAGAAGTCACGAAAAACGCTCTTCTTGAAACCACCGACTTTGTTTTGTCCATATCCGCCTTTGGTGCCACAGTCCCAGATGGACTTGACTTTGGTGCACGACAAAATCAGGCTAGGTGACCTTCTTTTCCATAATTGTAACATGCTTTGGACTGCATCACGTAGTTTGGACTGATATGTCCCTCCCCTCCGCATTTGAAGCATACAATTGGTGGTCGTTCTCCTTCCTTGAAAATGGGTGTTGGTGCTGCTGTCTTTCCATCGTTGTTGAACCTTCTCTTCTTGAAATTTCCACTCCTATTATCTTGGTCATGATTACCACTGAAGTGGTTACCATTCCTGGCATGATAATTTCCCCCATGATGGTTATCATTGTTTCGATGGTCGTTGCCACCAGTACGATTATTATCGTGTTGTTGGTCGTTGCCTTTTGGTTGTGCTGACTCATTATCGCGCTCCAATAACTGAGCCCTATTCACAACATCTGAATATAAACAAAGTTTGTGAGAAATGAGGTATTGACGTATATCGGGTTTCAAACCTCTTAGAAACATTCGCGTCATTCGCTCCTCATTATTGACCAAATGGGATGCAAATTGGGATAACTTCGCAAATTTAGCCTCGTATTACGACACGGTCATATTGTTTTGCTCCAACTTGATGAACTCGACCTCCTTCATGTGACGAATACTTTCGAGAAAGTACTTGTCGTTGAACAGCTCTTGGAACTTCTCCCAAGACATCTTGAGTGCATCAGGCTGGGTACGTTTTAAAGATTCCCACCAGTAATCTGCCTCTTCACGCAACATAAAGTTGGAAAAGGGAACCTTTTGCTCCTCGGAGCATCCCAAGACAACAAATATCTTGGTGATTTGCTTTATCCACGTCTCTGCCTTAAGTGGTTCTGGCTTTCCCAAAAACTCTGGCGGTCCCAGCTTCTTAAACTGCTTAGCAGTGACCATCCGAGAGTTGTCAGTGTTTCCACCTGCATTTTGAACAGGAGTCTCTCGCCTGATGTTGTATAAATTGCATAAAGCCTCTGAACATCTCATCATTCATCATCTGGTCGATGTTGTTATTTACCTGAGGATTATTGTCTTCCTGTTGCACATTATCTTGGGTATTGATCGTTGGTGACTCAACGATCTCATGTGATTCATTGCAGATCTCAACATTTTCAGATGCCATTTTCAAACACTGTCACAAAATAAGGGTTAATTGACATATCACATATTATCCCTATACTCTGACCGACCAATGAAATACCAAATAAACTTAGGTAGGTCATACTAGCGAAGGAATTTCCGTATCTCCTCTCTAGTTCTTGTCTCACATCTCACCAGGGGATCATATCCTAGCTTTGATACTGTTCGTGACGCCCCCCAAAACAGGTATACATCACCCATCTTGGGTCGCCAAAAAATACATGGTACAGAATATAAATACAACTTAATTATACAGCAGTCATGTAAAATACGATAAAACATAGCTGAGAGTTTAAACATGAATATTGTCATCCAGACAAAATCCACACTCAATGGAGTCCTCATTATAATTATTATCACACTATTCCATAGAATAGTGAGGACTACTATTGTTATCATCTGGACCGTCAATCCGTTCCCTGACTCGTCCCAACTATATTCTCATTTCCTGAAGAGAACAGTGAAAGAAAGGGTGAGCTCAACTAGCCCAGCAAGAAATATTATGACTAATATAATGCAGAATAAATTATCATTAGCCTTCGTATTGTACAGTAATATTTTGATCCCCAAAACGTGCAATTATCGAAACTATATTTTCCTATAAATAGAAGCTCATTCTTCTTTCATTTCTCACCAATTCACTAAAACTTTAGAGCAATTATTATAGAGAGAAATTATAGGAAGAAAGAAGAAGAGAAGTCTGCTACCTCACTATTCCAATATCCAGTTTCTTCTAAGTTAAGGGGTATTATTTCTTTTGTATTCATGAAGAGAGCTATTGTTATTCCATTCCTTATTATTCTGTTGGAATAACTCAGATACGCCGAACTACTAGTGATACATGGTGAAATTCTTCTGTTATTCCATTCTTTATTATTATGTTGGAATAACCCGTCTATGCGAAGTACTGCATACATGGTGAAATTCTTCTATTACTCCATTCTTTATTATTCTATCGTAATATCCTGTCTGTGCGTTTACGCATGACCTAGTTCCATTCTTTATTATTCTGTCAGAATATCCTGTCTGTGCGTTTATGCATGACCTGGTTCCATTCTTTATCATGTCTGTGCGTTTACGCATGACCTGGTTCCATTCTTTATTATTCTGTTAAAATATCCTGTCTGTGCGGTTTACACATGACCTGGTTTCATTCTTTATTATTATGTTGAGAATAACCTGTATATGCGGACTACCGTATACATGGTGAAATTCTTCTGTTATTCCATTCTTTATTGTTATGTTGGAATAACCTGTCTATGCGAAGTACCGCATACATTGTGAAATTCTTCTATAATTCCATTCTTTATTATTCTGTCTGAATATCCTGTTTGTGCGTTTACGCATGACCTAGTTCCATTCTTTATTATTCTGTTGGAATATCCTGTCTGTGCGGTTTACGCATGACCTGATTCCATTCTTTATTATTCTGTTGAGAATAACCTGTCTACGCGGACTACCGTATGCATGGTGAATTCTTCTGTTATTCCATTCTTTATTATTCTGTTGGAATAACCTATCTATGTGGATTACCGCATGCATGGTGAATGATCCTATGTATTCATGTGAATAGTATTTTCATTCAAAATGGGTTTCTGCCAGGGGCAGTTTCGTAATTTTTTTAACTCTCAAAAATTCTGAAAAAATTTGAAATGATAATCTGATGAGTTTTCTAGATTATGTCCAAAAATGGCGATTTTTGGATATATAGATTAAGAGCTATGGATTTTATGGGAAAAAACTATTTTAAAAGTAAACCCTTATAACTTTTTGTGGTTAACTCCAAAATTGGTGAAATTTTTATTGGGAGTGCATGTTTATAACAGGAGTATACCCTGTAAATTTTGGAATTTTTGGACAAAAGTATAATTTATGATAAATGTCTAAATATTTGGCAGTTTTGGCCATATGAAAAATAGTAAATGAATTTTAAAAATTCCGAGAAAAATATATGTTCAATATGGGACTATATTCTGCTAAATCCCAGAAAAAAAATATTTTTGGGATTGATTTGGTATTTTTCATGAAAATAAACTAGTTATGAATAAATGAATTAAATATGTTATGTGAAGTAACGAAATTGGAAAATATGATTTTATGGCTTGGGAATCTTATATAGGGTATATGCAGATTTTTGATGAGGAATTTGATCACTGGTGATGAAATCTTATGAGTATGATATTTTTGAATGATTAAATGCATTATTTGGTAAAGTGTAAACAATTGAAATAAATTATTTATAAGTTTAAGAAGTGATTAAAATATTGTTATAATATTAATAATATTAGATGATGAATTTATTAAGCGATTGATAATATTTGGATAAATTTAAAGTCTTTAATATTTATCCTTGTTTTCGTTTGATTAATGCTTATATCATTGTCATCATCCTCATGCTTATATTGTGATGAAAGTCATCTTTGGCTTATGTGCATAGATGGACTTGGTATGATTATGACCAGGGATCATTCGGTATAATCATGACCTGTAATGTTATAAATGATGTTGTAAAAGTCCTCAGTGGCCTGTAGTGCATTGATGGACAATTTTTGGTATGATTATGACCAGGGATTATTCGGTATAGTCATGACCATTGATGATTTAATGAATATCATTGGCCGTGAGTGCGGGGATGATTCGATGATGTGGTTTATTTATTAAGTCGAGTCTCGTGATAAAAATTGATGAAAACATTTTAAAACATAGAAGATAGTAGATATCATGCTCTACTTGATTCTTCTAATGGATTGCTTATTCCGCTGCAGTTAAACTTGATGTCTATTATATTTTATCAGTGTAACATTGTTGAAGGCTAATGATAATTTATTCTGCATTATCTTAGTCATAATATTTCTTACTGGGCTAGTTGAGCTCACCCTTTCTTTCACTGTTCTCTTCAGAAAATGAGAATATAGCTGGGACGAGTCGGGGAACGGATTGACAATCCAGATGATAGCATTAGTAGTCCTCACTATTCTATGGAATAGTGTGATAATAATTGTAATAAGGACTTCATTGAGTGTGGATATTGTCTAGATGACAATATTCTGTTTAAACTCTCAGCTATGTTTTGTCGTATTTTACACAACTGTTGTATAATTAAGTTGTATTTGTATTCTGTACCATGTATTTTCTGGCTACCCAAGATGGGTGATGTATACCTGTTTTGGGGGCGTCACAAGTTTTGTTAAGGGTCTTAAGGAGTATTAATTAGGAAGGACATATGTTAAATTTTGAGGATGACAGATGTCAAATTATTATACCATGTACTGCGTTTTAGTATTATTTATAGATTAGAGAGAAAATGTGATGGAGGGCAGCTAAATCCTAAAATTTTGGAAGGTGTTCAAAACACACAAGGGACCTTTATTTCATAGCCAAATCCAAGATACTAGTAGACAATGACCGTTCTATAAATATATATTCAATTAAGCTTTGTAATTGTTTTGTCTATTTTTTTTCTCATTACATATGTATTCTCCTATAAACATTTGTTGGAGCCTCTCTAATCTCTCCATTATGCCCACTAAAGTTGTAGTTTGCTACACCTTAATCAATTTCTTGTACTACTTCTTTCTTAATTATTAGATTAATATTAATCTTTTAAAAGTTGATTCCAATTAAACTTAAAATTGATATAAATTTATTTAATTTTATACGAAGACAATTACAAATATTATAAACTAACTAAAAAGTACTTAATCAATATCTTATACTACATTCTTTCTTAATTATAAGTTTAATATTGATCTTTTAAAAGTTAATTCCAAATTTAAAATTGATAAAAATTTATTTAGTTTTATATGAAGACAATTTATTTTTGGTGTTGTTAAAAAAGCTTAGTTGATTTTTTTCCTTCTTTAAGAATATATAATTTGTCCTTTATTAATTATTAAAGAATTATGCCCATTAATTGTGATTGATTTGTGTAATTTTGCACGATTATAATTTTTATCCTAAACTATAGGTCATATTCCACTTCGGTGATCCACCTTTCAATTTTGTCAATTAGATGATTGAACTATTATTTTTTTTCTAATTACAACAAATTGAGTCTGTCACGTCAGAAATTACTGACGTGGCTATCTGAGTGGGCCATTAGTCAGCTGAGTTGTAATTAAAAAAGAGTATTTTAATTTTTAATTACACAATTATTATATAATAAAGGGTAAATTCGTCAAATTGCTCTATCTCTCTCCTCCAACTCCACTTCGTTCCTGTTTATCGTCAAAAGCCTCCGATCACTTCTTCAATGAAAATAAAGATTGAAGTTCAAAATCTATAAGTTAACCATTTAAACACCCCAACTTCAATTTTCTCCCCAAACCATAACTCTCAGAAAACCTTTGTGGAGGGAGAGAGACAGGCCAACAGATCTCACATGGATGGACATGGGGAATTTGCCGACTCCGGTAATTCATCTTCTCCTTTCTCAAAATCAACCCATAAATTAGAACAACAATAATGATCAACCCATGAATAGATTTTCTACGATGCGGTGGAAGCTCTGGGATTAATGATGCTTCATTTCTTGAATCTGAAAAAAATTAAATGAATGAGAGAGCCATTAGCAATGACATGTTCCTAATAGACCAGTTCAGAGATGAAGAACAAACACACCATATTATTTTTTTAAATGAAACTATAATGTAATGTATGTAGGATCTATTCTCAAAATTGCAACTTGAAAAGGAAGACAAATAAATGGGAAGAAAAGAGCAAAAAAAAAAAAGCACACCCTTTCCCGAGACAACCCTTTTCACACATAAGCGAAAGCAACAACAAGAAGAAAAGGAAGCCGCACTTTGCTAATTTTCGCTTCAATCCTTGGGATTCTCAAAAAAAAATTAAACACAACAAATTGAAGAAGAAATCTACATCTTCATGATCTTCTTTTCTTTTTTGTCTTTTTTTTTCGATTGGAGATGAAAATCAACAATTACTAAGAAAAACATATATAAGTTTTTAGAGTGAAGATGGCGGAGGAGGGGTATTCCTGGATCAGATTTGAGTTTGATCAATAACCCAGATCGGCATAGAAATCACCAAGGCTAATCTTTTTCATCAAAACCTTAGGTTCGGGACTCAACCTGTTAGTAGAAGAAAGCACAAAATCATCCAGTTCTTCAACCTTCAAATTTTGCACATCTAGAGGTGTTTGATAATTTACTCTTTTTTATTGTTGATTTCAATCAACGCTTCGCCACGTTTCAAAATCTTCACTTGATCCATCAGAGGTTGGGTTTCGACGGTGGACTGGTGACCGTGGGACTCTTTCTTCTCTGATTGGAAGTGTCAACCCATCAAAGCTCAATTTTTGACTGGACTTCATGGCGTAATCATTCAAATTTTGACGAGGATATCTATTTTTGAGGAGATCTTGTGACTGAAGAAGTGCGATTTCATCCATGGAAGTTTGCAGGGAGATCAAATTAGGGTAAAGTTCAGATCTAAAAAGTAAACAATTAATTTTT
Organism: Panax quinquefolius; assembly: GCA_020205615.1. Taxonomy (NCBI): domain Eukaryota; kingdom Viridiplantae; phylum Streptophyta; class Magnoliopsida; order Apiales; family Araliaceae; genus Panax; species Panax quinquefolius. Next base: position 63,364,076 of record CM035168.1, read on the forward strand.
ATGGGTTGTGACCATTTTACCCTCTATTATATCAAAATTATTTAATCAATAAATAAAAAATTATTTTTTCATTACAACTCAGTTGATTAATGGCCCACCTAGATAGCCACGTCAGCAATTTCTGACGTGGCAGACTCAATTTGTTGCAATTGAAAAAAAATTAATAGTTCAATCATCTAATTGACAAAATTAAAAGGTGGATCACTGAAGTGGAATATGACATATAGTTTAAGTTAGTAAATTATATTTAAGCCTATTTTAATTAATCCTATAACAAATTGTTGCACATGTATATACAGAGCCGGTCTTAGGTTTTCTAAAACCCGGGGCAAATTTTCTCAAGTGTGCCCCTTTATATAAAATAAATAAATAAATAAATAAATTATCAACTAATTAATTTTATTAAAATTATAAGAATTTACAAAAGATAAGGAAGAACACTTTAAAATGTCATCGAAGCAAAGAATCATCACATGTATCTACAAAATAAAAATATCAATGAAATCGGTAAAACTAATGAAATATTAACTGTAGTTGGCAAGTTTTACTGATTGTATAATTGAACTTTTAAATTTTCAAATTACCCCATTAAACTAATTATTATTTTGAAATTAGGTTATGTTGTTAAAAAATATAAACGGATGTTAATTTTTTATCTACAAAACTAATAAATTACCCACTGTAGTTGGCACGTTTTACTGATTACACCATTGAACTTTTTATTTTTCAAATTACCCTATTAAACTAATTAAAAATAATTATTTTAAATATTTTTAAAAAAATTATTATTTTCGAGAAAAATATTAGAAACTTTAATTTATAAAAATTATTAATTTCTTTTTTGAAAAAATTGAATCGAGTTTTTATTTATCTTTTCTTGTGCTTTTTTTTTTTTTTTCTATTTTTAGGTTTTTTTTAAATTTCTAATATTAAGAATGGGTCATTCTGTTAAAAAATTAAATAGACATTAATTTAATTTAAAATCACTTTAATTTTTTTGAATCTATATTTTATGAAACTCTACTCATTTTATGAAGAAAAAAGTTTCTAATATTTTTACTTAAAATAATAATCATTTTAAAAATATTTAAAATAATTATTTTAATTAGTTTGATGGGGTAATTTGAAAAATTAAAAGTTGAATGGTGTAATCAGTAAAGTGTGCCAATTACAGTGGGGGTAATTCATTAGTTTTGTAGCTAAAAAAATTAACGTCCGTTTATTTTTTTTAACGGAATGACCCAATTTCAAAATAATAATTAGTTTAATGGTATAATTTAAAAAATTAAAAGTGCAATGGTGTAATCAGTAAACCTACCAACTACAGTTGGTATTTCTTTAGTTTTGCCCAATGAAATCTAAACCACAAAACATCATTTAAAATGTCTTTTTGTTGCACTTTTAGATGAAAATCATCAATTATACTATCATATTTAATGTTTTCTAACATATTATATTCAATGCATAATATCGCTAATCTTTTTATTATATTATTTTTTTTATAAACATAAATACATAATCTTATAAAAAAATTTGGACCCCGTCAACTATGGGCCCTGAATGGTAGCCCTGCTGGCCCTTGCCCAGGGCCGACTCTGTGTATATAAATAGAATGATTAATAATTAATATATAGTTTTATTGAAGAACATGCATACTACATCGTTTGATGCAAACGGATAGGAAAGCTACTATATATGATCATAACATCAATACAACCCAAAATATTGTCACCCATCCCTCGTGGCCCTTAACTCGTCATCAGATGTCTTCAAATCCATCCTAGCCCGATCTAATTCTGTTTGAAGACCGTTGATGGTATAAAAAGCATCTTCACGACCGGCTCTCTCTCGATCCAAGGTTGATTTCAACATGTTTATCTCTTGTCTCATGAAATCTTCCTCGGCCTCTCCATTTATGTGTCTCGACGCTTGATCGTCCAAGAAAAAGATTAGCTGCGTATTTTTAAAATATTCAAGTCAAACGTCCAAATATTCAAAGGAGAACAGAGATATAGAGGAAAAAGAGATTGTTATTTACCTTAGCCAAATAGCTCATCCCCTCATCGAGCAGATTTCCATCTGTGTGATCACTGAACCGGTGGTCGTCGATTGTTTCGACGAAAAGCTCAAGAGGTCGAAGGGGAAATTGGCATTGAACCTGGGCCACAAGGTCGGAGATCCCACAGCCTCGGCATGGTAACCCTGACCTGAGGGACCGGGTCGATCGGGGGAAAGTCTTGGCCTTTCGGGAGAGAGAGTTGGCTGTTCAGGAGGGGTAGGGTCCGCGTGTATGTTTTCAATTGTAGGAGATTTATTTGGGGTGGGTCCTTTAGGTGTTGAAAGCGAAGCGAACTCGGATGGCTATCGAGTCGCGCTCCTCTTCTTGGATAGCGTTGGAATCCTTCGTCACCGTCACCGTCTTCGCTAATCAGTATTTCTCTGAGGCACGAAGGTGGGATAATCAAGACTAAGGCACCCTGAGTTCTTCTAGGCGATTAGAGGGGTTATTTTGTTTTAATTTTTGGTCCGGTACATTTCTTGATCGGAAAAATCAAGTAAACCGCTTTTATCGAGGAATAGGTCCAGGGTTGGCTCTATTTACGGTGTGGATTCGGAAGGAGTGACAAGAGGGGTGACACAGGTTTTCGGTGGCTCTCCTCTTCTTGGCGAGGATGAAGGGTCTCTTCGGTACAAGAACCTCTTGACCTCTGCTTTCTTCGCTCAAATTCATCCGTGTGAATTTACGGGAATTGAGATCGGCTCGGAGTAGCTTACATTGGTATATTCTCAACGACTTAGAAGACTTCCTTTATTACAAAAATCTTGAACTCCTTTATTTCTAAGGAGCTCGATTCGATCGAGATATCTTGCATAAATCAAGCAATCCTATGTTAAATTACACATCATAAAATATTTTCAAAAATTTATATATATGAAATAAACTAGTACTTACACTTATGGTCATATAACCATGCCTGCTTCGAGAGGAGTCCATATTTCCACTCTTCCTTAGGGAAGTTGTCGAAAAGTTCCATCATTTCCACTTCCCGTTCTTCAGAAATGTCTCCGAAGTCAGCAGAGATCTTTTCGTCAGTTGCCCAGTTCGGTAAAGAAGAAATCTCGGGACCTTTGACGTAGAACCACTTCTCGTGCCATCCCCTATTGCTCGAAGGAGTGTTCACCAGTGAACGTCTCTCGAACTTTTCTCCAGACTTCGGAGAATGCTTGCTAAGGGCCTTGAACCCCTTCTCCCTGGATTGTACTATTTTATAGACAGTGAAGAAGAAGTCAAGGGAGGGCTCGACGCCCAACTCATGGCAGAAGGCCACGAAGGCCAGAATGTGAATGTAGGAGTTTGGCACCAACTGTGAGAACCCCACACCCAGGAATCCCAGTAGGGTCACTATAAAAATGTGTAGGGGAAAACGAACCCCCTTCTCCAGTAAGGTCACAGGGACGGCCGTCCAACCTTCAGGCCGTTGGTACATCTTTTCACCAGACCTGGGTACCCTGATCGCGTGGGTATCCGGAATATGGAACCGAGATCGAACCTCTTTAGTTTCAATTTCGATCCACGATAGAAGGAGTGTTGGCATGCGAGATGCGATCCGTACTCCTGTAGTATTCAGAGGGGGTTTTGGAGTTTTCGGTTTGGGGTTCACGCCAGGTTCCTTCATGAGGTTGGGGTTTGGTGGAACCACTTTGTGATCGGTGTTACACAGTGTCGGGAACTTTGTTCGAGCTGTGGGAAGCCATTTGTGACGATTTGCGAGAAAAGATCGAGAAAGTTTGGAAGGCGCTCGATTTCAAATGAACAGTTAAAAAACTCACAAATTTGATAATGTTATCCTTTTATCTTGTGATTTACGGTGTTGGGTGGTACATTAAATGTTAGTAATAATTTGGAATTTGAATGGGAAGCGTCCGGGTCTGGTCCAGATATTTAATAGATAGGGCCTTTACGATTTGGGCCTTTAATCTCCTTTCATCTCATTTTGTCATGATATTTTTACTTCTTATTATGGATTTTCATTATCATGGACTATTTATAGTTTTCTATTAAACATAGATTGGGCTTATTTTCTCTCTTAGATTGGGCTTAAATTAATCTATTGGGCCTTTATTATTGAACCATGAAAGTTTTTTAGCCCGTTATCCTATTATTTCCATTTTGACTTATAAGGCCAAGATTAGGTCCGTTGGAGTCGATCCTTTGGACATTTTAATATCTATTATTTTGACTTACAATGATGAAAAAGCATGACGGTTGACTAGAGAACACGCCATCCATTAATGTGGATGGGATTATAACCGGTACGTGTGGAAGCGATGACCAAAAGCGATGGATAAACTACATGCGATCGGTAGAACCCATCGGATCAAGGGGTGTGTCGGGGTAATAGTGGGTGTACTTTGTAATCCAGGAAAAGAGAGTATAGCTTAGCAAGGAAGTCATCACGAAGAGGTATGTACACACATTTTTATGAATTAATAATCAGATATACACAAAAGAATTATTATTTTTTCTCTCTCAATACACTAGGCATTACATCCTCCATTTTGTTAACCTTGTGAACACGTTTACTGACTCTCACGCCTGAGCTATCCCCCGACGGAACCGCCGTCAAGCTTGTGGTGTTTATCGTGTTTACTGTGCAGGATCAGGGCGTCTTACGTGATTGGGACGTGGCAGAAGATCTTGGCGTTAACATTGGCGCTAGAAGGAGGGCTTTGTTCTAGTGTCATTTAAATTTTCAATCACAATTGTTTAACTTATTTCGGAAGATGATGAGGAGTAGAGATGGTACACCAGAAGGGCAGGCGATGGCTGTTAGTTCATCACTGCCTCGTATTTCAGTAAAGGACCGTCTGGGTCCTTCTAAAAGTGCTCACGAAAGCACGGCCTCTAAACACAACTCAGGAGAACTTCGTCCGAAGATCCACGGTGGAGCCAGACGGAAGTTGGTTTTCAACGCTGATAAGGAGCATGATCCTGATCAGGGGCGGGTGGAAGGCTCACCGACCAGGACTCATCGCTGAAGTGGTCAAGAAGACAGAGCTGCCAAATTGGCGAGGATGGCGAGCAAGCGAGATAAGGCTTTGGAGGTTACATTAAAACAAAGGGAAGATATAAGCCGAAACGCAGATGCTTGGTGCATTTGAGTTAAGGGGCCGAAGCATCTAGCCATATTCATTCAGAAAGGCGGAGTAGGCATAAGGAGATACCCGTCGCGGGGAGGGTAAGGCCGCCGAACATTCTATGCATGTGTCTAGGGATCGTTCTCGCATGATGGGAGGAGATCGAAGAAGCGAGAACACCCTTGGCCTCGAAGAAGGCACTGATGGTCGTTGGTTCAACGCATCGCGCGATGATAGAGCGAAGCGCGGTCGAGAGAAATCGTGCGAAACTTAGAAGAGGAGAATACAAGCACAACCATTCTCATCATGAGGATGAAATTATACATCTAGTAGATCGAAAGTCCCACAAGGCGATGGGATTTGCGGGGAAGAGGTCGATCCACTCAAAAAAGCGAGAAACGTCGCTCGGGAGAAGGAGATCTCATCGCAACTTGAAGGTGTTGATTTTACAGTAAAGGAGTTGAAAGAACTCAAAAAATTTAGGTGAGGTCCAACGGTGAAAGACACTCCTGGGAAAGAAGGCGTCCCCTTTTTCCTCCGATATTCTCAAGGAGAAGCGGATATCACCAAAAAGTTGCCTCGTATGGAGAGCTATGATGGGTCAGGAGATCCTTATGACCATAGTCGAGGCGTTCGACCGGTGATGGATTATTATGACTTCAATGATCTTTGCCAAGTGTCACACTTTTTGTCACGTGACGAGAGAAAAGACGCTTGAGAGCGGTGGATGGGAACTTTACCATCGGATTCGATTTCCTCTTGGGTAGAGCTTTGTGATAAGTTCCATTACGTTTTGGAAGCAATAGAAGAAGGGAAAGCTTCTGGGCTCTTTAGCCTGAATCCGGCGGTTCACCAATGAATCTTTAGGCCATATGTAAAGAGGTTTAGGGAAGCGGTTGGTCGGTGTCAGACCTTAATGATCTCAATTTGTTGGTTTGTTCGAGAATGGGCTAGATCTGGTTAAGTCGGAGAAATTGGTGAAGAAGTTGATGTTTCACCATCCGAAAAGCTGGCGAAAGCCTTTGACAAAGCGCGAAGGCTATATTGTCGTAGAAAAGGCTATGAATAGTCTGAAAAATCCTTCTCTGGGCCAATTAAAGGAGATAAAGGTTCCCAAGACTGAAGTTGATCAGAGAAGAGTGGGGGGTACAACCAAGGGTCAGAAGGTAGTTCGAAGAAATCTGATAACTTCGTGGCGGCAAAGGCGATCGTGCACTGTTTTTACTTGAAGGTTAATAAGGTCTACACCCAATTGAACACAGAGAGGTCGGTAATTTTGGATCAGATCAGAAACCGGCCTTTCTTTGAGCCACCTCGTGATAATTACAGGACGGGACATGGCAACCCTCGTAAATATTGTGGTTATCATCAAGCTGCTGGCCATGACACTAATGAGTGTTGCAATTTAAAGGATTTCGTGGAGAAGAAGATTAGAGGCGGCTTGCTGATTCAGTATGTGGCTGAAAAGGACCGCCGGGATCAGCAGATTATCAATCGTCCAGATTCGGATGGTTCAAGCACCACCCATCCAAAATGCTCCGATTACCACCTTGAAGCAAGTCGTTGATGTAATAACGGGTGGAGTGCAGCAGGGAAGTTAGGTAGGGAAGAAGAGAAGGGCTTATCTTGATTCGGTCATTTCGATGACGAGATCTTACCACGAAGATTGACGAGACCTTTTCCGAGGAACCGTCATATCATTTACGGATCACGGATTATCCTTGAGAGCCCATCGAACCGCATGAAGGGGCATTGGTGATCACGGCCTGAAGTGGGCTCGGTGGATGTGAAACGCATGATGATAGATAATGGATCTTGATGGACATTACAGCCATGCCCATGCTTATCGGAGGATGCATCTTGATGGGCACAAAATGGAGGTCGGGCGGAGGCTCCTCTATACGGTTTCAATGACGACCAGTCGAGGTTGCGAGCACTATTGAACTCCGGTTATCTTGACCTGCCCCCTCGGCGAGTAGAGATAACGTGCAAATTCTATGTTGTGCATGTGGATTAAACTTCTGAACGCCATCTTGGGAAGACCTACGTTGTGACTCTCAGTTGTGACCTCCATCCCACATTTCAAAATCAAATTCCCCGGCGCATGGAGTAGGAGAGGTGGTGGGTGACTTAGACTGGCAGACGATGTTATCGAATCTTTGTTATTTCATCCGGAATGGGGTCGATAAAAGCAGAAAAAAGACGATGGCAATTGAGATCGAACCCTTCACCGAGGCGGCTCGAACCAGTTGGTGATCCCTGCTTTGGAGGGGCGGAGGAGATTGAGTTGGTCATCGTGAAAGCGAGACAAGACGGTGAGGATTGGTTGGGTCTGCGAAAACCTCTTGAGACGAACCTTATGGAACTCTTCTGTTGCTGTATGCGGATATTTTTGCATAGGGAGCCACAAGACATCTTAGGGAGTTAGCCGAAAGGTTCTTGAGCATAAATTGGAGATAGATCCTTGAAGAAGCGGTTAAATCGAAGAGAAGCGGATATTTGCTCGAGGCGGCGAAAGATCATCGATGAAGAGGTTGCTTGGCTGCTAGGCTGGCGACTTCATCTACTGAAATTGATTACCCGAAATGGATAGCAAATGTGGTGTTGGTGCGAAGCGAGAATGGAAAATGGCGGGTTTGCATCGACTACACCGATCTCAATAAAGCTTGTCCAGAAGGACTTTATCCTCTGCCCCCATATCGATCGACTCATCGATGCCACTTGAGGTATCGTTACTAAGTTTTATGGATGCTTTTTGAGTTATCATCAAATATCCATGTGCAAAGAAGACATTCCAAAGACAACGTTCATTACACACCGATTCGGTGTATGCCTACAAAAAATGACTTTTGGCCTCATAAATCTTTGGAGCTACCTACGAAAGAATGATGAACTTCATCTTTGATAGATGGTAAATCGGGGAGGAGGAACATGGAGGTTTATGTAGATGACATGATCGTGAAAGAGTATCTGATTCGAGAAGCATTTGGACGACACGGAGGAATGCTTTCGGTATTCGTTATCGTCGATTGAGACTCAATCCGACCAAATGTACTTTTGGCCTCGGTGCGAGAAAGTTTACGGGTTATCTGAGTCGATCGAGAGGGCATCGAGGCCAATCCGGAGAAGATCCGAGCCATTCTTGATATGAAGACTCCTCGGTCATTCAAAGGCGTCCAACGTCGGCCCGGTAGGATTGCGGCTTTGAGGAGGTTAAATCGCCAATCTGCGGAGAGATGCCTTCCTTTCTTTGACACATTGAAGGGGCCAAGAATGCGAAGGCGTTCCAGTGGACTTGGTGTGAAGAGCGCCTTCAAGGCATAAAGACATATCATCTTACGCTCCTTTTATTAGTAAAGCACCTTGTGGCCGAGAGACCTTATATTTATACCTTGCGGCAAGTTCATTGGCGGTTGGAAGCGGTGTTGGTTCGGGAGATCGGTGGGAAGCGACATCCGGTCTATTATGTCGACCCGTCCTACGAGATCTTTGAAACCGGTATCCGAATATTGAAATTTGCCTTTGCTTTAATAATTGCTAGTAGAAAGCTTGGCAATATTTTCAAAGGTCGACTCTGGTGATCGTCTACTGGGATCGACCATTGAAGAAGGTGATGGGCAAGCCGGAGGTCTCGAGCGGACTAGCGGCGTGGACTATGGAGTTATCCCATTTTTTATCGAGTATCATCCCGAAGCGCCATCAAAGGCCAAGCCACAGGCTGATTTTATGGTGGAATGTTCATTCACCGAAAGCGGATCTGAGTTGCGGAAATGAATCGTCGATCGGGCGATTGCCATTCTTGGCCGAGTCGAAAGGCTTGGGCGTTGTATGCGAGATGGATCCTCTACGATGGCTGTTAGTGGAGCGAAATTATTTTAATAAGTCCGGAAGGATTCAAGTCAACGAGCCATCGAGTTCGGGTTTAAAGCAACGAACAATGAAAATGAAAATCTGAAGCGGTATTAGCGGTGTCCGATTGGCAAAAGTCTCGAGGTCCAACAGTTGATTATTTATAGTGATTCTCGATTGGTTGTTAAATAGTTGTCGGGAGATTATGAAGCTCGTGGGACGGATGATCAAATATCTGGCGGAATTAAGAGACCGACTTCAATATTTTGCTTCGTATGAGTTTGAGCATAGGCGTAATGACAATTCTATTGCCGATGCATTGTCGGTAGCCCACCACTACGGATGCGAGATGTTTTCCACGGATCGGTATATTTGGAAGTTTTACGTGACCAAGTGTTGACCTGAAGCGGTGATGTGTATCGGCGATCTAGTGTTGGATGACCTCCTACATCGAGTATTTGGCGGATGGCGTCCTTCCTTGGATCGAATCTTGTGAAGATTAAGTACAAGAGTGCCAATTTTAGTCTTATTGATGGGGATCTCTATCGATTGGCATTTTCCTCACCATTGTTGAAATGTTTGGTTCCGTCCAGAAGTCGAGAGTATGCTCTTGGGAGGTTCACGAGGGTATTCTTGGTGATCATATGGGTTTGCCAAGTCTTTGGCTCATAAAAAATACTTGACAAGGATACTATTGGCCTACAATTTTCAAAGAAGCTACGAATATGTCAAGAAATGTGAAAATGTCACAATAGTCCGATCCCACATCGATACCTAAGAGCTATATTCGATTTTATCTCCTATACCCTTATTTGTGCAGGGGGTGGATATATTGGGACCAGTTACCTAAAGCTAAAAGGTCGAATTCGACTTTGTCATAGTTCTTATTGATTATATGACTAAGTGGGTGGAGGCGAAACCACTTGATCGATAACGAACAAGAGTGCCTAAAGTTTATAAAAGAGTGCATGGTGTTTTACTTTGGATCCCTAAGGTGTTGATATCGGACAACGGGCGCTTGATTTAAATGGGTTCAAAATTTGAAGGATTTTAAATGATCCGGGGATTCAACACAAGAAGACTTACGTGGCTCATCCACGGTCGAATGGGCAAGTCGAGGTGACCAACGGAATGACATTGAATGGAATCAATGTTGAGACTAGATGAAGCTAAAGGAGATGGCGGAAGAATTCTTTGAGCGTCTTGTGGGCATCTGAAGACTACAGGGACTACCACGAGGATTCACCCTTTCGATTGGCCTATGAATGCGATGCCTTAGTCGATCGAAATCGGATCTCAAGTCTTGGGTAAGTCGATTCAAAGAAATCTACAACGATGAAGGGTGAAAGCTAACTTGGACTGCTAGAAGAAGTCGGAGAGGAAGCTTTGCTCAAATTGGTACGCTTATCGGCGAAGGGTGGCTAAACATTACAACAAAGGGGTCAAACTTATTAGATTGAGTAGGAGACTTAGATCCTTAGAAAGCCAAAACCTCTACGCCTCAAAAACACGGAAAACTAATGCTTAATCGGGAAGGCCATATATGAAGTGATCAAGTACCAAAGCCGTACTTATCGATTAAAAGGCACTAGATGGTTCCGAGATCAAGAATACTTGGCATCTTTGGCGGGCTTGAAAATATTTTCAATAAAGATTAAGTCGATTTCTGGGAAGTGCATACCACGATTGTTCATTATTAATAAAAAGTCACTTTTTCATAATTGATCCACAGTCTGTTGTCCTAAGGTCACTATGGTGTAAGGAGGTATGGTAGGACTTCATTGGCCATTCGATGGTAGCCCAGGTCCTTATGATCTATATTGATCTTATCGAGGTGGTAAGTCGATGGTCCTTTATTGATCCACAGTCTATTTGTCCTAAGGTCATTATGGTGTAAGGAGGTATGGTAGGACTTATTGATCCTGGTCCTTATGATCTTGATCCTAAGGTCACTCGATGGTGTATTGATCTGGTCCTAGGTATGGTGTAAGGAGGTATGGTGGACTTCTTGGCCCATTCGATGGTAGCCCAAGGTCCTTATGATCTATATTGATCTTATCGGGTGGTAAGTCGATGGTCACTATTGATCCTTATATCTTGATCCTTGTATCTTGGCCCTTATATATTTGTTCTACCCCAGAGAGGTAAGCAAGATTTCGATGGTGCAAGGAGGATCGACTAAGTTCACCTCACACATGGTGATCTCATACTTGGTATCGATGAGCATATATTACTTTATTTTGTTTAAATGTTGAGTTCGGTTCATTTAATTGATTAAGTTGAATCTGTCCAGAAAAATTCACTTTACTTTATTTTCATAAATTAAGCATTATGTGCCATATCGATTCACTAGTCGGGATTAGTTTATTATCTTGAATTATTGACAAGAAATTAATCGAAATGAAGTCGTGATCAAGCAGTTAAAGATTCATTCATTCATATTAATAATAAACCGATCCCATAATTACGAAACTTTAAAGTAGTTAAATTTTTACATAAAATAAAAAGCAGAGGCCGAACATTCAGGCCCCACCTTCATCATCGGAGTTGAAGCGATCTTGGGTCAATAGAAGCGTAGATATAGCTTCTCTTTTCCTCGCTCCGTGATCTTATTACCCTCAAAGTATACCTTTAAGATTTCGGCATTAAGTTAAATCCAAAATTCTTGTAGTCTGCTGAATTTGCTCCGGATCTCGTCGATCGGAGAGGGCCCGTCCTTGAAGATCCTTTATTTTGTGGCGAAGCTTGTGGCGTTTGGCCTTATGCCTTAGTGCTTCGTCTTGAGCCTTCGTCTCGGCCTCACCAAGTTGTATAACCAAGCTTGGTTGGTGAAGAAAACTCCTCATTTTTACCTTGAGGAGTAGGTTTTTCTTGACGAAACCAACATTCATGTCGATCAAAGCTTGTTGGGTACGGCTTGGACGCAACCCAACCCATCCTCGTGGCCCTTAACTCGTCGTCGAGATGTCTTGAAATCCATCCTAGCCGATCTAATTACATTTTGAAGGCCGTTGATGGTATAAAAAGCATCTTCACGGCCGGCTCTCTCTCGATCCAAGGTTGATTTCAACATGTTTATCTCTTGTCTCATGAAATCTTCCTCGGCCTCTCCATTTATGTGTCTCGGGGCCTTGATCGTCCAAAAGACGACGATTAGCTTGCATATTTTCAAAATATTCAAGTCAAAGCGTCCAAATATTGAAAGGAGAACGAGAGATATAGAGGAAAAAGAGATTGTTATTTACCTTAGCCAAATAGCTCATCCCTCATGAAAGCGATTTAAAATACGTGTGATCATTGAAGCCGGTGGTCGTCGATTATTCGAACGAAAGCTCAGAAGAGGTCGAAGGGAAATTGGCATTGAACACAGGCCACAAGGTCGGAGATCCCACAACCTCGGCATGGTAACCACGACACGAGGGGCCAAGGTCGATCGGAAAAAATCTTGGCCTTTCGGGAGAGAAGTTGGCTATTCATTCGGAGGGGTAGGGTCGCGTGTGTATGTTTTCAATTGTAGGAGATTTATTTGGGGTGGGTCCTTTAGGTGTTGAAAGCGAAGCGAACTCGGATGGCTATCGAGTCGTTTCCTCTTCTGGATAGCGTTGGAATCCCTTAAATCACAGTCACCGTCTTCGTCGATCTGTATTTCTCTGAGGGCACGAAGGGTGGGATAATAGAAGATTGAGGCACCCCAGTTCTTGGCGATTAGAGGGGTTATTTTTGTTTTAATTTTTTGGTCCAAGTACATTTCTTGATCGGAGAAAATCAAGTAAACCGCTTGTCGAGGAATAGGTGCAGGGTTGGCTCTATTTACGGTGTGGATTAGGAAGGGGTGACAGAGGGGTGACACAGGTTTTCTGGTGGCTCTCCTCTTCTTGCGAGGATGAAGGGTCTCTTACGAGTGCAAGAACCTCTTGACCTCTGCTTCTTCTACATTCAAAATTCATCCGTATGAATTTACGGGGTCGAGATTAAACCGGGGTAACTTGTTGGTATATTCTCAGCGACTTAGAAGACTTCCGGACAAAAAAATCTTGAACTCCTTTATTTCTAAGGAGCTCGATTACGATCGGAGATCTTTGCATAAATCAAGCGATCCTATGTTAAATTACACATCATAAAATATTTTCAAAATTTATATATATGAAATAAACTAGTACTTACACTTATGGTCATATAACCATACACCTTGAGAGGAGTCCATATTTCCTCTCTTCCTTAGGGAAGTTGTCGAAAAGTTCCATCATTTCCACTTCCGTTCTTGAAATGTCTCAAAGTCGTGCGAGAGATCTTTTCGTCGAGTTGCCCGATTCGGTAAAGAAGAAATCTCGGGACCTTTGGCGTAGAACCACTTCTCGTGCCATCCCCATTGCTCGAAGGAGTGTTCACCGATGAAACGTCTCTCGAACTTTTCTCCGGACTTGGAGAATGCTTGCTTTAGGGCCTTGAACCCCTTCTCCTGGATTGTACTATTTTATAGGCGGTGAAGAAGAAGTCGAGGAGGGCTCGGCGCCTTGACTCATGGCGAAAGCCACGAAGGCGAGAATGTGAATGTAGGAGTTTGGCACCAACCTGTGAGAACCCCACACCCGGGAATCCCAGTGGGGTCACTATAAAAATGTGTGGGGAAAAGCAGACCCCCTTCTCCGGTGAAGGTCACGGGACGGTAGTCGAACCTTGAAACCATTGGTACATCTTTTCACGGACACAGGTACCACGATCGGCGTGGGTATCCGGAATATGGAACAAGAGATCGAACCCTCTTTAGTTCAGCCTCAGTCACGATAGAAGGAGTGTTGGCATGCGAGAAGCGATCCGTACTCCTGTAGTATTCAGAGGGGTTTTTGGAGTTTTCGGTTTGGGGTTCACGCTTGTGGTTCCTTCATGAGGGTTGGGGTTTGGTGGAACCACTGTGATCGGTGTTACCAGTATTGGGGAACTTTGTTCAGAGTTGTGGGAAGCCATTTGTGACGATTTGCAGAGAAAGATCAGAAAGTTTGGAAGGCGCTCGAATTTCAAATGAACAGGTAAAACTGTCAAATTTGATAAAGTTATCCTTTTATCTTGTGATTTTACCACGGTGTTCAAAATTTGGTACATTAAATGTTAGTAATAATTTGGAATTTGAATGGGAAGCGTCCGGTCTCGGGTCCAGATATTTAATAGATAGGGCCTTTCTGATTTGGGCCTTTAATCTCCTTTCATCTCATTTTGTGAGCAATAACCGGGTACATTTCAATTACTTCTTATTATGGATTTTCGGTAAAATATCATGGACTATTTATAGTTTTCTATTAAACATTACATTGAACAAAAAACTAGAAGCGATGTTGGGTCGTGATATTTTCTTCTCATTAAATAAGGGTAGATTGGGCTTACTCCTTTAATTAATCTATTGGGCCTTTATTATTGAACCATGAAAGTTTTTGAGCCCAGTTATCCTATTATTTCCATTTTGACTTATAAGGCCAAGATTAGGTCCGATTGGGTCGATCCTTTGGACATTTTAATATCTATTATTTTGACTTGCAATGATGAAAAAAGCATGACGGTTGACTAGAGAACTGCCCATGCATTAATGTGGATGGGATTATAACCGTGGTAGGCGGTGGAAGCAGTGATGACAAAAGCGGTGGATAAACTACGTGCGATCGGTAGAACCCATCGGATCGAGGGTGTGTCGGTAATAGTGGGTGTACTTGTAATCCGGAAAAGATATATAACTTAGCAGGAAGTCATCACGAAGAGGTATGTACACACATTTTTATGAATCAATAATCGATATATATATTATTTTTTCTCTCAAAATTATTATTATTTTCTCTCGATACGACTCTCACTAAGGCATCTCGGAACCGCATTTTGTTAACGTGTTTTCTTGTGAACGTCTTTACGTTGGTTCTTGATCTTGGCGTTAACATATATATATATATATATATATATATATATATATATATATATATATATAACAACAAAATCATACAAAATCCTTCCTTATAAACTTCCCTAATGGATTGAAACCTTTTTCAATATTGTAACTCTCAATGGAGGCTACTAGGCATAGTGAAAAGAACCAGAGAAATGTAAAGCTCGCCATTATTAATTAATTGTTAACTTGTGGAAAAATTAAGAACTACGGCTAATTGTTATATAAGCCTCAATTTTTGGTATTTTCTGGTAGCGCGACGGTCTAATCGATATTAATCTCCCTTTTTCTCTCTTGTTTTTCAGTTATCAGATACAATAAATTAATGTTGTTTATATCAATTTTTTTGTTGCTAAGTTTTTAGCCTTTTAATTAATTTAAGGGATGATTTTGTTCTATATATTTGGAAGGAGAAGAAGTATAAGCAGCTGGGGGTTTGATTTAATTTAATAATTTATTTTATTTTATTTATTTATTTATTAATTTATTTTATTATAATTTTTTTTTATTAAAATTAATTTAATTTAATAAATTAATTTTTTATTTTATTAAATTTATTTTATTAAATTTATTTTGTATTATATTTTATTTTAGTAAATTTAATTTAGTCTATTTATTAAATTATATTTATTTCATTTATTAAATTTTATTTTACTTTATTTAATTCTAAATTATATATTATTATATTAAATATAAAAATTTTAATTTATTTTTTTAATTAAGTTGATTAAATTAATTGATATTTGAAGTATAAATTATTTGATTTGATTTGATTTGATTTGTTTTAAACAAATTAAGTAAATGCTACTTAATTAGTGAATTTTAGTATTAGAAAATTAAGTAATTAATATATATATATATATATATATATATATATATATATATATATATATACTATCAGGATCTTAAGCTTCTTACACTTTATCTCTAGCTCACCTTGCTCACTCACCTTTAGCGACGTCTCAGACGATGACGATTAAATTCAGATCGTTATATGTAGAAAACAGATTATCTTAGCTTTTAGCGACGAGATGACATATATACAGACATTCAAAACATATAGCGTACCTGAATAATCGTCATGGAATTAAAATCGCTAAAGGGAGTGAGCAAGGTGAGCTTTAGATCCGTAGTATATATATATATATATATATATATATATATATATATATATATATATATATAGAAGCCCTTCCATAGCAATAGGTTGCTTTATGGATGTAACATCTTAACACCCCTTTTTGAATGATTGATAAAACTTTATTGGAGCTCAGTTGAAACATAAATATACAGTAAAGCATGACTTGTAAACTTTTATTTTTAATATGAGGACCCCACCATAGTCAACATGTTGTCATTTGTTTAACTAAAATGAATTTTAATATTAAATAATACGATTTGAATGCGACATGTAGAAACTTGTATAAAAAAAAAAAAAAAAACCAAACCTACGACAACTCTTCCCTTAAAAAAATAAAATAAAAAATATACCAACCGACAAGCTCTTACTGGCTTGTAAAAAAAAATAAAATAAAATAAATAAAAATAAAAATAAAAAATAAATCTAAGATAAAGCCTGACTCTTACGAACATATAAAAAATCAAATAATTAGCACAAGTTCTTTATTTGCTATTTTTATAACAATATTTGTTATTTTATAAAAACAAATATTTTTATAAAACAAATATTTTATAAAAATAAATATTTTATAATAACAAATAAAGAATATAAAATATTTTATAAAACAAATATTTTATAATAACAAATAAAGAATATAAAATATTTTTATAAAAAATAGCAAATAAAGAATTATAAAATATTTGTTATTTTATAATAGGATATAAAATAGGATAGAAAAATATTTTTATAATTCTTTATATAACAAATATATTAATTTCTTCCCACTTTAATTTAAAATATTAATTCTTTATGATATTTTATATCCTATTTTATATAACAATAGCATATATTTGTTATATAAAAATTAACAAATATTTTTATAATTCTTTATTTGCTATTTTATAAAAATATTTTATATTCTTTATTTGTTATTATAAAATATATATTTTATAAAATATTTTATATTCTTTATTTGTTATTATAAAATATTTGTTTTTATAAAATAACAAATATTGTTATAAAAATAGCAAATAAAGAACTTGTACCAATTATTTAATTTTTACAAATAGTAAGAGCTTGTCCCTGATTGGTATTTTTTTTTTTTTTATTACGTTCTGCAATTGTCTGCAATTACGTATTATTTAATATTAAAATTCGTTTTAGTTAAACAAACCGACAACATGTTGACTATGGTGGGGTCCTCATATTAAAATAAAAAGCTAAATACAAGTCATGCTTTTGATATATTATGTTTCAATCTCGACCTTCCAATAAGTTTATCAACGGTCCAAAAAGGGGTGTTACAGATAAGATCCATAACAACCGGTTGCTATGGAAGGGTTCCTATATATATATATATATATATATATATATATATATATATATATATATATATATATACGGTTAGGATCAAGTGCATACCCTTATCTTACTCACCGTGCTCACCTCCTTTAGCGGCGGACAGACATGACGGTTCGGTAAATACAACCGTCGCTCATAATTTTAGCGACGCTATATGTTATGCAATAAGCTAAAAGTATGTATTTGACAGTTGTATGATGATCAAACCGTCACGGCACGCCGCTAAAGGGGGTGAGCACGGGAAAGTAAGATAAGACATTTATCCTATCATTCTCTCTCTCTCTCTCTCTCTCTCTCTCTATCTATATATATATATATATATATTAGTTAGAGAGCCCATAAATTTTGCATCTCAAAAATTCTGACAGAATTTTCTTCGAAAATATCAAGCACCACATTATTTACTGTTATGAACATACACTACTGTAATTGAAGAAATATACTGCAATATTGCACAAAATCAGAGCAATTTACATATGTGATGCCCCCAAAATAAGTATACACAATCCATTCTGAGTCGCCAAATACATGGTACAAAATTTAAATACAAACTTCATTTATACAATGCGACAAATGTAAGCTGAGAGTTTTAACACAAATATTTTCTTGTAGACAATATCCAAACTCAAATGAAGTTCTCATTACATTTATTATCACACTATTTTATAGAATAGTAAGGACTACTATAGCCACCAACTTTGACCATAACTCCGTTCCCCGACTAGTCCCAGCTATATTCTCATTTCATGAAGAAAACAATGAAAGCAAAGGGTGAGCTCAACTAGCCCAATAAAAAATATTATAACTAAGATAATGCAGAATAAATTATCGTTAGCCTTCAACAGTGTAAAACTGATAGAATATAATGACAGCAAGTCTAACTGCAGTGGAACAAGTAATCCATTAGAAAATTTAAGTAGAGCATAATATCTACCATCTTCTATGATTTAAAAGTTCATCATCAATATTTTATCGATGTAATACATCTCAATAAATAATCCACATCATAGAATTATCCATGCACTACGGGCCAATGATATTTGTTAGTATCACATCCATGAATTATCCATGCACTACGGGCCAAGGATATTCATTATTATCACATCCACGAGTTATCCATGCACTACGGGCCAAGGATATTCGTTAGTATCACCAGTGGTCATGATCATGCCAACAATTGTCCATCACTGCACTACGGGCCAATGAGGACTTTTACCACATCATTTGTAACATTACGGGTCATGATTATACCGATACATAATTCCTGGTCATAATCATACCAATCAACAGTCCATCTATGCACTTCGGGCCAAAGATGACTTTCATCACAATATAAGCATGAGGATGATGACAATGATATAAGCATTCAATCAAACGAGATCAAGGATAAATATTAAATATTTATAATTTAATTTATCCAGAGTTTAAAAATGTCCAAATTGTCAACATGATAACTGCTTTGTGGAGTAAAATTCAAGAATAATATTCATGTAAAAATAATTTGGACAAAAAAGAAATTAATTTTTGTCATGAATAGTACCTGGGTGAATAGTATCCGAATGAATAGTATCCCGTGAATAGTACTTCGTGAATAGTACCCCATGAATAGTACCCCCGTATAAAAAGATCAAAATTTAACAAGAATGTTCAGAAAAATATCATTGTGAAACGATACTAGATGAAACACAAATTTCAAGTATATTCTACTAATTTCAAGGAGTATAGAAGCAATACTTAACAAAATGAGTGTAAAATTCAAAATCTGAAATGAAATAATATTACTTACATACTACAGAGTATGGAAGAAAATATTATTTCATACGAATATTGAACAAAAATAATATCCCTTACCTTAAAAGGAGAGTATTTCTGACTGGTATGGCGGCGATATTCTAGAAGAAAACTTGCACTATTTTCTACACTCAAACCTTTCTTAAACTCTAAAGAAATACGCTCAATATTATAGAAGAAGAATTCTCTAATTCTAGTGTGATTTTCATTTCTAAACTGAGCATCCTATTTATAGGAGAATGGCAGGGCACTATTTGAATTTAGAAAATTACGAGTGAACAGTAAGGAAATTTGTGACGCCCCCAAAATAGGTATACATCACGTATTCTGAGTCGCCAAATAAATGGTACAGAATACAAATACAACCTTAAATATACAACAGGAGCTGTGAGTTTTAATACAAATATTATCTTCTAGACAGTATTCAAACTCAAAAGAAGTCATCAATACATTTATTATCACACTTTCATAAAATAGTGAGGACTACTAATGCTATCATCTGGACCATCACTCAGTTCCCCGACTAGTCCCTGCTACGTTCTCATTTCCTGAAAAGAACAATGAAAGCGAAAGGGTGAGCTCAACTAGCCCAGTAAGAAATATTATGACTAAGATAATGCAGAATAATTTATCATTAGTCTTCAACAGTGTTAAATTGATAAAAATATAACAAACATCAAGTTTAACTGCAGCGGAACAAGAAATCTATTAGAAGAGTCAAGTAGAGAATAAAATCTACTATCTTCTATGATTTAAAAAGGTTTTTCATCACTTTTATCACTGAGACTAAGCTTAATAAATAATCCACATCATCCCTGCACCACGACCAAGGATATTCATTAGTATCACGACCACAATTTATCCATGCACTACGGGCCAAGGATATTTGTGACGCCACCAAAAATAGGTATACATCACCCATTTGAGTCGCCAGATACATGGTACAAAATACAAATACAACTTAATTATACAAACGTCGTGTAAAAATACAACAAAATATAGTTGAGAGTTTTAATAAGAATATTTTCATCTAGACAATATCCACACTCAAAGGAGTCCTCATTACATTTATTATCACACTATTTAACAGAATAGTGAGGACTACTAATACTATCATCCTGGACCGCCACTCCGTTCCTCGACTAGTCCCGACTACGTTCTCATTTCACAAGAGAATAAAGGAAAGAAAGGGTGAGCTCAACTAGCCCGAAGAAGAAATATTATGACTAAGATAATGTAGAATAAATTATCATTAGTCTTTAACAATGTTAAACTGATAAAATATAAAAAATATCAAGTTTAACTGCAGCGGAACAAACAATCCATTAAAAGAGTTAAGTAGAGAATAAAATCTACTATCTTTTATGATTTAAAAAAGTTTTCATCACTTTTATCACTGAGACTCAGCTTAATAAATAATCCACATCATCTACGCTTTCGACCAATGATATTCATTAGTATCACAACCACAAATTATCCATGCACTACGGGCCAAGGATATTCGTGTATTCATCAATGGTCATGATCATGCCAACAACTCGTCCATCAATGCACTACGGACCAATGAGGACTTTTACCATATCATTTGTAACATTACGGTACCATGATTATCTACCGATTAATCCACGGTCATAATCATACCAAGTCCATCTATGCACTACTGAGGCCACAAATGACTTTCAACATAATATAAACATGAGGATGATGACAATGATATAAGAATCCAATAAAAAAGTTCAAGAATTAATTTATCCGTAAATTGATAACGTCCAAATTGTCGACATAATCTTTGCTTTGTAGAGTAAAATTCAAGAATGCTCAGAAGAATATTTCCATGAAAAGGTACTGGATAAAGCGCAAATATCAAGGATATTCCACCAATTTCATGGAGTATAGAAGTCAAAACTTTAACCAACTGAGTATAATAGAATATATGAACTACAAATGGATTTTCGCCTACCATGAGGTAATCCACGTATACAGATCATTTCCACAATTTAATAAGGAATGAATACAAAGGATCATTCACCATGCATGTGGTAATCCACATAGACAGGTTATTCCAACAGAATAATAAAGAATGGAATAACATAAGGATTCACCATGCGTGCGATAGACTGCACAGACAGGTTATTCCCAATAGAATAATAAAGAATGGAACCAGGTCATGCGTAACGCATACGAGATATGATATTCAACGTAATAATAAAGAACGGAATAACAACATAAATCACCATGCATGTGATAGGCCAAATGCAGAGCGAGTTATTCAGCAGAATAATAATTAAT